>JARHVA010005625.1:715000-1037500 GCA_037957365.1 Torreya grandis
ATGACATAATACAATGATCATACAAGAAATATTACCTTGAAATCTTATCCATATCCTTCATTTGGCCTCACTAGGTATGTTGGCAAATTATGCCTTCAGCTGCAAGTCACTTTAGGTCTTGGAGTATGACCTTCTCACCACTGTAGATGCTATTTTAAATTTATTATAATGTTGACAAGATATCAAACATCTTATAAAATGCTTCTACCATTGATTTTCATAATTTCAAGCTCATACATATCTATATCAACATCACTATGCCTCATAATGCTCTATGCCTATATCAATGCAAGACTAGGCTTCTTAATACATGATGTGCACTTTTATTCACTTCAAAATAACTAAGACCTCACCATAAACTTAAATCATTCTCTAACACCTCATAGTCCTATACTCATGCCATAGCCTCTCATCACCATCAAACTTGCCTCTTTGTCATTAATGCATCTAGGAACCAGGTTAATAACCTAAAACATCAATGATAACACATGATACCAATGGCCACATTTCAACACTAGCCATCACCAAATATGCTTAATCTAATTTTTTTGAGAAATTTGTAGTAAATTTATTCATAAAACTCATGAACTATGTTAGGTACTCACCTACCCAACATGGTACATGATAAGCTATCATAAATATTAGTTGAATTAACCAATAAAATATATAATAAGGTAAAAGTGATCCCTAAGTACACACATTTGTTTAAATATCCCATTCTCAATAGGGTCCCCAAAATAACATTCCACATTCCAAGACTCATGTGTCATATCCCTTATGGTGCCATGGAAATTATCCCCTCTAGATCCAATCTAAAATAATACATTCATTCACATTCCAATAAACTCATATAAAAATCAATGAAAACCTAGTGAATGAGGGGGAAATACATAATACAAGGAGTCAAGGTTTATATGACACTCCTAGTTGACTATGAAAATTACACAATATAAGAATGTATCTTCTACTCAAAAAATTACCAATAATGATGGATGTATATCAAGTGCACCCCTCATAAATCTATATACATAAATGGCCTAAAATTACCAATCCAAACAATGGTGTGGCATGGTTATAAAAATGAGGCATTCTAAGTTCCAACACCAACACAACATCCAATATGGTACTGTATACCAATAAATTTTGCATGTGTTTTTATAACATGTAATATTAGAATTATGCAATGAAAAAAACAAAAAGATAAGGGTCACCTCAAATGTCTAATACACAAATTTTCAAATTTCAAAATCAATGCTAATTTGCATTCTCTAATCAACTACCATATGCATTACAAAATTAAATGCATACTCTTATCTTGATCATTTTTAAAAATGAGGAGGTACACCCACTCAAGGATTAAATATACATATAGCTTGGAAACATAATTATATATAATCAATTATAATAACACTCATAGGAAACAACTCAAATAGGTTCCATCACCATGGAAGTAAAACTTCTCTAATAGGAATTTATCTCACCAAAATCAAGGATCTCAAACTATCATAGATACATCAATCAACTCAAGATTCTCCACAAGTATAAAGGTACACTCTAACCTTTTATAAATGAGGTTAAAAATCATTCCTATTGGGGATCCTTATCAATAAGGTCATTTTGGAAGCACCATTGGTTCAACACAAGGGTTTTTTCTATACAGATACTCTAACAAATGTGGTCATATCCTCTAAGAGGTTTTTGAATAAACATTTATATATCATTGTCCAAACTAGATCCATATACCATGGGCATAAAACAAACAAGTAACAAGAGGTGATAATACCACTCTAAAATAGTTATAAATTTGGTTAAGTGGATGATTGTACCTACTTGGTGCCAATATGCCACCAAGTCCTTTATGTTCCTCTCCAACCATAACCAAAATTCAAATCTAATGGATAGTTAGTGTATTGTGTGGCTATAAACAAGGCATATATCACTAAAAAAAAGAGAAATTTTATTCACCATAAGGATAGGTTAAAATAAAGTGACCCATATGGGGATCCCTAACAAGGCCATCCACATGGTATCACTAATTCATCTCACATAAGGCGAAGACAATATCTAAAAACACTCTTATGTATGTGGACAGGTTTTGAATGGAACAACATGTATAAAAACATAAATATATTGGTCCCTTGTGTAGACAAAGTATGTCTTTAATTCTTCATAGAAATCTATGGTCCACATAGACAAGGATTTTTCCATAAAGATGGATTATTCCCAAATTGTTAAAAGAACTATTCACAAGGTAAGAATTGTAAACTAAGGAAAAGGGGATGGTTACTCTAAATTCATCTTGATTCATTCCAATCTCATCATTCAAGGTGAGAGAAATATAAGACAACCTTATATCACACTCCACTTGAGTGGTGATCTAACATTTTCTTGAAAGGGGTCATTGAACTTATAAAGGCCCATATTGACCCTTGGTGAGCAAGACACTTTACTATCTAACTAAGATCAAACCTCATGGTTTTATAACAAAGAATAATCTATTACAATAAATTATCTATAAATTAATCCAAGTTAATATGTGTATGACTAAGGTCATGGGAATGTCCCATTGACCTAACACTTAAAAAATCACTCATGAGCTAAAGATAGCTTGGAATTCATAGCCATTTAAATTCCAAGCACTTTATCATAACCATTTTTCCAAGCCTTCATCAAATCTCATAAATTCAAATATATGGGTGGATTTATAAAAAAATATTATTATGGGCTTTAGGAATATAGACCAAAATAAGAATCTAATCATTTAATACATAGCCAAAGAGCCCATGATCTAAGGAATTCTTTATGTGTACTATGCCTACCTCCTCAATAAGGTCTATCACCCAAAAATTAAGCCCATTAATTCATTATGGAATAAGTAGTACTGAATAGTGATCCCTAGAGCTCTTGATGTTTTAATCAATATTCAATACCAAAATTTCATGCCTAGAAAATGCATGGCTGAAATCATTAAAAATAAGATATTTTTGTGAGAATGCCCAATACACATTTTGCATAAATACATTGCCCATTGGATAACTATATTTATGGCATGAGATTCATAAATAATAAAAACAAACTTATATGTCAAAATGTTTTTAATGGCAATGTCTAATTGGTTACATGGTTGTGACATAACCATGTTGGCTCCACTTACTCTAACTGGCCTATAGGTAATCAAACATGCCTAAAACTTTGTAAGTTGACTTAGTGGTCCCCATGGACCCAAGACTAAAAATGAGACTTGAATAAGGATATGTGGGTTGTCAAAACCACTATCTTGAATTATTCTAACTCTATATGGTGCATAAAATCATCTTTGGGTGATTTCAACCAATCACAAGGCTCTTTTTGCACTTAAGTCAGAATTATAATCTACTTTAGACTTAATTAAAAGTCATGTAAAGTGATTAACCAAAAATCATATAGTCACCATATGACCTCCAAATATATATAAAATATCTTAGTTAATCCCCCTAAATATGGACCACCCGATATTAGCTATCAAATTGATTCAACCTCGATCGTTAGATTTGGCCAAAGGTGAGGACGCCATTTAAAACATTATGGAAGTCAATAAAGGATTATAACTATTCATTAAGATTAAACTCAAATTTTGGAAAAGAGGGAGGAGGTTTTGGAGGATGACTTATCCATAGTCATCCCTCCTCTCTTCCTTAGCCTTAGATGACTACCATTAACGAAATCTCTAGGATTTTGTCTTTTTCCACTTTATAGAGTTTTAAATTATTATTTGATACATTCTTGCTTGATCTAAATTTGTAGGTACCCATCTTCATAAAAGGCATCTAGCTAGTTCTGAGCTCTTATAATTTTCAAAAAATATCTTTAGGAGCTTGTAGGTCCATGACAACCATTAATGGCCACAAACTAGGTCAAAAAAATGAGTCCTCACATCTTTTATTTTAATATCTAAATATTAGTTCATGAATAAGGGGATAGATAAAAATGGGGGTTCAATTTTATGTCCACCCATCCTAGGGCCTCTAGGAACTCACAAGCATTGGAATGGTCTAAACTGGCATCACGAGGACAAAAGCATCATATCTCAAAACTCATGCCATTTAAGGTCTTACAAACTTTTGATTAGAGAAGAGAATGTAAAAATTGAGGGACATAATTTTTTGGATTCCCCCACCTATGGGACTTCATGTCTCTGTAATCAATTTTAGGAAACTAGGTAGCCTTAAAGGCAAAAGTTATAGTTTAAAAATTAACTGAGCAAGTTTAGATTTAAGAAATCAGGTAGGTTAAAATAAAACAAGGTTTGAATGAAAAATATTTCATTTCTTTTTATTTTATTTCTAATCGCATGGTTAAATATGGGTGGTAATCAATGCATATTGATTTCCCCCAATATAAATCATATGGTGGGGTTATTTTATGGATTAAGCTAAAGGATTCCCCCCACCAACTATGAATACAAAATATAAGGGTCTAAACCATATGCCACTCTAACAACTATTCCCTTAGGGTATCACATTTTCACATATGTGACCACTATCCCTTTTCTAATATTACCCTAAACAAAGGGTACTATAGTCATATAAAATGTGAAAATTGGTAACTTGAGTGTGGATAATGACACCCAACCCATAGGTCCCTCTTGCTTATTTTTATGACCCTCATAGGCATCTTTTCATTGATTCCTAATCATATATAGCCTTTTAAACCTAATTCTAGCTTATCCAGACTACTCTTTCCATGATAAATCCATCCCCATAGGTCTTTTCAACTAAGGAAAATAGCACCCAACTTAGACTATAGTGTCGATGCCACTAGTGTCCTCTTTTAACACTTCTATCCAAGTGTATTTTTAGCCCTAATGATCAATTCTTTTTAGTTCCTCATCTTTATCCTTGTCAGCCTAATGCGAGCACATTCAATCCATGAATAATATATCCCTACAAAATCCCATCCAAAGATCATCTAGAAAGGATTGGAAATTATCAGGAAGCAAATAAGAATACAAGCAGGACTACTTAGGTAATCTTCCCTAATTTCTACATACAACCAACCAATACACTTACAAGCTTACCAAATCCTTACACTAGTCCCTATTCACCTCAATCACATCTAGTTTTAGCATTTTACATCTTCATACACACTATTTCACAAAGAATATCAAGTGGGAGAACTACATATGGCTTGATCCCTCTTCAGAGTATTGGTATATAGGTAGCGTGCCCACACAAGGGGTGTGGATACACGTTCAGTGAATCTTGCACACACTAATCCCTCCTCTTTCTTAAAATTGGTCAAAATACAAAGGAATCTTGGGTTTGAAGATAAAATATTCTCTATAGGGAGTTTCAAGAATATATAGAAATCAAAACTTCATAGGTAGGGTCACACAAACATAGTGAATAAAACCCAAAAAACTCAAGTCTCCTAGACAATAGAATAAAAAGTGGAATACAATGCCAATACCACTAGTGTCCTATTTCAATGCTCCTATGCAATCATAAAATGAAGGCTAAATCCTGATTTGTGATAATGTCCCAGTCCTACATAATGAATTTTAGACTCTATCTCAACTGTCTCAACTAGTTTATAGCTAAGTCTGATTTTCTATCCCTTATTACTATTTTTCTAAAGGTTAAAATCACAATAAAATTTAAAAAAATTAGTAACTTAATTATTGTATATTTATTTACTAATTTTACTATTCAGATCCTTTAATTAAATTAGGAATAATACACAAATATTCCTAAAACAGTTATAACATTTGGTGAACCTGACTTACTTTGTTTGCACATAACAACCCTAGAAACTCTAGGGTAAATTTCCTACTAATTTTTCATATATTTTTATTTTCATAATAAAATAAAAAATTAGCATTAAATTTTAAATTTTCATAATAATTTTAAAATAATTTTCTTCCAAACCCTAGTTTTCCATACTAGGTCCTGATATTTTCTCAGTAATTTTCCAATATTTTTTGATTTTTTACTATCATATTAAAATTATAAATTCACCTCAAATTTTTAAATTCAATTTTAATTTTAAAAATAAAATTCAAAACCTTAGTTGCATCTACTAGGTCTCTTTAAATCACCAATTTTCTAATAAATTCTTGATTTCTTACTTGCATATTTCACTCAAAAATTCAATTTAAATTTCAAATTTTCATAGTAATTTTAAAATAATCATATTTCAAACCTTAGTTACATATACTATGTCCCATTTCTTCTTGATTTATCACCTTACATGTTTGTGAGCTTTGTATCATTTTTACACAATTTCTAGTTCATTGTTTTTAGGACTTTACATTTCTTATATTCAGTACTTTCCTTCTCTAGAACTTTGACTATTACAATTTATTACAAAAAATTCAATCAAATTTTAAATTTTTTTCCTACCTTAACAATGGCCCAATACACTGATTTTAATGAAACTGATAAAATGAAACTTCAAGAACTCTCAACTAAACACCCTGACATGTAAGATGACATGCTTAAAATACTATAAGAAGAACAACAAAGAGTGAACAATGGTTAATATTCTCAAACCATAGATCAAATAGTTGTAAATAACACTATGGGGGTAACTATGTCTCAAAAACCCCCTATAGAAGCCCAACCTACCTCTATGCCACTAGCTATAACTAGTACATCTTTGTCTCCTGATGTGGTAGCCCTTGTGCAAGAGATAAGATCTCTTCAATCCAAGGTGCTACATCTTGAGCAAGGTGCCTCTAAACCTATGTAGGATTTAGATTATTTTTATCTATTAAATAAACCATTATCATGCCACATTACTTCTACACCCTTGCCATAAGGTTTTATTCAACCCAGGCTTACTCTATATGATGGCAAGGGTGATCTAGAGACACATTTGAGATCTTTTCATGCTGTATGCTTGGACTATGTACTAAATGATTGGTTACTTACCAAGATATTTCCATATAACCTAAATGATTATGCTTTATAATGGTTTTATAGTCTACCAAATTAATCAGTCAATGCATTCAATCCTTTAGCCAACATGTTCCTATCTCATTTCAGTATTAACATTGGTGATAAGGTTTCATATGCCCAAGTTGCATAACAAAAACAAACGTAAAATGAACATCTCACAAATTATTTTCTTTGATGTAAGACTATTTTAGTTAAGATTACTATCCCTATGGTTGATCAAGGGTTACAAGGACTCTTTAAACAAAGTTTTCTACCAACTTTTCATGAATCAATTATGCTCAAAAGATTCTCTTCATTGAATTGTGTCACATACTAAAATAAAGAGAAGTAAAACTAATTTTAATGGGAAAACTCAAGTACACAAGTATCTTATAAATAACAAGCAAGAGTAGTAATAAAGTACCATACAAATTCAAGGTCAATGATAACAAGAGTCAGAATAAACTAATTGTTAATTCAGCTTTTGAGCCCCCTCACCATGTCGTTTTATCAAAACCTCCTCGGTGAAATTTTACCAATCTACCAGTTTATCAAACCAAAGTTTTATAGTATTTATCAGAATATAACATCATATCTCTCCCTCCTATTCAACAAGTTAACCCATAAAGCCTCTTCTATAGGGATATGATCAACATGTATTTTGTGAGTTTCACAGGGCAACATGTCATACAATAAACATAAGTATCAGTTTGAGATGCAAGATATAGGATTTGATATATGGCAATCATATTGATCTTGGAACTTCATTTGAGCCTCCTTAGGTATATAAAATATAGGATAAATTTTTGAAAATATTTTTAGATCCCTTTTTACAACATTCTAAATAAGAGACAAGGGACACATCAGGGGTTCACCATGTATATCATGCACATCCACCACCAAATACATACACGGCACCTTCAATTGAGACACATCCATTAAATAACATGATTGGTGTATAAAATTATAGATTTATAGCTAGACCTTCCATCTCCTTCTCAAATCAGGAGATAGTCGAGGATGATTCACATAATCATGCACTCTTTATTCATAATCATCTTATTCATAGTGCTCTCATAGATAATGGATCTAGTGTGAACATGTACACTATGACATTATTATAAAATTTAGGATATTTAGAGTAGGATATTACCTATATTGAAATAGTTATTAGTGGATTTAGTGGGCACATATAGAATTCATTAGGTGAGATTGTACTTCCTCTATAGGTTGGTCCAACACATGTGGCCACACCATTTGCTATAGTTCCCAGTGCATGAGTTTTTGATATGTTGCTTGGTCAATCATGGATTCAAAACTTTGAGTAATACCTTATATAGTTTATAGATGTGTGAAATTCATTCAGACTAATCAGGTTATATAGTTGGTGGAGTTCCATATGAGTTACCACTCCTCACTTCAGAACCATATTCTATAGTGCAAACACCAGTGTTAGTTTCACACTAGTTTTAGTTTTAGTTCTTCCTCAAGTTTAGATTTAGGCATAGTTGAGACCTTCATCACCAGAAAAGAGAGTTCATATAATATCATAGAGGTCTCTTTTAAATCAACCATAGTTTTAAGATTATATATAGCTTCTATCTATAGTGTTCACACCCAGGGTAGTATCATTGAGATCTCATGCATCTACTCACAGAGCACATGTTTAGAGAGTTTCTCCTACTACCAAATGGGTCCCTAAGAGCCCTATAGTTTCATCCACTTCTTAGTTTTTACTTCAAATATTTTAGAGCACTTACATCATATACAACTTTCAAAGTCATAGTCTGAACATTTCCATCGTGCTTCATGATCATGTATGATTCCTTTCCTTGATATAGGACACCATGATAGGGAGTCTCCCATGAGACTCATCAGTTAGTATCATCTCTTCTCAGCATTTCTTGTACATAGTTTCCTTATGATTGATTGTACATAACTTCTTTTAAAATTTTTGTACATAGTCTTCTTGTGATTGATTGTACATAGCTCAAATCTCAAAAATTCAAAAACATTAAAATATATCAAAAATTAAAAAACATTCAAATATTTTAAAATACAAAAACATTCATATAGTTCAATTATATATATATATATTGTATGCATCATCCATGCTTTACATTTCTACTATAATGCTAGACTTACATTTGTTATTATATGTTATTGTTTATCGATGTATCCACATTACCATGCTTTAGTTGATCCCCTTTGAGTGTGTACAGTGACATACATATCCTTGATTGCTTTACTCTACCCATTGAGGGGGCATAATACTACATTTGAGACATACATCGATATACATACCCACTAGGGGCATCTTATACATAACAACATCATCTAGGTTATGTCACTCCTACACCATACACTCTAGTTATCATGCTAATTTAAATTAATTACTATGATTACATAGATTACTCTATCAAAATTCCACAATTATATATCACTTATGTATTTCTTAGCATATACCTAGTCTTATAATACATGTCCTGCACACTTTCAAATTTTTGATTTGATTAGTTAAATGCGATTTTATTTCCAATTTTTACATGTTTTCCTTTATTACTTTGTGTAGCTAGATAGATTGCATTTCTTATTTCCAGTTTCTCTCTTATATGTGCCTTAGGATATTTGCCAATGTCCTTTGCTTCTATTCATGTGTGTGACTTAGGACATTTACCAATGTCCTTTACCTATACTCTTCTATGTGACTATGGCTTTACACCAACCTTTCTTGTTTCAATTGTATGTGTATGTGGCATTTGAACATGCCTTGTATGCTTTAATTTTAGTTTGAGTGACATGTGCCTATTCCCTTGTTTGCTTATCCCATTGGTTATTCATTTATGATTCTTATTTCTTGCCTTATATGCTTGTTTCTTGACTACTTATCAATTGTTTGTAATGTCATGATCTACACCATGAATTATCTTGATTTCTTTGATGCCATGATGGACATCATGATCCATCCCTCATTGAAAACTAACAACTAACTAGACTTCCAATTTTATTTTAGTATATGACACATGATATTACATTATTATTATATATATATCTAGGCATACCCTTGTTGATCTAACAATCTCTCACTATAAACTATGCTATATCTTGAGATATTTTATTGATTATCATTGTTATATTTATATCTTTTAAGAATAACACACTTGTAGGACTCTTTATTATGAGGGTAGTCATTGTAAGGTCTTCATTCCTACCCTTAGAAGAGGAGGAAATAAATAGGGGTTATGCCATAGAGATTAGAGCTCCTAAGGGTCAAAAATTCATCTTTTAGAACACTTAGAACAATAACAAACATCAAAATAAATAAAACATACTAGGTAGATAGTGAAAATTTTAGAATAATTATTAGATTTAGCTTAGGACAACAATGCCAAGATTGGACTATAATGTTAATACCACTAGAGTCAATTTTTTGTGCTCTTTTCCAAATAATATAAAAACTAGATTTTTTTAAAAGTAGTTAAAAAAGTAGGTTCAGCTATAGTTTTGCATAGTCAGACTAGTTTAGAATCAATAGTTTTTAGTACACTTTTGCCTAGAGAATATAGATATATGTGGAATCATGAACGGCATGATGTATCTCACTTCTAGTTTCATAAATGGTATTTGGTATAACTTTCAGATCATAATCTATGTTTTAGACACTAGTGATTGGTGGCAATTTGTGTGATACATTTGTTTTCTTTTCTTTCTAAGTTTAATATTACCCAAGTATTCTCAATAGTTGTGTTCCTTATTATATATATAGGTGGTTGGAATCATTTTGAAGTGGCTTTCATACAAGCCTAACCTCCACATTTTAGAGTGGCTTTTATATAAGCCTAGTGCACTAATTTTAGACTAGCTTTCATACAATCCTAATCTCTATCTTTTAGAGTGGCTAAGAGTGGATTAGTTTCCAACTTAAATTTAGCTATCCATTCCAACATTGTTAGATCAATAGAAAATTCATGGGTTTTAGGAGCCATCTCATATGACATACATTTCATACTAGTATTAGTTCATAGCTTCACTTCATGGGGTAATGATAGAGCCACATGACTAGCTATCCTTTATATTCTTGAGCCACCTATTTAGAGGGATTGGATACATAGTCCAAACATTGATAAACACATGTATGAATAGATAGCTTCACATAGTGGGCAATGATGGAGTCAAAGGCCAACCTTTACATTCTTGAGACACACATAGGGAATTGAACACTCACCTTCATTCGTGATATTACTCTTGGTATAACATCATTTAACACACATCTAGCATCACTTAGCATCACTCAACATCATAAGTTTTGTATTAGTTTTCATACTCGGTGAGGTGTATTTGTTTCTTTTTCTTCCTCTTTCTCTTACCCAGCTTTGTACATTTTTATTTTAGATATAGTGTATCTAGTAAGAACTGATCTATTCTCTATTTTTTCTTGCAGATTTATACTTCACAATATGCTCTTTCTATTCACACCCAACATCACATAGCTTCATGAGCTTCACCCTTGCAAGCAAGTTCAAGTAGACTTTCTATTTTATTTTATCCTAGTATTTTTTTTGCTATATCACTATAATAAAGGGGGGAAAATGTAGTCATATAAAATGTAAAAATTGGTAACTTGAGTATGGCTAATGACACCCAACCCATAGGTCCCTCCTACTTAATTTCATGACCTTTATAGGCATATTTTCACTAATTACCAATCATTCGTATCCTTCCAAACCTAATCCCAACTCAGATAGACTGCTCTTTCCATGACAAATCCATCCCCCTAGGTCCTGTCATCTAAATAGCACCCAACTTGGACTATAATTTTGATGCCACTAGTGTCCTATTTTAATGCTTCTATCCAAGTGTATTTTAATCCTAAACAATTAGTTACTTATGATTCCTCATCCTTCTCCTTATCAAACTAATGTGAACACATTCAACTCATGACCAATAGATCCTTATAAAATCCCATTCAAATATCATTTGTAAAAGGTTGGCAATTATCACTAAGTAAGCAAGACTACAAGAATACTCAAGGAATCTTCCCTATTGTCTGCATACAACTAAATAATACACTTATAATCTTATCAAAATCCTTATAGTAGTCCCTAGCCACCTCAATCATAACTAATTTTAGCATTTTACATCCTCATACACACTATTTCACAAAGCACATCAAGTGGGAGAACTATATATGGCTTGATCCCTCTTTGGAGTATTGTTATGTATGCAGCATGCCTACACAAGGGATATGGATACAATTTCAATGAATCTTACACACACTAAACCCCATCTTCTTAGATTTGGTTAAATTCCAAATCTACTCTATAGGGAGTTTCATGGATATCCAATAGTTAAAACTTCACAAACAGGGTTACACAAACATAGTGAATAAAACTCAAAAAGCTCAGGTCTCCTAGACAACAACAATAGAAATAGACTTCAAAACCAATGCCACTAGTATCCTATTTCAATGATCCTATATAATTATAAAAATAAGGCCAAATCCTAATTTGTGATAGTGCCCCAATCCTACACAATGAATTTCAAACTCTATCTCAACTGTCTTAGCTAGTTTCCAGCTAAGTCTTATTTTTATCACTTGTTACTATTTTTAGAAAGGTTAAAATTACAATAAAATTTATAAAAATTAGTTGCTTAATTATATCATATTTACTTACTAATTTTACTACTCATACCCTTTAACTAAATTAGGAATAATACACCAATATTTCCAAAAATGTTAAATCAAGTTTAATGCCTTTTCTAAGGACTTGTGAATTACAAAACTACCCTACAAAGAACAATTTTTCAAAAATTCATATTGAAAAAAATAGGGACCTAAAACTTATAAAATTATTGGAGTTGGGTCTCAATTTTTTTTAAATTCATTACAAAATTATTTTTGGAACCTTTTTCCTAATTTTATGTGCATAAAATTTGTGTGAAGTAGGTGCAATTTACAAAGGAGATATATGCATTTTTAACATCCAAAATTTTAAAATTCCTAAAAAATTAAATATGAAAACTAAAAAAACGAATCATAAATTCACTATTATCCTTATTACATTTATTTTACAATAAAATTAAAATTAGAAGGAATAGGGATACTTCGAATTACATAAAAGGTATAGAATTACTTCTAGATTTTCTTGGGCTTCATGAAAAATCAATACAATATGAAATTTTGGAGAGAAATTATCATTTGTTTCTTTTAAAATATAAAAATACAAATAAATATGTTATCCAATATTATTTTCAATATAATTATAACAATTACATTTCATTTATAATTTAATACATTTAGTTTTGAGAAGAGTGCAAGATAAATGAATCTTTATAATTTTTATTTGATATGGTAAAAGCTAGGTTTTACAAGGACTTAAAACCATAAGAATGCATTATATAAATTTAAATAGGCTTACCAGGGCCAAGAAGACAAAATAAAAAAAAGTAGTACTTAGAATAGAAATAAAAATAGCAAACCTTAGTAGAACTAGGAGGAAGGTCCCTCCTAAGGTTCATTAGTAACAACAGTGTCCTTCACCAGGATGATTGGTTTATCCTTTGAAACTTTATCCAAAGTGCAATTATCAAGGCCTTCAACCACTTCACTTGGGAAGATCATTCTAGGGTGATTTTTTCCTTTTGTTTGCATGGAATAATGTTTAGGGGGGACCCCCTTGGGGGAGCCCTAGGGGGGATTTCAAAACCTTTTAAGATTTCAAAATAGAGGACTATGGGGCCTAAGTAAAGTGAACAAAGGCATAAATTATTGCTTCAGATTATCTATGTAGTGCATTCCAGTCCTGGATTAGCTTAGATAGGCTAAATCTTACTTACTACACCTTAAATTTAAAGTTATCTGGAAACTATTTATTTCTTTCCATCTTATCCATAACAATGGATTTCCCTTTCTAGATTGATTTTGTAGGGTTTCCTATTTCAATAGGTTTTGATTTGGGGATAAACAACAATTTAAGAGGGAGGTCATCTAAGGGGGGCTATTATAATCTATTCTAGGGGTGTGATTAGAAGTTTGGTGGGATCCCTCGATAGGATCCTCCATCAAGGAGTCCTCTTTAGAAGAGGAACCCTTGGGGGGAACCTCCCAACTTAAAAGGGCTTGGCCTTACTTAACAAGAAGGATCAAACCCTGGTGAAGTATGGGATTTGTATCATTTACTTGGTGAAGTAAGATGGTAATTGCAAGGGACTTAAGTAGGAAATAGGGAAGACTAATTTTGAACCCAATGAAATGATTAAGAAGCAAGAAATTGTGGGAAAATATTAGTGTATATTTACCTTTGAGCATCATATATCTCATGATCTGAAGGTAAGTTTTAGGCCAATAGTGCAGGAGGTTAGCCTATGGGAATACTTTCTTGTCTTTATACATAAAATAATTTGTTCTAAAGAAACATTTTAAGGACTCTAGATTTTTTAACTAGTTCTTGAATTCCTTGGTGCTTGCACATGAAATTTTAGTGGCATCACTGATGAACTCTTCTAAGACATTAATGGTGATACCATGCATGGTAACCTTCCACTTTGTCCAAGCCACCATGAAGTCTCAAAATATCTCACTTTTATGCTTAGTGACATGTTCCATAAATTCTATGGGTCCCTCCTTTTTGGGCTTCTTCTAATTTTTTTTTGTTCACAAACCTCCTTACAAGATGTAGGTCATGGGGACTAAGAGTGTAGAGTCAAAATGAGAGAGATGAATTTTCTAGATGGGGCATAAATGAATAAGGCAAAAATGGGTAGGAAGTCCCACCAAAGTCCCATAATAATAATTAAGACCCCTTCTTTTAAATTTATTATGGATCATCTTGATTGAGATCTACCCCATCAAAGTGAGGTCATGCAAATTTAGAGAGATGATTTTTTGATTTGCATTGATATTTTTAGCATGGATGATATTAATAACATTAGAGGGGATGATAAATCATTATATTTAAAATTTGGAGATCAACTCCAATGCTGACAAGGATATCGGCCACCCCATTTCCTTGTAAGTGCATATGAGTTGAAAATGATGTATATCCTTTAGAAGATGCTTAAAATCATCAATGATGTCCTTAATAGTATGGGAGGGTGTATTTTTTCCTTAGAAAGCATTAAGGATGTTTAATTTATCTCACTCAACTATGATCCTATTATGGTTGATGCTTGATGCTAACTATATGCCTTAGAGGGCCACCTTGGCCCTAGATAGGTGGTTTGTTTGATTACACATGGGACCTGCATACATAGCCAACAACTCCCCTTTAGAGTTCCTAATAATTCCTTCTCCTCTTGTAAGACTTGGGTTGCCCTTGGAGGCACCATCAAAATTTAATTTCACCTAGCCATCTAGAGGAGCCTTCCATTTAATGTTCTTTCAACTTAAGTCTTTCGAGGGAGAATATAAAACCTATTGAAGATCTTAGTTTTTTAGAATGAGTAGGGTTGAAGGGGTAGGATATTTATCTTTATGTGGTAAAGATTTCCATTTTTCTAAAATGGCTTGGTAGAGGTGAGGGAAGATGCCCTCCAGTTGATGCATTTTGTTGAGGAAGAGACCATCATTGTGAATTTTCCATATGCACCAGAACTAGTGAAGAAAGGTAAGATGCCAAAAGAAGACCAGGGAAGGTATATCCAAGGGAGGATTCCATTGCATAATTATATCCAAGTGATTATTAGTTTTAACTCAAGACATGTTGAGTTTATTTAAAAGATAATTAAATAAATTCAGACTGAGAGGGCATTCAAGAAAAATATGGCGAATAGAATATTTCACTCTTTGATAGATTGGGCACATGTTAGGAAAAATCAGTCCCATTTTAGCTAATTTATCCTTTTTTATAATTTTATTATGCACCACAAGCCAAAAAAAATAAATTAAATTTGGGGGTTATGTGTTTTACCCAAACATTTTATAGAGATTCCAGTTACTTTCCAAATTGAGGTTGGTGTCATCTCTTGAGGCCACCAAGTAGGAGCCACTGTCTTCCATTAGCCAAATGAAGTGATGTTCCTTATATATGGAAGGGATGTGGACCTATCTTAAAGCTAGGTTGAGGTTTTGAATGGCCTAAGATTCTTCTAATGCTAGGTATTTACTGGGGAGGAATTTCCAACACTTTATTCCTTCCTTAATTTCTTAGTAATATTTTATCTTGGAACCCCATATTTTCTTGAGATCCTATACCACCCAATCCAAATTCCTTGGGTAGAGAGGGGGGTGGGGATATCTAAGAATCTTCCCAAAAATCAATTTTATCACCATTGCCAATTTTCCATGATATGCCACTCTTCAAAAGATCCTTATAAATGGTTATGGCTTTCTTGATGGTTGATCCATCAGTAGGGCCTTCTTCCCACAAGAATTCATCCTCTTCCTCCCCTTCTAGGTATTTATCCTTTTGGATTATTATCCATTCACCATTCTCATTCATCATGCACCAACCCTTTTTTACAATAAGACTCTATTAATGTATTTTAAGCTTCTCACTCTAAGACATCTATTTGCTTTTGGGAGAAAGACTTTTTCCCATGTAACTAAGTTGAATCTAAATATTTATTTAGTACCTCTCCATAAGAAGTTTTTTTGAATTTTTTCAATTTTGGAGACAATATTAGATGTAATTTTGAAGATAGACATTTGGTATACAAAAAATCTCTAAATATATGCCTTGAAGAGCTAGTATTTCCCTACCTGGGTGAGGAGGTGTCCTTTCTAGGCTACTAATTTCCTTTAGATGTGATCTATTAAGGGATTCCAAAGTTGGCAGTCCATTTTTCCCTCAAAAAGAGCAATGTCTAAGTGGTTTTTTGGTAGTTTTCCCACTTGACAGTGAAGGATTTGGGTAATTCTTCTCTACTAAATGGGTGGAGTATTGATGAAGAAAAGGAAACTCTTTTAGAAATTGATGCATTGGTTGGACACTTTTTTGTAACTATTTAAAATGCATTTAAGATGTTTGGATTCCTCAATAGAATCATCTCCTAAGATAATAATTTCATCATCAAATTATTGATGGGTGATGGGATCTATATTTTGGGCCATCAAAATACCCTTTATCAAGCCTTGATTACATACTCTCCTTAAGCTTCTCCCCATGGTTTCTACAAGAATGATGAAAAGGTATGGAGAGAGGGGGTCTCCCTATCTGAAGCCTCTTGACACTGGAAATAAGCCTTTTAGGACTCCATTTATAATAATAGAAAACTTGGAAGTAGGAATACAATTCTAGATAATTTTCTTGGTATCATGATTCATCCCTAACTTTTTCACAATCTACATCAGGAAGCACTAGGAAACTAAATCATTAGCCTTCGATATATATAGTTTGAGTAACATGCCTTACCTTGAGTATTTGGAGATGGAATGCATAGCTTCATGTGTTAGGATGATGCCATCAGTGATTTATTTTCCTACCATAAAAGCCCCATGTTTCTCCCTAATGATAGAATCAAGAAGAAATTGCATGCATTTAACCAGAATAAAGGAGTAGATTTTGTAGGTGGTATTACATAAGTTAATAGGCTAGAAGGCTTGAATGTTAGTGACACCTTTTTTGGGGATTAGTACTAGAAAGTTATTATTGATTTATTTAGGATGGATTTAGAATGAAATAATTCTTTAGTAGATTCTTTAGCCTCCAGGTGTATATTATCCTAGAATTTTTGGAATGTAAAAGGGAGAAACCATCCAGTTTAGGTGCCTGAAGGCCTTCCATGGAGAATACTGTGCTTTTAATTTCCTTGTTTGAGGGGATCATGATGAGAGATACATTATACATAGTTTATAAGACCTTGTCAAAATTAGATAGAGTAGAAGAGACTAGAGAAGCCTCAAGTTCTCCATCTTCTAAGAGGAGGTTCTTAAATAAATTAATAATATGTTAGAATATGTCATATTTGTTTTTGATGATGGTCTCATATTCCAATTGTAATTGGGGAATTCTATTAATATTCCTATGTCTTAAATCTAAATGATTGAAATTTTTTATATTCCTATCGCCTCCCTCCTTTAGCCATAAGAATTTAGGTTATTGTTTCTAGAAAGCCTCTTATTTTGATTCTAGGTTATGAAATTGACACAAGAGGTCTTTTTTCTTAGAATCCACTTGTTCATTTTAATTCCTAGAGGTAGTGATTTATTCAATAGTTAAAATTTCCACTTCAAGGGTCTTTTTTAGTAAAAAATATCCCCAAACACTTCTTTGTTCCATATTTTTAGCTTATTTTTAAGGAAGTTGAGCTTTTTTGTGAGAATGAACATGGTAGAACCTGAAAAGGGTTATTTCCACTAGTATTTCAAAAATTCAGTCAAGTTTGGGTGATGAAGTAATATGCTTTCAAATCTAAAGGGACTATATTTAGGTTTAGATTTTGTCAACTTCAAAAACTAGGGGATCTTGGTTGAACCCAATCCTGGGTAGAGAGGGGAGTTTGATAGAAAATATAATTTCCTAGTTTAAAGAGATCATAAATATATCAAGGTAGACTTGAATTATTTTTTCTCTCAATCTTCTATTGAACCATGTAAACAAGATTCCATTGAGGTCCATGCCCACTAATCTTGCATTCACAATGAAGTCATTGAATTCTAGCATGTTATCCATGAGCTCAATAAGCCTACCTTTTTTGTCACTAGGGGTGAGAGGAGTGTTAAACTCACCTACCACAATCTAGTTCCAATTTATGCAGGTCTTACAAAAATATGATAATGCTTTCCAAAGGAGATTCTAGGTAGTTTTGGAGTTGAGAGCATAAACATTAGTTAGGATTCATTTAACCTTACTTGTGATGTCAGTGAATAAGACCAAGATTTGATTGGTGGGTTTCCATAACATGTCACCTTCTAGTACATCTAGGTTCCAAAAAATAGCCAACCCACCTAATGCACCTATGAAATCTAAGGAGAGGGCATGGGTATTTTCTTAATTCTTTCTACTTAATTCTAATGCCTATTACAAATTTTCTTCTGATTTACACATAAATAAATAATAGAAAGGGATAATAATCAACATTTAAATTTTTTAAATAGATTAAATACAAACCAAGCTAAATATTACATTAATATTGAAATTTATTCCAAATTCCAAGTATTTTCAAACTTTAAAATATACCTACAAGGCCAACTAAAGGAGGGGCACACCTCCCATCCATTTGACATCATAAGGCTATTGGTGTTACATCATGTTTCATAGGTTATAAAATTATTTTACTTTTTGGTGATCAACATTATAAAACATAACAATAATATTTAGTTTCTATAGGCATCCATCATCGACTCACAACCAATTTTTCTCGTTGAATTTTAAAGAACATGTTCTCATTAAGTACATTGAGTAAGTCTTATTCGGTAATAAATCAGACTCATTAGAGAGACCAAGGTTCTTAAAAATTTATAATATTTAAATTATCTCATTAATTTACTATAGTAATCATGTTTTATGTTATTGGTTCTTGTTAAAGATAGTTGAGGATGTGATTATTATCTATATAGTAACATGTGGTTTTACTGTTTGGAGGATTCTCCTTTGATCCATACTAATATTTAAAACTTATGTTGATATATTTTGTTTTGAATGAATTAACATTATATTTTTATAGGTATGAATTTATATCATGATATTATATTTGACTTAATATATATGACTCCTTTTCAAGGTTATCATTGACTAGTTATCAATTGTGCCTTATCCATTTACTTTGCTTTAGAATTTGATTAAGTAATTGGTTAAATAATTATTCCATGGACCTTGGTATTACTTCCATTGTGTTTGAGATGGTTATTATTATTTTTTAGATTATAATAATGAATTATTGTTATGATTATGTCCTTGATTAATATTGTGATTGAAATTTTTATTATTGTTATCTTGATATAATTGTTATGTTTAATACATGGGGGTTTATTTTTACTATATAATCATTATGTGGTTTCATTAATTTCCTTAATAATAATAAAGTAATTTGACAATGTTTGATATAATCATTATTTTTAGCTTGTACTATGGCATAATATTGGGAGATTTAGAGCGATTAAGGTTTTTATAGTTTTGTTTTGGTAAAGGTTTGCCTTTTGTTGACCATTATGGACAAAGTGGAAAATAAATAAAGTAATGATGAGCCTAATACGGTTTTATCCTAGAAATTTTTACAAAAATGGGATTTTATTCTATGAGGAAGAGAAATAATAAGTGTTTACCTTAGGGGAAGACAACCATTGGATAGGTGTCAACTAAAAGAGGAAGCTGGACAAAACAAATGTTGAAATAAATAAACATGAGTGTGGTAGGGTTTGGGATGCCTATTTATCCAAAAATGGACCATTTATTAGTGTTGAATCCATGATATGGGGTTCAAAATATCTAAGGATAAATTTTAAACTATGATATGGTGTGTGGTGTTTGGCATTGTGACCAAAATAACTTAGAGGAGGATGAAATGGCATGGTGGAAGAAGTTTTTAGGAGGAATAAAGGAAATTTCAACAAGTTAGTTTCTAGGCATGTTGATTTCTTCTCTTGATAATTTTATGGGTTTTAAATATGATAATGGTAATGTAAGATTTTTATTTAAACCCTACCCATGATATAGATGTGTATGAGTATATTATGATATACCCATACGAGCCTATGGCATGATCTATGGTAGTTTTTAAGGTTTTATACTTGGTAATGTTTTTATTGGATTTGATTATGTTCTAGATTTTGAAATAAAATTAGGGTATAAACCTAGGTTACACATTTGGTATGTTATATGGTTGTTGGGTTGTGTCCTAACATTTATTGTATATGCTTAAATTATTCTATTAACTACCCAAGATGATTTTTCATATTGGGTAATGGGTTTTGAAAATTTATTTTTATAGCTAAACATTTGAATACATTAGAGATACACTTGCTTTATTTAATACCATGAACTAATGTACTTTTAACTGAATTTTTCTTATTTGGATGCCATGGCCTAGGGAATAATAGTTTGGGTATGAGTTGTAGTTAAAAAAATAGATTTTACTATGTATTAAAATGTTCATATCTCATTTTATTTTACATATTGAAATGGTATATGAATTGGTTATTTTATAACTAGGTATAATCATATATATTACTTCCTACATATTGTATGCTTCTTTGGTATTAGCATTTGGTCTTTATGGTATGATAAATTTATGAAAAGATCACTAGTATGATATTTCTTGCTTGGTAGTTATATTCATGTTTTGGTTACTTGGAAAATTTCTTAAATGCTTTTAACAATAATATAGATCTTCATGTTGTTGGAATTTTCTATCTACATGTAATTACAATATTTTGATTTATATACTTGTGGTTAATAATTTTATTATAACCCTAAACTTTGCATATTGTAGGATTATGTTTCCTAGGTGAAAAGACATTATTTTTTGTATGTTTAAAACTGCCATAAACTTATCAAAGTAGTGGAGATGGAATTATTAAGTTATATGGTTGTTTATAAAACCGTGAAAGTAATTATTAATCTTTTTGTATTGGGGGAAATGTTTCTTGATTTGTTGCATATTGCATGTTTATTTTTCAAGATATTTTGGTGATTAAATACAAGGTATAATCCCTATGTTTGCATCTATTATGGTGTTTAATTTTCATAGTATATAATAACTCTATGGTTGAATAACAAACTAATTAAAACTTAAACCAAAATGAATTTATTTAAGTATTTTATAGTTGGAATCACACATTGAACAACTGGTTGTAGTTTTACATATGTAACCTAAATGTGTTAAGTTATTGTCAATTTCCTTATAACGAATGAAATGTTTCTTTATGATAAAGTGTTAATTGGAAATATTTTCTATAGTATAGTTTTTGTTACTATTATCATTAGTTTTCTATGTGGAAAGGAAACTTGAATCTTGTATTCCATGGAATTACTATATTGGTTGGTTTTGTAAATAATAATATATACATATGTGGGTTAATCTATGCATAACAACTATTTTCTTGCATTATTTCATTTTTATTTATATAATTTCCATTTCTAAATTATTCTTTAGGGGCTTGTAATCCTTAACAAGGTTTAATTTGATTAAGTGATGATTGATTAAGCTTATGGGAGTTTGATATGATTCTTGGTGATTTAGACTTTATTTTACATGGAAAGTGAATTCTATGATGATATTATGGATTGGTTATTTGTGTGTAAGTTTCCATATCTATTAGAGGTATCTAGTGTGGTACTATTGAAATATAAATGACTCATTGGGAAAAACATGACAGCATTTTATAATAATGAGTGTTCATTTAATCATTCTACAAGGTATCGATATTTTTTTTACTCTAGGTGTCTTGGTTGTCAAGTCTTAATATGGTTGGTATTCATAAAGACTTGTATTATTATATTATGATTTAATGCGTTGATTTGGGGAATAAAACATTGATATATGTTACATTTTTGTTGGATATTGACGAGTTTATTTTTATAAAAAGATATTGATATTATTGGTAATTAAGTCTTACCTAAGATGTAAAGTTACACAGGGTGATCCTATTTATTAGATAAACATTATATAGTGCTACTATATGGCTTATGCTCAAGGTAGGTTGTATTAAGTTTGATTTAAAATGGTATTAAATTTTTCAAGATTACTTTATTGATTTTGATTTAAATTTCATAATGTTATTTTGAGAGGAAAAGCATTTCCAAATTTAAGTTGATGCACTAGTTGCAATATTTTAGTGTAGGTGTTATGTTACAAATGACTTATATTCTTGTGAAATTTATTATCTAACTATATTTGATTCTTTCTTAAGGTGACTTAATCACTAATATAGAAGCCAAGATGGACTTCATAATGATGAAGACATATTTTGTTGTTTCTATATGTATTATATTATAATTGTGGATTGAATCCTTATTAGAGACTAAAATACACTGGGATCCATGGTTGTTTAAAAGTGGGATATATATTGTATCAACATTGTAATATATCATGTTGATTACTTGTACTCTTATCTTAATACATTTTTTATTGGGATTATTGAGTAATAAATGATGTGGAAGGATTAATTTTAGTGGTTGATCTATTTATATTTTATTATTTTAAGTGGTTGAATGTATTTTTATAAATTCTAGGTTTATCGAATATTTTTTCCTTTGAGTTTGTGGTTGTTGGCCCTTATGTATGTTGAAATTATTAGTCGATAAGATTTTATTCAATAAAATTAAACTTGATCATGTCGTATCATTATTAATTATATTTTGATAATTTTTTAAATGATAGAATCTTGGATTTTAAAACATATAGATGATATTTATGGATTATATAGCACCTTAGTCTTGTACACTTGGAAAACTCATATCTTGGTTATTTCTCTCAATTATATACTTTACCCACTTTCATAATTTTCACATGTACTCTATCTTATGCCCCTTGGCCTATCTCTTCATCTAACTAGTCTTATGTCGATGACCTATACCTTATATCTTTCCTAGAATGCTTAAAACCTACTTACCTTCTACTTCTACAAGTGTTGATTTTATACCTACTTTCCTATCCCCTCAACACTAATCTCCTAGATAGACACCAATGTTGATGCAAGTGCTTTGCTCTGATGCAAGTGTCTAATGCCTTAAAGTCATCTAATTTATAAATGAAACATATCCTAATTGTATTCCTAAGTTCTTTAATGCAAGTTATTTTTCCAAAGGGATTGATATAAATACAATATCAACCCTTATTCATTCCTCACCTAGAAAATTCTTACCTACTCACTAGACAAATTACAAAATACATTCAATGAATCACTCAAGTATGTAAAGCTTCCCTATTTTCTTATATTTATATAAAGGAGCATCTGAAGAGATATATTTTCCAAGTTAAAATCTAGGTCACTATCGTTCTCGCTTTCCATATATTACATGATTCACACACAAGACAACACATAAGGGATAACTACATCAGTTTGAGTGATGATGAAGCATCTTAGGGTTCATGCAATCTTGAAATAGAGTGCGGTGTGTTATTTTTATTTTTTTATTGTGGCATTATTTTTGTGA
Source organism: Torreya grandis (assembly GCA_037957365.1). Classification (NCBI taxonomy): domain Eukaryota; kingdom Viridiplantae; phylum Streptophyta; class Pinopsida; order Cupressales; family Taxaceae; genus Torreya; species Torreya grandis. The sequence goes on from JARHVA010005625.1 coordinate 738,954, forward strand.
TATTATTTACCTCTTAGAATGTTTTTGTAAAATTATTCCTTTACCACAAAAAGGCGTAGAGATCTTTGACTATTTTTATTTATCTCTAGGGACTATGTAGTCACATAAAGATGTTTGAAATAATTATTCAAGTGTGGTCTTAATTATCTAATGAAAGTGTTTTGGGTCATATCATATGACACCTAAAACATATCTACTAATTTTTAGACCATTTAGAGCTACTGTAAAAACATACCAATAGTTACACTAAAAATAGGTTTATTCACTTGTGGTTATGGTATAGACTAAATTGGATGATAAAAATTGGTGGAGGATTAAAAAATGACATAATATTTTAAAAAAATCTCAAATCATATGGAGTTACCTTATAAATTTTATGATTTCTTATTTTAGGCTATGTCTATGTCATTAGGAAGAATGTTCATGACCTTGCATTTTATCTATATTTAATAGTTCGATTAAAAAATATAGATAGGTTTCATAAATTGAATTATAAAATATATTTTTCCAATTTTATATCAATTATATATGTGAGGGAAAATTTATGATAGTTTTTTTAAACTATCATTTTTCTAGAAGATGCATTTATCAAGTCTACAGAAGGTTTGTGGTTGTGTGATATATATGTGGTAATAGTTGAGTTACCAAATATGTAAAAGTTTCATATAAGGTATTTTATAAGGTTTTTTATATAAATTTTATCTTAATTAAATAATTAAAAATAAATATATGATAAATTTTTTAATTGTCACTCAACCATAAACATGCATCTATATAGCCTAGTGGTTCACTATGTTGTGGTAGAGCTGAGGTAAGACTTGGGTTAAAAAATTTACTAAATTTATAGAAAATGTAGTCATATTGATATATTTCAAATTTTATATAATTTTTATGTGTTATCTTAAAGTTTTGAAATATTTATTAACTACCATTCTTCTTGGAAATGCCATCGGTGCAATCTATAAGGTTATTCTTCACCTATGAAAACTTGCATTAACATGAGGTAATTAAATCTTGTAAGTATGATGAAAATTATATATATGAGATAATTTTAAAATTTCATATCCATTATATAAATGATTTGGAGTTTATGGTAGTTTTTCTAGTTATTATTCGACCTGAAACGTCACTTGACAGTTATGATAGTTAGATATAGATCTTGAAAATTGAAGGTCACCTAACTATTGTACATTATGTGGAGGTCAAGGTAGTTAAAGAGATATCCCATGAAGATAGGGATGTTAATAAAAATATATGAGGGAAAAATGAGGTTATTTTGAGAATAATTTTGGGAGAGACAAGCAGGGAAGGAGAACTCTCCAAGAGAAAAACATAGAGTTGTATCAGTTTAGAAAGGATTGTATGAGAGTTTAGAACTCTTTCATATGATGTAATAATATTTTATAGTCATGTGTGAGTGTGATTTTTTAGTTTATGGTATTATTTATATTATAATGTGTGAAATTAATTAATATAATATTTATTATGTGACAATCAATTATTTGACAAAATGTGCATGTGTCCATGGTTGTTTAAACCCCTAAAATGTGGGAGATAAAGGTAGACATTAAATGTTACCCCTCTATTTTTGATTAAACAAAGGGGTATCATAGTAAGTTAGTGTCCTTGTGGGTTTGATAAAATCCTCAATGTGTGTTGTAAGTTATGATAGAGATGTATACATAGAGATTGCAAGTTATTGAGAAGCTTGTATAAGTGGTTATAGGTGTGTGAAGTCCTATAAGAGTGTGAGGGATTTTTTGAGAGGCACAATTTGGAATCATTTTTATGTTATGAAATAGGAACCTAATAATTCATGTTAAGATATGGCACAAAAGATAAGAGCATGTGAGATGGATGAGTTTACAAATATGCTAAGAGTGTTCTAAGAGAGACTAAACATGATGAGAAAGACTGCACATGGTGATGACAATGCAACTGAGTGTGATGGTGATGAATAAAAGTTGATGGTGGGATTGATATAACTATAATATTAGATTAATGCTTTGGATATAGGCCAAGTGAATAGAGGAAAAGATACTAGTAGATGAAAGAGACCAACCAAGGTGATGGTAAAGAAAAAAGGTAAATCCTTGACTGATATGTTTCTATTTTGTGGAAATAAAAGTTTAGAACAACTCATGAATTGGATAGTTGAGCAAGAGATGTGTTTTGTGAATGATAATATTATTAACCCCATGAGGGTGAAGGTTTCATGCAAGTGATTGTGTTTATTTGTATTAGTGTATTAGAAAGATATCTAAATGAGGAGATAAAGGAAGGCTAAGTTAAAGACTAATGAGTGGAAACATATGGTTTTCAAGATATTAGAGTATTTTATGTACCCAAAATTGAATCTAGGATAGTTGAGTAAGATTCATGTGAAGAGGCTTGAGAGTAGATGTGAGAATCATATTTCAAAGAGGGGAAATTAGTATGGGGAACTATCATGTGAGAAACCAAAGACTACTTCAATAAGTATCAAGGAGGTGTATTGGTACAACAAAGAATAGGTTGTCTTGGAAGGCTACAAGGAAAGGCTTATATATGTAGAGCCTAGTTCTAATTTTTAGAAAAATGATGTGGAAATGATCTATGAGAAAACCATATATGGATAAATTCTTGTGAAGGATTATGGACATTTGGTATATTGTCCACCAACATTTGGAGACCCATTGTATGATGTTTGAAAATTGGGTGTGAAGACCCATGAGTGGGAAAATTATGATTTTTCCTTGGTTAAATATGGTAATGAGATTACCACTTATATTTTAGATGGTAGTGAGGTTGAGGTCAACTAAGGTATGATACATGTTTCCATGATTGAAACAATGGTTGTGAAGGATGATGGAAGCCATGTAGAGATATAGGAAGAGGGAAAGAGAAACCAATAAGAGTTGCATGTTTCTTTGGAAGAAGCTTTTGATGAGGTTGTTGTGAAAGCTAATGCACAAAAGGATATGTTTGTATAGATATTTTAGCCATGTGAAAAAGCCAAAATTAGAGATATAAAGGATGAGAAAACATCCACAAGATTTTTTTTGGATGGGCCATTGGTAGCCCATAGTGTGAGTGGAAATCATTAGAAAAATTTAATCATTAAAGAGTAGTTAGACAACATGCCTTTGGAGCATGACAAAGTAGTTGATGTGATGGTGGGATCTCTCATTTTCCATAGTATGTTTTTTAAATGTGGATGCAGTAGATAATAAGAGGACTAAGTGTGGTGCAATATAGCTTATTCATTTATATGAGAGGTGGAGTGAAGAAGATGACCAAGGGAGTGATATGGTAGCATTGGATGGAGAGTTGGTTGGTGTTGATGTTTCAGCCAATATGGAGTGTCTTCATGTTCAAATTGAGACAATAGAGAGTGTCTATGTTTTTTTTATCAAGGGTATATGTAGGTTGACACTCATTTGTAGCCAATGGAGGAAAGAGAGTTGTTACACAAATAACTAAATTTGGGTGAAGGATTTGAGAATCCTAAGATTGGTGTAAAACATTATGTATGGAGGAACATTATGTTATGAGTATGGCGAGTGATCTTATTAATATCACCAATTAAAAGAGGAGTTTTTAATGTGTATGGCATCCCAAGAATGTGAATGGGATGCTAATGTTTCAGTAGATATATAGAGATTTTTTTCTATATAAATACAAACAACAAAAGATGATGAGGTAAGGATTATCCATGAGGTGATATTAGATGATATGGACTATCATTTTGATGCCCAATTTTATGTTGATTCATTTATTTTGAGATTGAGAGTGATAGGTGATATTGCATCTAGGAGAGAGTAGCTAAAAATGGTGGTATGTGATGGTTTGAGTGATCCAATAGGTAGTTAGACAAGGTGTGAACAAATCTAAGTGGGATTTAGGAAGAGGTGGCCAGTCTATGGTGGGTTTGAGCCCACATAGGAGAGTGAGATGCATAAAAGAGCATATTAGTGGTGGCGGATGGATGAGAGTGGGTTTTATCCCAAAAGTGAGTTGATTGATAGATGGTTATTCCTTTGGAAAATGAGGATGGATGATGGTGGGTCTTATCCAACAAAGGAGATAACTTTTATTGAGTCAAATACCATAAGGAGAAAGAGAGAGAGAGAGTATAAATTTGAAGAGAAGAGAAGGAAAACTAACATGTAGGATTTTGAAATGGCATAAAAAAAATAATAAAAAATACCTAAGTTTATTAGTATGTTGGAAGGGGATGACATGGTTACTTTACCTCATGACTAAAAGAGTATATTTACTACTTATCCCATCCATGTGAGCCAGAGCTCACATTTTACAAATCTAGTGTGTATCATGCATGAGTATCCTAGGGTTTATGAAATCTTAAATCAACCACAAATAGAGTGTGTTTTTCCTATTTTTTGGTTGTGGTGTTGTTTTCATGATATTTTTTACCTCTTTTAATTTTTTTGTTAAAGTATTAATATACTGTGGAAAGGTGAAAATATATTTAAATATTTTTGTTATTCTATAGGGACTGTGTATTCATATAAACTTGTTTGAAATTATTATTCAACTATGGTTTTAATTATCTAATTAAATTTTGTGGGGTCATAAAATATGACACCTAAAACATCTCTACCAATTTTTAGATCATTTAGAGCTACTATGGATACATACCAATTGGTATACTATCAATAGGTTTATTCACTTACAATTATGTGAAAAATTAATTAGATTATAAAACTTGGTGTAATATTATGACATGAAACTACAATGTCTACACAAAATTTTAGAGCAATTTGGGTTACCATAGAAAAGTTACAATTATTTATTTTAGGTTATGTTTGTGTCTCTAGTCAAAAGGTTCATGAACTTAAAATTTATTTGTGATAATAATTAGATTAAAATTTTGGAATTTTTTCATAAAATTAATTCTAAAATATATGTTTCAAATTTTATCTCAATTGGATATGTGAGGCAAAATTTATGATAGTTTTTGTAAATTGTCATTCGGTTAGAAGATGCATCTATCTAGTTTGTATAATGTTTATGGTTGTGATGTATATATGAGTAAATATTTGAGTTACCAAAGTTTTATATGTCTCATATAAGTTATTATATAAGGGTTATTCTAAATTTTATCTCAATTAGATAAGTGGAGATAAAGTTATGATAGTTTTTGTAACTGTCACCCAGCTAAAAATATGAATCTGTATACCCTAATGGTTCACTACCTTTTGGTAGAGCTTTGGTAATAATTGGGTTACAAAATTTAGTGGGTTTATAAAAAAATTGTTAATATTTATATTTTTAAAATTTTATATCATTTGGATACACTGAATTAAATTTTTAGAATATTTAGTAACTACTATTCTTCTTTGAAATGTCATTGATGTAGTTTGTAAGGTTGTTCTTCACTTCCAGTGACATGCATTAACCTAAGGTAACTAAAAATTTTATGGGTGATTTTTTTTTTACATGAGATGTTTTTAAACTTTAATATCCATTTGATCAACTATGTGGAATTTATTGTGTGTTTTCTAACTATTATTCAACCTGAAATATCACCTGACAGTTTTGAAAGTTATGATGTGGATCTTAAAAATTGAAGGTCACTTAACTATTGTATATTATGTGAAGGTCAAGGATGTTTAATAGACTCAAAACGAATTTGGAGATGCTAATTATAATACATGAGGTAAATATAGGAGGTTATTTTGAGAAGAGTTTTGGGAGAGACAAGTGAGGAAGGAGCATAACTCTCTAAGAACAGAACAAAGAGTTGTATCAATTTAGAAAGGACTATATGAGAGTTTGGAACTCTTTAATATGATGTAATAAGATTTTATAGGCACATGTGGGTGTGATTATGTGTTTTATATTATTATTTATATTCCATTATGTGAAATAAGTTAATATAGTCTCTTTTATGTGACAATCAATTATTTGACAAAATGTGCATGTGTGTCTATATATGTTTAAACCCCTACAAAATGGGAGATAAAGTTAGACCTTAAATGGCCCCTCTCTCTTCATTATTTCAACATAGAGTCCCCATTTAGAGTATTATATATGTATGAATAACTCATTTATAAATGGATCTTTAGGGTTAGCTCGAGACATGTGCCCAATAACCCATTTTCCCCAATGTCTCTTTGAGGATGAAGAACTAAGGTTTTAAAATTTTATGAAGAGTGATAGTTCATTGCCTAGATGTGAATGCACCAGATCAAAGGCAAAGACAAACCTAAAATCATCTAGGTGGTTTCATCTTTTTCTAGTAGTTTTTTCATATAGAACACCTATGTTAGGTTCAAATAATAGCATTGATGCAACTGTCTAGGGTTGACACTATTATTTTCAGCTTCAAAGGAAGTCAATCTAAACTTTGGTGAATGTTCTATAATATTATTCCAATCTACTTCCTACCTATTCCAGATCTAAAATTATGTCATCATTAGAACCAAATAATTACATTACTTATTTTTCATATCCATATATATCATAGTTGTACTTACTATTTTTAATCTATCTCAATTTAATTAATTCAACATATGGTATATCTAACTTTATCATCTAATTAGCCTATTATAGAGATAGTTTATCACCTTTGTACTCTAGGATATCTCTATCCCCTTTCACCCTTGATAACCCCAATTTATATTTTTTAGGGTTGAACATTTGGTGAACTTGATTCGTATGAATGTAAACATTTTTTATTCCTAGTGATTTTAGTTATTTAGGGTTTTAGATTACTATACTTTTCCATTTCTTGCTTATATTATTTTTCATGCAACTTATGCATAGCCCTAAATTTGGAGGTGTGATTATTGAACACATTGAGCCTCCCTTCCCACCACCAAGATGTCTCAAACCAATGAGTGATCTAATGTTATGGATCATGATGATACTAATGTTGAGAATGAAAAACATACTAATGAGGTTATCATAGAAGAATATTATGATAATGAAAATAATGAGTCTAATGAAACCAATGAACATGACCAAATAGATCATGAAAAAGTAAAAATAATTACATTATTTTGTAAGTTTATTCATCAAAACCATGAATATCTTGATGAAATCCTAAAAAAAAATTAGAAACTAAGAACACAAAAAGCATAGATGACCAAACATGTCTATGTATTGGATCATGATATTATAACTATGGGTCATCCCCATATACCCAAAAATCTTCCTCTAAACACATTACAACCTAATAATTCTAATAGGGGCACATCATATGCATTTTGACATTTGTTTCCTAAATCTTTTATTCCTACATATAACATGGGGCTAAAAAATGTTTCAACTCAAGTATTGGTTTCTATGCCTATTCAAACCATTATTACATCCCCTTTGGTGATTATTTAGGTTGTTAATATAAATCCCAATGGGTCCATAGTTCAAAAAATCCTTCAAGTTATAAATATCTTGGAGGACAAATTTATAAAAATTGAAGAGAAAAATTTAAAGACTTCTCATGCTAATGATTCCCATGATGTGTTACATAACCCTCTTATACTCGAGATATCCCATTTTCCAACTAGTTTTGTTGCACATAAGCTCACATGTTATGATGGCAAGGGTGATCTTGAATAATTTATTCTATCCTTTTATGTGACATGCCTTGACTATTCCTCCAATGATAAACTTTTGACTAAATTATTCCCATGAATCCTTAAGGAATTTGATTTATGGTGGTTTTATGATTTACCTCTCCAATCTATAAAAACATTTGAACGTCTTGTAGATCAGTATTTGGAACACTTTTTCCATTAATATTTCTACAAAGGTTTCCTATGCTCAGATTAACAAAATAAAATAAGGAACAAATTAACCTATCATTAAATATGTCTTGAGGTACAAGACAATGTTGGATAAAATGATTGATTCTATGGTAGATAAGGAGTTGAAAGACATTCAAGCAAAGTTTGCTCACTCTTTTACATGAGTCCATTATTTTCAATAAGTTAAATTTTTTTATGACTTATGTTATGTTGTATGGAACCATGAAATTAATATTATTTCATTGAATAATCTAAATTATGTAGAAAATAAACCACTTCATCTACATCCAATACCAAGTTTACAATCAAGCCAAGTTATAAGGTAAATCTTCTAAAGCCTAAAAAGGAAACAACCACCATAGTTAACATAGTTTCATAGTAGCCTAATTAGTTTGTCTTATCTAATGTACCAAGGAGATAATTTACATGCTTACCTAAGTCTCTAGATTCATTTCTTCCATGAATAGTAGAGTGCCATCTTATATCTATTCCTCATCCTATATAGGTTGATATGAATAGACCTCTTCCCAAAGGATATGATGCAAATGATTGTTGTGATTATCACTATGGACCAAAAAATCATATGAATAATTTTTTTACCTTGAAACATAAGATCCAATACCTTGTTGATGTCCAAAATATTACATTTGATTATCCTCCCAAGGAAAGAGTTTCACAACCTGCTGATCACTAGAAATAGAAAATATTTAACAATATTTTGCAAGACCATTATAAGAAAGAACTACAAGTGAAAATTGCATATAATGCACATCATCCTCCATCACATTATGGTAACCCATTATATGGTATTATTGGTATTTATACATGACATATACCTCTTATAGTTTAGAGACCTTGTATTAATTTTTATGATACTGAGATTAAGGATGATGATTATGATCTTAATTCTTTATTTATTCAAGCATTTTTTGATCACCAGCCTATACATAGTGTTATGTTTGATAATGGTGCAAGTGAAAATGTTTGAACTATGAGATTACTTACATATTTGAGTTATAATCATCATAATTTACATCTATATATTAAATCAGTTAGAACATTCGATGGGACATCTGAGTATGTTCTTGGTGAGATTGACCTACCTTTATAAGTTAATCCCACACATGTGGTTATTAATTTTTCAATTATACCTTCCACGATAATATTTGATATGTTATTGGTAATACCTTAGATCCATACACTTCCATTAGTACAATATAAAATTCATGGGAGTGTTAAATACATTCATGCCAATTGGGTAATTACAGTTCCTTGAATCCTATATGTGTCATGATCTTGCTCCTCAATTAAAGCACATATGATTACTTCTTGTATTAGCAAATAAACACGGAATTATACCAGAATCAATAAGTAACTAGAAATATGAAACAACACAAGATTTGAGAGACAATACACAATCTTGTATTAAATACTCAAAAGAAAATACAATAAAGAAGATGCCACTTCTTCTTCCACCTCAAAGTCTTGCCACACCTCAAGACCTTCTTCCCTCTCTCTCTCTCTCGATCCCAACAATCAACTCAAATATAGAATTGATGTTCACCTCTCCAACCAGTTAGTGACAATGCTGCCAGTACACCAAGTACACAACCATACTCCAAGTAGATCTCCTGCTCTCTGCTGCTACCTTCAAATCACTAGACCTTACTCACCATTGTAGATCTTCAAAAGAAGCCATGCACATCCACTGACCAAGATCATACATAAATGAAGAACCCCTTTGATTCTCCAAACCAGTACCCACACTTGGTACTATGGCACTAGGAGGAACACACCATTGCTCACCTCTCTCTGAAGGAGCTTATTTTGCTCTCTTACTCTTTAGCACAAGTTTACAATACAACCAATGAGTCTCTTAAATAGATCTCATGCAAAAAATAATTAGACACCTAATTACAATAATTAGATCCATAGCTTCTAGTCTAAATTTGGCTCTTGACATGCAAACACTTGGTTCGTTAGGTAACTGCCCGTAACATTCACAGTCCAAACCACACAGGTGACCGATAAACACTTGGTTTGTTAGCTAACTGCCCATAACATTTGTAGTCTGAACCACATAGGTGACCGACATCGGTCCTCATTTGCCTGGGGGGTGCCGACGCCGGCTGACTTCTGATTGACGTTGGTTGCCTTCTGTCTGTACCCTACCAACGTCAGTTGTCCTAACTGATGCTGATGACTGTAACACTCAGCAAACACTCAGCAACCTCCCTAGCTCCTCCTATTTGCATCCTGGTGAAGCTTTTAGCTCCACAACCTAACAACCTCCCACTTGGAGATAAAAAGCTGCACCTGTACCTATATCTATACCCCATCTAATCCATTTCTTGGCTTGTATCCCTCTTCAAGCTCAACCCTGAAGACCAACCATCACACACCCTGTGATGCCTTTCTTGTCATCCAAGTAACCTGCCACATCTGAACCTACAAATCCATGTAGTGAAGACCTTGACCCTGCATCGTATGTTGACCTATTACTGGTCCCTCTTAGATACCTAAGAATCTACCTTCCCCAAATTGGCTCCAAACTCTCTGACAACTTCCACTGCTTGGAAAAACTCAGGTCTACACTAGACCTCATGTGATTTCAAACCCTTTTCTAAGCTCAGCTTGAACTGTCTAGCCCTTGGTGTGCTTACCAATTCTGCATCCTGCATCTTGAACCTCACCAACACCATCTTCACATCAGCTCCCACTGGAGACCAAAACTCCATGTCTCTTATGCCAAAGAATTTTGCTACTCCCAAATTCTTCATGACATGCCACTGAACTAACCTTACCCTTAGCTCAAAAATACCCTATATATCTGATCTTATAACTAGTATACCATCCATATACAGTAACAAGATAATGTTACAATCATCATCCACCTGGTAAGAACAAACATAATAGTTACACTGACATTGACTAAAGCCCTGCTTTGTCATCCCCCTGTCAAACCTGTACCACTATCCTGCAGCTTCCTCAAGACCATATACCTTAACCTTCCATCTCATGTGTCCATCCACTCTCTTCTCTAACCTAGGAATCCATCCATCTGCTGAAAACTCTACCAAATCCCTTACTTGGTTCTCTTCTGAAGAATTCATACCATGCTCCCACTGTTTCTAGATTCTACCTGCATTGCCTCTTCACATCTTCTTGGTTCTCGACCATCAGTAAGAAACAAGTAATATAAAGAAGGTGAATAATGAATATGAGGTTCACTTACCCTTTTTGACCTCCATATGGGCGTTTGAGACTTGTTGACAGCTTGTTGTCTGCCCAATATCCGTTCCAGTGACCGATCTCGGCCATCTCCCAATCTGCTCCCGACCGATGTTGGTTCCCTATGACTGACCTATCTGCCGAAGTTGGTCCCCTGACCGATGCTGGTGTACTTGTTTCTGACATCAATCAATGTATGATCGATGTCAGTTCTTGCTTCCTGACACCACTGACTCTGCTGATCTGCACATGATCGATGTCGGTGCCTGTCTGTTCAACGTCAGTTCCTCTTGACCGATGCTGGTACCTGTGTTCACCTGTGAGTGATGACTTTTTACTCACAAGCTCATTTTGGGTCAAACCCTTATCCATATCAACATAGCCCTACTCAGAATAATTTAGTCCACTCCACTGATCTCTGTCCATCATCTCCTCCATGAACACCAAGGCTTTCCAGTTCTTAAGTTTGTCAAAGATATCTGTCTTTCACTTAAGAACATGCATTCCCATCCTACATATGTAACCAAGCCTACAAAGCCACATCTCTATAACAGAAGGTGAATTAGTAATATAAGTAGATAGATAAAGGATACCTACTTTCTTACCATCGTCTAATTCAAGTGCATCCACTGTGAGAGTTACTGTGCATCTCTCATCACCTAACTTTCCTGAAGAAATTAGACTCATCTCTAAGATTGGTCCTTGCATAACCTCATTCAACACCTGTGTGTTATCCGTCTGCAATTTTAGCTTCACTTCCCCTTTGCCAATCATTTGACAAGGCTCTTCAGCTCCTAAATAAATATCTCCAAAGTCTCCAAAGACATACCCATGAAAAGTTGCTCTATTTCGAGCTACATGGAAAGAGGCAAAAGAATTTGTAAACCAAGGTTCTACTTTATCCAGAGCATCCTGTACAAAATCTCCTGCAACATTTGCTTCTCCCTGCTGATCTGCTACCAACCAACAATCTTTCTTTACCTGCTCTTTCTTTCCATCAATTAGACCATTCATGTTATTCAGTTTCTCCATTCGTAGCTTACTTTCTTCTGCCATTGCTATACTCCCACTCAATCTAAAACCCCTGAGAGTGACCTGTAATCAACAAACACTAACTAGATCTAAACCACCTATTAGTTAACCCAACCAAAAACTCTGATACCAACTGTCAGGATCTTGCTCCTCAATTAGAGCACATATGATTACTTCTTGTATTAGAAACTAAACATGGAATTATACCAGAATCAATAAGTAACTAGAAATATGAAACAACACAAGATTTGAGAGACAATACACAATCTTGTATTAAATACTCAGAAGAAAATACAATAAAGAAGATGCCACTTCTTCTTCCACCTCAAAGGCTCGCCACACCTCAAGACCTTCCCTCTCTCTCTCTTGATCCCAAAAATCAACTCAAATATAGAATTGATGTTCACCTCTCCAACCAGTCAGTGACAATGCTATCAGTACACCAAGTACACAACTGTACTCCAAGTAGATCTCCTACTCTCTGATGCTACCTGCAAATCACTAGACCTTACTCACCATTGTAGATCTCCAAAAGAAGCCATGCACATCCACTGACCAAGATCATACATAAATGAAAAACCCCTCTGATTCTCCAAACCAGCACCCACACTTGGTACTGTGGCACCAGGAGGAACACACCATTGCTCACCTCTCTCTTAAGGAGCTTATTTTGCTCTCTTACTCTCTAGCACAAGTTTACAATACAACCAATGAGTTTCTTAAATAGATCTCATGTAAACAATAATTAGACACCTAATTAAAATAATTAGATCCATAGCTTCTAGTCTAAATTTGGCTCTTAACATGCAAACATTTGGTTCGTTAGCTAACTACCCGTAACATTCACAGTCCAAACCACACAGGTGATCGACGTCAGTCCCTATTTGCCTGGGGGGTGCTAACGCCGATTGAATTCTGACTGACATCAGTTGCCTTCTATCTGTACCCTACTAATGTCAGTTGTCCTAACTGATGCTGGTGACTGTAACACTCAACAAACACTCTGCAACCTCCCTAACTCCTCCTGTTCGCATCCTGGTGAAGCTTTAGCTCCACAACCTAACAATATGTGCATCCTTTTAAACAAGAAAAACTTATACGCATGAAGCTAGCTATCAAACCTACTAAGGTTAATCTACCAAAAAAGGGTAAGCAAATAAAATCCCATTTACTAGGTTAATATTACTTGAGATACCATTACATCAGAGTAATATAGTGGATTCCATGGAATCCCCATCTTTTATTATGTACCATATTTAGACATCCATAGCACCTAAACATGTTTCTACTATTGTTATTTCAAAAAACTAGAAATCATATAGATATGGGTTCAAAAAAATCATATTACTTCTATTTATAATTAACCTCATATTCCTTATATACATACATAGAGCATCATAAACAAGAAAATGATAGATATTGCACCTATACATACTTCTTGGTTGTACCACGAATTCATCACACCAAATTCTAAGTGGGGAGATACCTATTACCATACTTTATATGAGATCATAAGATGATATTTACTCTTAAAATATTCCAAAAATACTAAAAAAATAAAAAAAACATTCAAAAATCCAAAAACACTTTCAGCACCTACGTAGTCTATTGGTTCTTTGGTATATATGTGTTAGTCTCATGTTGATGGATTGCATATCAGTTACTTCTCCATACATATGTGTCATGCTTATAAATGAGTGTTATATAGGCATACATAAATACATGATATATTCCTATTTTATTAGTTGAACTTTCCCTCTACTCATATAATTTGGACATCAGGGTAATCCACCTCTATGATCATAACAATTATAAGCTATATCATTCTATGGTCACTTTACATTATCATTTTTTGATCTCATATATGTACTTAAACATAAATTTATCCATGATTATATATTTCAAAGGGTAATTTATATGATATGAACTTGACATTTTTTGCTAACACATTTTATCCATGAACTACTATGATATGTTTATGTTGGTTTCTTATGCTTTCCTTTATGCAATTCCTTAAGTGTATTGCATTGATATTGTCTTGCTTGTTCAAGAATTTGAATGTCCTCCTTTATTTTTGGATCCCATTCATATGTGTGATTTCATGTAAATTTGAATATTTCATTCATTCTTATGTGTAAATTTGACTAAGTCATTTTCCTTCGATTGTGTGACAATTAAACATGTCCCTTATTTGCAATCTCTTAAGACCATTGTATGTTGACTTGATTTTGATTGATCTTGTGTGTTTTCTTGATTTTCTTATTGATATTTTACTATTACTATCTATATTATGACATGATCCTTATCATGAATCTTAGGCCTTCATATGATCACATTAGTCTATGAATTTTAATGCTACATTTACTTAGACATGTTCTTCTATATGTTACATGGTTACATTCACAGATTATTTAGTTTTCTTTCCTTCTGAGGTAAGGTAACTACTGATTTATATTATTACCTCACCTCAAAGGGGGGATTATCAATAAAATAATGTTATAGAGGCATGTTCTTCACATTTGGCATAATTTTTAGATTCAATGGGTGCATGATTTTGAAGCACATTATTTACATTTCTTAACATTTGGCATAGTTTTTCTTATTCACTGGGGGCATGCTTTGAAAACATGTTATCTACACTTATTTAGTATTTGGAACACCATATTTAATGGGGCCATGTTTTTGAAACATGTCCTACACATTGGCACTTGGTTTAATTTTCATATTTTTCCATATATAATAGAGGCATGCTTTTGAAACATGTTCCCCACACTTTACAGTTCCTAAATTGGTAAAAACATATAGTTATATAATTTATATTCATAATTGTGGTAGAATTATATCCATTGGTACCATTGATATACATAGATTTAACATGAGACATATCTAAGGAGTAAATTCTATTTAATGTACACCTAATATTTGAAAATTGAAATCAATTTAAGATTTCAAAACACTCTCAGGGACTATCATCACCAACTAGGATTGAATTTTATGAACTATATTGAGCCAATCTAATACAGTAGTTAGTTCACTTTTGGTATGGTTGAGATTATCAAATCACTCAATTTCACCAAGTTTTTAGGTTGGACTTGATTATAACATCCAACCTCATTATCTTGATAGTATGATTTGACTTTGTTCACTCATGCTCACCAAGTTATAAGTGTGATTGGGTTGCATAATTGAGATAATCTTAATTTTTATGTGGGAACTCACATTTTCTCCAAGTTTAGGGGCATGCGACTTACAATATCTCTATATCTCCTTAGATATACACACTTTATAGATTTATATATTTTTTTCCTAATCTTAGTTTTAGAGCCTTACAATCATACATATTTTAAATCAACTTGATAAAAGGAAAGGAAATTACATTAATACATAGGTCAGTCACTAATAAAACACTCAAATTTGACTCAATAAAAGTAAAAATGTGTTATACACACCTAGGTATGCATCTATTATCCTTAAAACTAGTAATTTCATTACTATACTAAATAGAGGAAAATGTGGATGAAATCTATGGATTATATATCACCTTAGTCTTGTACACTTAGAAAACTCAAACTTGGATGTTCCTCTTAGTTTTAGACTTATCACTTTTAGAATTCTTGCATCTACTCTATCTTGTGCCCCTTGGCCTATATCTTGGTTCAAACATTACTATGTTGATGAACCATACCTTTTATTTTACTCAAAATACATAAAACATACTTATCTTCCACATTTTCTAGTTGTGAGTCTATACCTACTTTCATGTTCCTTAGACACTAGCATCCTAGATAGAAATTTACATCAATGTATGTGTCCTACTTTGATGTAAATGTCCAATTCCATAAAGTCATCTACATTACAAATGAAATGTATCCTAATGGTATATCTAAGTGATTTAACACAAGTTATTTCTCTAAAGGGATTGATATAAATACAAGATAAACCTTCATTCATTCCTCACCTTTAAATTTATTACCTAATCACCAAAAAACTTACAAAAGGCATTCAATCAAGCACTAAAGTGAATGAAACTTCCGTATTTTTTCTTATTTCCATATCAATCATAGGGACATCACATACATAAGACTAAATTAATGAGGGATAATCCCAAGAGATATATTTACCAAGTACAAGATAGGTTATTAGAGTATTGTTAATGATGTCATGGTGATGTCATGGATGTGTCCTGGTGAGTGGATGAAGTGCCTTGATAGTCTAAGTGAAAATGACAGTGTGTAATGTGTTTATCCTAGTATGATTGGTTGATCTTCTATTTTGACATGGTTAGAGATGTTAAAGGATGAGTAGGGAGTTTTGAACATGTGAAAAAGGTCCCTAAGATGTTTTCTAATATTTTAATGCTTGTGAGAATGACTGGATTTCATCTAATTGATCATCATTATCATCTAGACATTTTAGGTCTAGTGGCAAAAAAATTGAGTAGGTAGTTTGATGATGTCACCATTTCCATGTGTGAATGACAAGGGGAGTTGTTAATATTGTTTTAATCACATTAGTACCTAATTTATATATTTTAATTATTAGGTCATGTACCTAAGTGCAATAAAATATATGTGGGTACAAATTTGGGCTCTCAGGTATTTTGATAGTGTTTTATATGTTCAAATAGAGTTGAGTAAGCATGTTAATGATGTTATCATTTACATGCATAATTGTTTAAGGAGTAAATGGTCACATGGGTTTGTTCATTATTATTCCTAGTTAATATGTGCTAAATTTTAGGTCATGAACCTAAACGAGACAGAATATATGCAAGTTCAAAGTTGGGCTTCTAGGCATTTTGACAGTATTTTCCCATAGCCAAATTTGTAATGAGGAAAGAATAACCAAGTAAGCATATTAATGAAGTGATATATTATACATTTGGATTTTTTAGGAGAAGGTGATCATATGGGTTTATTTAATTTTGATCCTAGTTTATTTATGCTAAATTTTAGATCATGCGATGAAGCACGGTTAAATATATGATTATACAAAGTTGGCCTTCTAAGTAGATAAGTAAGGCTTCCAAACTTAGTCAAATTTTTACAGTTAAATTTTGAGAAACATTTATAGAAAACATTACTCCAAGGAGTTAGTAAGTATCGAGATGAGGATAGGTGCATGATGTTTAATGTTGAGCAAAGGTAAAGGATAAGGATTGAACTATTTGAGTGTATTTGTACAGATTGATGTAATGGCATGAGTGGAGTCAAAGTGGTCAAAGTGATAGAGTTTTAAATTTATTAAAGTTATAATTATATCTATGGTGTGTATTCAATATGATTAGTGAGGACACAAGATGATTTCAAAGTGTTCGAGGTTTAATTATGACCACTTTCATTTGAATATTTGAATTTGCTAAGGAAACAACTAGTGTTAAGTAATTTATCCATATCTTTTGATAGAAGATGAATTTATTGGTGATGTAAAAAAAAAATTGTAAAGGACTCCATGGAACATATAATTAACCTAATTTTAATATTTTTAAGTGTGTATAATTAAAGATATTAAGGTTTGAAGACTCTATGCCCATGTTTATTTTGTAAGTGACCCAAGAAGAGTAATTGAGATTATGTAGATGTTGTTTCGATGTTTCAGGGTATATTAACTATTGGGGAGTTTTATAGACTCCATGAGGATGATATATTTGGTTTTTTTAGTTTTTACCAATTGATATTGATTATGAACACTACTTAATAGGTTGACTGTGTTCATTGAATACACTGGTAGTTTGAGTGATCATGTTGGAGGAATGAGTTAAAGGTGTTTTAAGTAGAATTGATGAGTCCAATGAATATGGAGATGTTGTATAAGTCTCAAGGAATTATGAGAAATATGTGGATAGTTATATTATATTGACTTTATTTTGACTGTGTATGACTAGTTTGAGTGGTCATCCTGAGTGAGATAGTTTAAGGTGTGTTGGTCTATGTTGGAATGTCTATGGTACATGGAGATGTTGCAGAGACATTGGAGGTTCTATCAATATGATTTTTTATTTTAGTTATGTGAGAGACTTGAATGTTTGATTCAGAATTTTGAGATTGTGTTTTTTGTGTTTAAAGACTTGAAGAGTGAGGTGACCTAATTCGTAGGTTCAAATGTAGAGTTGGTATGCCAAGTGGTATGGACCCATGTAAGAGTGACCAAGGGGTCACATGGAGTGGACCTATGAATTTGGAAGTGGTATTACTTTCGTAGTTTGTTTAATTATGTTATAAATGTGTCAATAGGTCTCCATGAGACTTATAAGATCTATAAAGGCCTTATTAAAAGGTGTAACTGCTTAAGGGTGATCCATAGATGCTATGACTGACCTATGAAGTTTATTTTTAAGATATGTCTTATTGTGAGATAGACCTTAAAGATTAAGGCATGCCTAATGGCTCACCAAGGTAGTGATTATCATGTTTTCTCTATAAATAATGAAGCCAAATATGTTGGTTTTTAGATTTGGTGTGAGACTATGAGGGTTGTGTGGATGTGGAGCCAAGTGAAGGAGAGAACCTTTGAAAGAGAAGGTGTATACACATAATATTTTCAAAATTTTATTTATTATTAACACTTTTTATCTTATAATAACTTTTTGAGTCTCAATCTCTCTGAGTGCATGCCTTAAAAGGTGCACTGGGAAAGGGGTGGGTAGATCATTGATGATTCATAAGATTATTATCCCTTTTTCTACTTGCCATCTACACACTAATCTCCTAAAACCAATTACCCCAAGCTTATTATTCTCAAAATTACCCATTATATTCTTTTGCCATGTTTTTTCCTCCTTTTATTGCCTTAATTCCCTTTTGGATAGTCATTCATACTAGGTCAACTAGGTTGACCCTATACAGTTTAGGGGTACTTTTCACTTTTTTGGGTTTATTAGACTTTTGATTGTCCTAACTCAAACCTAGTGAATTATCTCTAAAAACATATAAGGTCAATTAGGTTGACCCTATACAACTGACATTTAGAAGAGTATTTAGGGTAATATCTACCTATATATACAAGTTCATTTCTAACCATTTTTAAGAAGATAATCAAAGAAGAATAAGTGTGAATGAAAATCTAATTATTGACCATTTTACTTAAGAAATAAAGCTTAGGGTTCCATAATTTCTTTGGAGATATGGATCTTATCTTGTGGATAAGTATTTTAGATGACTAAATAGGTTGTGTAGCCTAGAGATAATTTGTCTTTATTATCCTTACATACCACAACAATCTCCTACAAAGAACCTTGGCCAAGGGAGAGATTTAGGCTTGGCAGGTTTATCTTCAAGGTAAGTATTCTTAACTTTATTTCTCCTTTGTAAGAGTAGATAGATAATGTAGCTATGTTTTTTCCTTTAATTAGGATTCCATATACATTGACATGAGTATATGTCTTCTATGCATGTTTAGTTTAGTTTGTTTTATTTCTAACCCCCACTTTATGTCATAAGCTTCAATGAGCACTAGATTAGATTTACTTTCTTTTTTATTAGAATAGAGTGAACATAAAAATTAGAAATATTTTAGGGTTATCTCATGATTGTGTTGGACTCTAAGCTTTGGAACCCTTCCTAATATGGTGTATTGTGACAACTGATCCTCTAATTAGGTCTAGTGTATCCCCATATTGGTCATGCCCTCACTTAAAAAATGTATCCCCAATCATAAGTGTAGGTATGCTCTATCTTCTCTGAGATAAGATTTATATATAGACGTGATGCATTTTTGATTGCATACAAAAGGTGCAGGTTAGTGAGGACCAATAGAGAGAAAAAGGATTAGACATGCTTGTTTGAGCTAGGTGATGAAGGTGATCACATAGGTCATTGGACCTAATAAGCCTAGAAGAGGCAAAATGAGTGAGTATTATAAAGAGGATGCTTGAGAAAGGTTGTGTGTGCCTTGTGTATGAGTTGAAGATAAAATCAAATTGAGAACTATTTTTATGACCTATAGGTCATGAGTTTATTGGCAGAATAGTGCTCTTGTTATTTGAGTATGAGTGAAGGTGAAGAGTGATAATCAAAGGCGCATCATTAGGTGTTGAAAACATCATCTGAAAGGTGGATGTGTTCATAGGTGTTGTTGTGGTATCTTAACATCTAAGGGGATTATAGCCTCCTTACAAGGTGAAACTTACTAAATGTCTAATTTTTGTGGCAACTTAGCTAGACATGTGTGGTAGCTCCTTATGGGATTTTATTCTCACTAAAATTATGAATGGTAGTTCCTTGATAATTTGTAGATGGTCTAAATTGGTTATTTTTATTATAATATAGTAGTCTAATTAAAAGTTATAATGGGTTTTGTTCCTCAAGGGGGTTTCCCACGTATGTCATGTGTTATGTGCTTGATATTACATTGTATTTCTTATTCATTGCTATGAATGATATATGCCTCATGAATGTATGTATTTAATGATTAAGGGTTTGAAAGAATTGGAATAGAAATTAAATTTTTGGGCTCACTAATTCACCCCCCCATCAGTGGCTTATGCCTCTAACAATTGGTATCATATCGGGTCCTTTGGAGGAATCTTAATAGCTCGAAGGTAATCCTAAGTAGATACAAAGATGTCTAAGCAATTGAAGAAATAAAATCAATAGTGGAAGGCTGTGATCAATGAACTTGAAGAGCATATATAAAATTTGAAGAAAGAGGTCAAAGAGGATGAAGAGAAGATCAATATTGTTAAATATAAATTAAGGATTGTAAATGCAAATCTAAAAGCAAAAGAAGATGAGTCTAATTATTTAAAGCTTGAAATAATGTCATTTAAAAGTGAGCATGAGATTTTTATAGTCAAATTAGATAAGCTATAAGAGAACTGTGAGAAGCCTAAATATGTGAAGGAGAATGCAAGCTTTGAAAGTAATGCAAGAAGGTATGTTAGAAAACAAAATTCTTCAAGGTATTCTATTTTATTTCATGGTCATTGTTAAAAATGTAATAAGTATCATCAAAGAGCTAAGGACTATAGAAGGAATTCAATCGAGTATGGATATTCATGGAGTTATGATAATAGGAGTTTTTGTCCAAAGATTGATCATAGTTCAAATCTATCACAAGGTATGAATAATGTTATTTTTTTCAGTTGTCATAAGAGTGGATATATTGATAAATTTTGTCCAAATGGTGTTAAGAGGTCTTCAAGGTATGTCAAAGGATATAGATCTCTTAGAAGGTCTGAGAAAGGATAAACTCAAATGTGGAATCCAAAATTAATCATTGCCAATTATTTTAGTCATAAGGATGATAATAAAGTTGCTCTAGAAGAATATGTTACAAATCATGATAATATTAAGGATAAAGTAAGTAAGATGTCTGAAAAAGTCAAGAAGAATAAAACTATGGTATGGAGACCTGAGGAAGTAAAGACTAAGGAGACTAATATTGTTAAGGACAAGAGTTGTGATTGATTATTTGTCAAAGTAGAAAAAGGATTAGAAGTGAAATAAAGCCAAGATTATATATTGACAACATTTGTTGAAAAGTCTGAAGCATAGAATGTGTCAATTCTCTAGATAAAAAAGGAAAATCAAAAGTCTACTCATATTGAGAATAAAGAGACCAAGCTTAAGGAGAAGACCAAGGTACTGGCTGAGGCTAGTTTTGAAGTGTGTATAGCTCTAAGTGAAAATCATGTTATTTTTGAGCAAGTTTCATGCAAAGAACATCAGTTGATAGTGCCTAGTGATGAGGTTCTAAACTGCAAGGTGGATTGTTTAGAAGAAAAGGTATGTCATAAATATTTGTTTTCTCCATGTATTATCAATCCAATCCTATAAAATAATGAGAATTTTTTAGTGTGTGATAAATTTATTTCTCTTAATCTAAAGAAGAAGAAGAAATATAAGTATCAAATGACCAAGGAGGAGGAGGAATATGAGGATTTATGGAAAACTCTTGGTTTCACACCATGGTAGAGCATTGTTGTGTAGAGGAGGTCTTTGTTTATGATTATTAAGAGAGTAATTTTAGTATCTAATCAATTTTGTGTGCTCAAGATGATAATTCAAATTAGAGAAGGTCTTTGTTCAAAGGGGAGCAACAAGTTCATGAGATTGATCTACATATGTGTGAAGGAACTATTATGCAGGGTCAAAATGGGTATATCTAGATGTCATAATGAGTTTGATAAAATTTAAAGAAGTGTTTAGTGATCAAAAATGTTTATTTACTTATTTGTAAAAACATTTAGGTGTTTTTTTGTGGTATAAATATATTTTTGTGCCAATTGAAGATATTTTTGTGTGTTCTTGATTTTCTCAATTTTTGGCTTAAGGGCAAGCGTGCCTAAAATGGGTTATAGGAATTCTATGTTACCAAAGGTATGGTAGCTTAATTTTTGGTATATAAGTGTGTTATGATCATATATAGGTGTGAAATAAGTTTTATAGGTGTGCATTGACTATAAGGAGGTTTGTTGACCTTGTTTATTTTGAGTTTTTAGGGTTTTGGGCTATGCTAGAAAAGTGGTTTGCATTATTACTTAATTTATAAGGATTATTAATAAGTTGAATGGGTAAAATGGGTTATCAAATCAAGATTCAAAAATATTTTAAGGTTTTTTTTCAAGATATTCATGTCTTTATCAAGTTGGAGGTCTAATTGGCTAGTAGGTTTATGAAGGAAGTATGCTGTAGAGGATGAGCTTAGTGATTAAAATTGGTTTGATTGAGGGGACATATGAGAGTGCCATATATATTTATTTTTAGGTCTTGAATATGTTTCTACTAAAAATTATGGGCTCTACAAGTTTTAGGTAGGGTTACAAGGAGGCTAAATAGGCCTAATGTGAATAAGAATGTCTTTTGATCAATTTATACAAAATATCAAGACATAAGTATTTAAAGGTGATTTATTAGGTTTTTTTAGTGCATATTTCATATTTTTTGAGTGGTATGAAGTTTTTTTGGTGGTCCTTGAGGTGGTTTGAGAGTGAAGGCTAGTAAGCATGTGTGGTGGTTTTTCATGATGTATGGAGATCTGAAGATGCTCAAAAGGTGAAATGACTCAAAGACATTAGGCTGAGTCCCTCTCAAATGTTTCTTAGTGATTTCCATTATATTATAGTGGTTTTTTGTGTTATTTATTTATTGTTTTTAGTCTTACTTGAATAAAGTGTTAAGCGAGTAAAAGAGAGAGGTTTTTGTGCGTTCTCTCTTTATTGGTTATAGTGCAATAGGAAGTTATCAAGGCAATAAGAAGTAAGATCAAAATAAGGGGGAGTTTGTATAATATTTATAATATGTTACTCTCCTTTTTTTGGTCTTTTTAGGTCTTCAAGATCAGATTATTCCCACTTTGTCATTGCATCAAAGGGGGAGAAAGTTCCTATTATGAGAGTGCTTGAAGAGAGAGAAGGAAGGTGAGATGTTTATTTATATATATGATGGTTTTTGACATAAATTAAAAATGGGGATATTTTTGTATTATTTTAAATGATGTCATGGTTATGTCATGGAGGTGTCATTGTGAGTGGATGAAGTGCCTTGATAGTCTAAGTGACAATGACAAAGTGTGCAATGTACTTGTCCTAGTATGCTTGAAGTATGATTGGTTGATATTCTATTTTATCATGGTTAGATATGTTAAAGGATGAGTATGGAGTTTATATAATGTTAAAAATGTCCTTAATATGTTTTATAATATTTTAGTTCTTATGTACATGAGTCAATTTCATCTTGTTGATCATTGTTGTCATCTAGACATTTTGGGTCTAGTGGTAGAAAATTTGAGTAGGAAATTTGAT
This sequence comes from Torreya grandis, assembly GCA_037957365.1. Taxonomy (NCBI): domain Eukaryota; kingdom Viridiplantae; phylum Streptophyta; class Pinopsida; order Cupressales; family Taxaceae; genus Torreya; species Torreya grandis. The sequence continues at coordinate 762,714 of JARHVA010005625.1, forward strand.
GCCATCACCATTGCCACATGTGGATGAGTCAAAGGGAGTTGGTAATATGGTTGTGATAAAATTAGTCCATAATTTATATGAAATAATTCTTATGTCATGCAATTAAGTGAAATCAAAGATGTGTGGGTGTAAAGTTAGGCTCTCAGGCATTTTGTCAATGTTTTCTATGTTCAAATAGAGCTAAGTAAGCATGTTGATGATGTCATAATTTTCACACATGGAGGTTTTAATAGGAAATATTCACATGGGTTTTTTTTAGTATTATTCCTAGTTCTTATGCACTAAGTCTCATGTCATGCATCTAAGCGAGACAAAATATATGTAAGTACAAAGTTAGTCTCCTAGGCATTTTGATATTATTTCCCATACTTAGCCAAATTTTCAATGAGGAAAGAAGAGCCAAGTAAGCATAATGATGAATCAATATCTAAAATTTATGAAAATTTTAGGATAAAATGATCATATGGGTTTGTTTAGTTTTGAGCCTAGTTGATTTGTGCTAAATTTTAGATCATGAGATGAAGTGTGGCAAAAGATATGATTATGTAAAGTTGGCCTTCTAGGAAGATAAACAAGGTTCCCATACTTAGTCAATTTTCACACATGAGTTAAAGTTTGAGAAAATCAATATATTTCATTTCTCCAAGAAGTCATAAATTAGTGAGATGAATAAAGGTGCATGATGTTTAACATTGAGCAAAGGTAAAGAATAAGGATCAAATGGTTTGGATGTATTCATACAGATTGATCCACTAACATGAGTGGAGTTAAAGTGGTCAAATTGATAGAGGTTTAAATTTGTTAAATGTTTAAGTATATTTATGTTGTGTATTCAATATGAGCATCAAGGACACAAGATTATTTCAAAGTGTCTAAGGTTTAACTATGACCATTACCATTTGAATATTTGAATTTACTAAAGGAAAAGCTAGTGCTCAATGTTTATTCATATCTTTTGATAGAAGATGAATTTCTTGATGATGTAAAAATAAAAATGTTATAGGAGTACATGGTTCATTTAATAAAACTAATTTAAATATTTAAAAGTTTGTATAGTTAAATATATCAAGTTTCAAAGTTAACTATATGTTTGTGCTTGTTCTGCAAGTGACCTAAGAAGAGTAATTAAGATTATGTAGATGTTTTTTCAATGTTTCATGATTTAATACATATTTAGGAGTGTTTTATAATCCATGAGGTTTATATTTGTTATTTTTTGAGGTTTGAATAATTTATCTTGATTATGAACATTACCTAAAAAGTTGACTATGTTTGTTGAATACACTAGTAGTTTGAGTGATCATGTTGTAGGATCGAGTTGATGGTGTTCTAAGTAGAATTGATGAGTCTAATATATATGGAGATGTTTTATAAGTCTCAAATACTTATGAAAAATATTTTATTTTCATAATTTTTCCATGATTATATGTGGCAATTCATATTACATTGATTGTATTTTGACTATGTATGATGAGTTTGAGTGGTCATCTTGAGTGAGATAGTTTAAGGTGTGTTGGTCTATGTTGGAGTGTCTAAGGCATAGGGATATGTTGAAAACATATTGTATATTATATACATATTAATTTTTAATTTTTTTACATGATATACTTTAATGTTTGCTTCAAACTTTTGAGACTATGTTTTCTATGTTTTAAGACCTAAAGAGTGAGGTATCCTAATTGGTAGGTTTAAATGTGGAGTTGGTATTTCAGGTGGCATGGACCCATGTGGGAGTGAGAAAGGGTCATGTGGATTGGAGATATAAAATTTTAAGTGGTTATATGTTTTTATTTTATTCGATGATTTTATAAATGGGTGAATACACTTCTATGAGACCTATAAGAGCTAAAAGGGCCTTATTAAAAGGTGTAGTTGCTTAAGGGTGACCCATAGATGATATGACCAACCTATGAAGTTTTTTTTGAGTCATGTATTATTTTGAGATATTAATTAAGTATTAAGGCATGATTTATGGTTGACCAAGGTAGTGATTATCATGTTTGCTCTATAAATAGTGAAACCAAATTTGTTGGTTTCTAGACTTAGTGTGAGATTTTGACGGTTGTGTGGATGTGGAGCCAAGTGAAGGAGAGCACCTTTGAAAGAGAATGTTTAGTTTAGTGAGGACCAAAAAAGAGAAAAGATTATCATACATTATTATTTTAGCTAGGTGATGAAGGTGACCACATAGGTCATTGGACCTAATAAACCTAGAAGAGGTAGAATGAGTGAGTAAACTCAAGAGGCTATTTCAGAAAGGCTATGTGTGCCCTCTATATGATTTTAAGAGTATAATACATCGAGGAATATTCATATGACCCATAGGTTATGATTTTATTGGTATAAAAGTGATATTTTTATTTTTATATGAGCGAAGATGAAGAGTGATAATCAGAGGTCCATCATTAGGTGTTGAAGACATTAGTTCAAAGTTGGATGTATTTATAGGTGTTATTGTGGAAAATCAACATATAAGGGGGTTTCATCCTCCTTGAAAGGTGAAAATTTCTAAATGTCTTGTTGTTTTGTTATTTTAGCTAGACAAGTGTGGTATCTTCTTGTGGGATTATAGTCTCTTTAAAATTAGGAATGGTAGTGTAGATGAAATTTGAGCTTTATATGGATTTAATAGTGAAAACTCAAAACTAAAATTTCAACCACTAGAGAAGATGATAAAGCCATTAGAATCTAAATTCCATTATATAAATGCAACATTTAATTCTACATTCAAATCCTAAATCCTAAGTTCTTTACATCATGATTAAAAAAATGGAAAAGATAAGAAGATTGGGATGAATTTAACTTAGACTCAAATTGACATTAATTCTTGATCAAAAGGATTTTGATAATGGATTAAATGTATGATTGAACATGGTTTGGTTATGAAAATTCAATTTAGATTCCATGGTAGAAGAGCCTTGCTTATATATATTTGGGAAGGAATATCAAGGGTTGATATTCAAAGTTGGATGAGGAGATCTAATGGCTATAAATTATTCAAAGAATATTAAATTCCTTAAAAGTCTCTAGTTGGATGAGGATTATGTGGGGGTTAGATAGAGATTATGTAGGTGATTAGGAACTAGGGATGTAGGAAAGGCTAGGGTGTAGGTTAGTAGGTGGTAGGTGGGGTTACATGAGTTTCAAATTCCCATATAATGGATAACTAGGATTATATTAGGATAATAGGGATTAGGATAAAATTAACTGATTAGTGGGGATTGATAAGGTTAGTTGATGAAGAAATATGGAGAAGGGGATATTAGATAAATGGCTAGGATTAAGATAAATTGGCATGATAAAGCGATGAATAAATGAGATTAACAAAATTAGTGTTGACTAAAAGGAATATTAGTGATGATAATTAATCGAGCAATTTTAGGTGTATATAAGTAATTCCTTAATCATTTGTAGATGGTCTAAATTGGTTCTTATTATTATAGGATAGTAGTCCAATTATAGGTTCCAGTGGGTTTTATTCCCCAAGAAGGTTTCCCACATATGTCATGTGTTATGTGCTTTATATTTCATTATATTTCTTATTCATTGCTATGAATGATGTACTCCTAATGAAAGTAAGTATTTAATGATTAAGAGTTTGAAGTAATTGGAATTGAAATTAGATTATTTGGGCTCATTGATTCATCCCCTTCCTTAGTGGATTATACCTCTAACGTAGGTAATTATTATACTTACTTTCCATAAATTGCATGATTCACACACAAGCCAACATATAGGGGAGAAATACATTACTCTAAGTCCCTCTTTATAATATTAGATATGTAGGTAGTGTTCTTTAAAAGAGGGTTCATTGGGGTCAAATTGACATTATGTGCCCACAAACCCATTTTTACCCAAGTTTACTTTGAGGATGAAGAACTAGGGTTTTGTGATGAGTGAAAATCCATGACCTAGATCTGTATTCACTAGAGTGAAGGTGGAAATAAATCTAAAAACATCCAGGTGGTTCTATAACCTCTTCCAATCTAATTCTTACCTATTTCAGCTATATAACTTTTTCAACATTAGAACTAGCTAATTACAATACTTCTTTGTCATTTCCATATCTAGCATAACCATACTTACTATTTTTAGCCTATCTTAGTTTGATGAATTCAACATATGTTATATTTGAGTTTAGCATCTAATTTGGCCTACTATAGAGATATTTTATCACCCTTGTACCCTAGGCTATCTATATCCCATTTATCCTAGATAACCCCAATCTATAATTTTTAGGGTTAAACAAAACCACCCATACATTGGTATGGTTGTCTTTATAGTTCAAATAACTTGTATAACATGATTATATCAACAAAAGGGTAGACTTAAATGGATCATGTTCCTTTTAAGGGATTGCTTTAAATGATTTATTTGTATATATTTCCTTTTGTTACATGGTTTTTAATAATTTAATTTTAAGGAGGTGGAATGAATTTCGTTTTATTAAAGTTGTATGCTAGTTTTGATCTTAGTATGTGTGTGAGTTTAAGTCATTAAGATCATACCTAAAAATTCAACATGAGATGGCCTTGTTGGTAAGAAATGAATGTTGAGTTTTTTTTAAAGCTGTAAGAGTTTGATCATAATGCCTCAAATACTCTTTTATATTTAAGTTGTTATGAAGATCTTATTAGTTAATAGTTGAAGGAATGGAATTTTATCATTGAATGCTAAATGTGGGATTAATTTAGATATGAGTGTTGATTGTATTATTTCAGTGAGAGAAGTTACATCAAGATCTAAAAGTGAATATGTTGTGTTTCATCTATAAAATATTATATTTATGATCCAAAGTTAATTTTTTGAACTAGTAATTAGATTTAGTTATATGTTTTATGACCCATGACTTAATCATTGATTAATCTTGGAATTTTGGTTGTGGGTTTTGAGATAACTATAACAAGATTTTTGATATGTTTATTCGGTTTCCATTGTAGCTTAAATTCTCATTTAACTACTTAAGGTTATTTAAAACCTCATTGTCTTTATTGTTAGTTATCACTGTAGAATGATTACTTTTAGTTATATAGAAAAAGATGTTTGGATTTATTAATGCTTGAGAATGATGCAAGTTATATAATTATTATTATGTTTTTCTCTTTCATAGTTTTTTTATGATAAGGAAGTTTTGGTAGAGCTTTAAACCTTAAAACTTAGACCTTATTATAGAAAAAATACTTATAAGGTATGATTAAACAAGAATTATGTTGGTTAAGGAATGATGCCAATGGTGTTTTTTATAGCTCAATTTTTCACCCTTGAGAAGGTGATTCAAGCCCTATCAACTTGATCTATATAATGGGCTTGATCCTATGTTTTGGGTGACCTTTAGATGGATCAAACCTCTAGGTTGTAAGGTTAGCTCCACTTGATGTATTAATTAGGCTCTAATACATTAATAATTTTAAAAGAAAAGGGAGAATGATAACATGAAAACAAAGGGGGTGATACACTAAATATTTTATCTATACCAACTAGTTGAATGTGCACTTATAGATCAAGAAAACTAACCTTACATACATTTCTCCTAATATAAATTTTTCACATGAGTATTTCAATGTGAAGGTTGTGACGGTTACTTACGCTAAGATGACTAACCAAGAGGTCTTGAATGAAAATAAAGGATGGGAAAGCTCACTCAACCCTTTCACCATAGTTATACACTTAAAATGACCTAAAAAAGAGGATTTCAACTTGCACCTAGGTTTTATAAAGGAAAACATGCCAAGGAGGACAAGTCAATTCACTTGACAAGATCAATTATTCATTCACACACACTAAGTAAAATCATAGGAGTAGGTAAAACTAGTTTTATTTTAATAATAAAAGGCATACAAAAGGGTATGGATTCTCCATACATAGATGGAAAATACAAAACAAGCCAAACAAGGTTGCTTAAATAAAGAGATGTGAGTAGAAGAGAGAGAGAGAGGGGGATAAAGTGAACCATTGACAAGTGTCAAATGAGAGTTAAAAATAAGAAAGGAGTTGGAAAAAATTTCATCATGTCTCCAAAGAAATTTTTAGCTCCATTTAATATGATTATTCTTCTAAGTAGTGTAGGAGTTTCATCTAGTTGCTTTACACCTTGGCTTCCTCTTCAAGACTGCCCCTTTTCTTTGTTTATGAGGTGACAAATGTCACTCTTGACCATAAATTAATGCTTAAATGATCTATTTTTATAATATTTAACATGTTTCATTATTTTATAATCTCTCCAAACTAATTTCTCAAAGGTAATCATCAAGTAAAACTTTAGGTGTCTTGAAACCCTTTACCTCTACCATGCCTCACCTTGCTTACATGTGTCAAATCTTGATTTTGTCCTCACCAAGGTAATATCTCTATATGAAAGGAATTTCCATACAATAATAGACTTGAAAAAAATAATTTTTAAACATTAATCACTCTCAAATACTTTGTCTTGCACCTAAATCTCCCATTTGGCCTCAATTCCTTGTAGTCCTAAAAACACACAAAGATCCTTGTGTGAAAGTATGTAAGAATTATATTTGAAAAATAAGAGTATTATTAAGTACCTAGTGTCCCCTTACATATCCATGCCAAATTTTATGACTTTAAACCAATTATAAGTGCATGTTTTATGTTGTTTTCTCTCTCTAATTAGGTCTCCATTAGCCCCCTAAGCCTAAAAACTAAGTTCTTGCTCTACAAAAATATCACACATGTGGAATATATAAAAAGTGTTTCATTTAATTTACCAATCACATTACCATTATCCATTTCATTTTTTGGATTTTAAGACCTTATTTAGATATGTAAACCATGAAATGGCCACAAGACCTAGCCTTTCATAAGCCCTTTTCAGACTGCCTTCAACAACTAGACATGTAAGGGAAATTTTAGGGTGGATTATACAAATTTTTGAACTTGTAAAGGTAGAATAAAACCCAAATAATATCTCTCAATTGTTTTCATTTTTCCATGACTTTCTATACCTTGTTTTGAGCTCAAATATTTATAAAATCATGACATTTAATGAATATGTATAGTTGTAGGTACAATTTCTTTTTTCATGTTTATGGTTTTTTTAGAGTAAGGAATAATTTATATGTGGTTTCAAGGTAATTTAAACTTATTTAAAGCACTTGGGAAGTCAAGTTATCCAAACTGGTCATACTTAGTCTTCTAGGTTACCAAAAATGCACTTATCATCTTAACAATGATTCATAAAGTACATGACCTTAACCAATGAAATATTGCCCCAAATTCCAATTTAATAATGCACCAAAACACATCAAAATATATTTGGCTCCCATTCAAAAACTCCATACTATTTTGAGCTTAAGAAGGCGCTTCTCAGCTAGTAAGCTTATGTTTAGTGAGGTTGCAAAAGAGAATGACTTGGGAATGGCAAATTGGAGTTTAGTATTGACTCCAAACACCTTAGAGAGGTATAAAACATCCATATTGAATTGTTCCAATTATATTCCTTCAATTTATATTCATTAAACCTCTTTTTATCTCCATTGTCTCATGCTTAGTGTTTGCTACCATATCAATACAGTTGACCTTAACAACCTGTATGATCATTTTTCTTTCTTGCCCAATGAGTTCAATTCTCATGAGATAAATATAAAACCTATGCTTTTATTATTTAATATTCATCATAAAAATTTCTTTCAAAACATGCAATATTTTTTACTTTAAACCAAAGGCATCTCTCACCAAAACTAGGCAGGCTTGAACAATTTCCATTAGCCTAGAGGTCTCTACGACCTAAGATCTCCCTTTTTACTAAGCACTAGGAGAGTATAAAACTCATGAATGTATTATTCATGTTATCATCATATTTTATATTCTTCATGTTCTAATCCTACCTTCATAGACCATTTTCTTTAGAATCTAACATATAGAGGCATGTGTGTGTGAATTTAGGCCTATTAGGCCTACACGTGCTTCTCAAAGTTTGGTATTGTCTTCCATTTTTTGGAAGAAAAATTATTGAGAGTAGGGGTGAATAATTGTTTAAAAACCTTTATTTTTATTATAATTTAACATTCATGAACCATGAAAGTAACTATTAGTGTAGGTTTTTATTTTTCCCTATTTTTTAATTAGGGAAATTGTATTTTTGTGCATACATGGAGTTTTCCTACATTTGTGGGATAGGCTAGCTTATGTGGAGGTGTGTGTCATAGATGTGTCATAGGTTTCATAAGAATGTCATAAGTAACTCCCTTGATGGGATTTACTTCTCTATTCTTATCACCTTGTCACCACCTTTCATGGAGGAGTTACAGTTTATTCTTGGGGTGCCTTGACCACCTTTTGTGGAGGAGTTACTTACGTGCTCTCCTATATGTATTCCTCACTTTGGCCATCTCATGTTAATTAGATTTTGGTTTTCTCCATTTTGTCTTGTTAAATTTATCTTCTTGTATAATTTCAAATTGCTTTAGCATCTATGTGGTGTGCACTTGCTTCATCTTGTGTGATCATGTCTCCATTGCATTCGCATTATCTGGATTCTGGCAACAACTCCGATATGGTATCAGAGCCACTCCGGTAATCATGTGTCTAGTTATGCTACTAGTTTATTTTAAAATTCTTACTTTGATTTATTTATTTATTTTTGTTTAACTCCGTTGCATTTGAGAGCTTTGGTATAGTTTCTTGAAAACTCATGCAAATCCATACAAAAACTTGTTAAAAAAATTACTTCTGAGTTAAAATTTGCCAAGACATCTTGTATAGATCTATTGTGGCTTCAACAAAGGTAGTAGAACTCCTTTTTTTTGGTCATTCTATAGGAAAAAAATCTCTGTAAATCTGGTTCTGCTTCTTAGACATTGCAGGGGCTAACTTTGTTGCAAGCTGCAGGGGCCGCCTTTATTGCGAGCTTCTTCATACCGTTGACTTGTGCGCCGCCTCTACTGTGAGCTGCTTGCATGGGGCCTTCCCTCCTATTTTTCCATGCCATCTCTCTTTTAATAGTGACTGCAAACAATAAATCATAATTGCGCCTTTTTTCTGCACCTGCAAGTTTTCTACTGTCAAGAAATTAGAAGTGTGCCCTTTTTTTTTCACGAAGGGTGAGGCTCGAGTTGGTAGGAGGCCAATTTCCCCTCAAAAAGACCTCCTTTGGATTAATCGATCCATGCCAAATCTAACGAGTGGTTGGAAGGCCACTTTTTCTCTCAAAACAGGCATTTTTTTAATGTTTTAATGTTTTTTTTGCAAAAACACTAGCTTACGGGAAAATTGAATCTTTAATATCTTGCAAATGATAGCTCAGATTTGGGTGCCATTTTTTGCAAAAGTGTTTGTATTTCAATTCTCCATATTGTAGGCTTATTATTTGTGAAAAATTCACTATTTTATAAAGTTCCTAAAATTTGGGTCTCCCGAGACGCATTTTCGGCTAAGTCTGACATCTTGTTTGCTTAAAGTCTTGCACTGATTGCTCTAAGATGCATTCCTGGCTGAGCTTGATGTATTTTGAGTGTGCACTTTCATATTTTTGGGGGGCTCAACATTTTATGGGGGTGTGATTGCTTTTCACAACTTACAAATCTTTGCTTTCATTTTCCTTTCTACATAATTTCACAACTTGCAATCAACACAAATTCACCTAAATTTAGCTTAAAATAGACTGTTTTCAACTAAAACCCCTAACACCCTTCAAATATCATGAATGTAAGGTTAAAATTTCAATCATTCTTAGAAGTAAAGGGTTGTATAGGATCACCATGGGTACTGAAGTAGAACCCAACACTGATGCTGAAAAGGTCAAGTGGTACAACCGAAGTGATGAAGCCTCTGGGTTACTGAGCTTGTCTATGTCTCTAGAACTTATCTTCCATTTAGAAACCTCTAAGACTCCCAATGACATATAGGACACCTTAGAACTCTTATTTGGGAAGCTTGATGAGATGAGAGGCCATGAGCTCAAAAATGAACTCATAAGTCTAAGTCTTAGCAACTTTGACACCCTATAGGACTTTTTCACTAAGTTTAAGGCCCTTATATTGCAATTTAAATAATTCAAGATAGAGAAGAAAGATGATCAACTCATCCTTTCTATTCTCGTAAAGTTAGGTCCAAGCTATTCAGTCTTTGTCTCCACTTTCCATGCAACAAAAAGTGCCCTTGGCACTACATGGAAAATGCCTTCCTTGGATTCATTCATTGCTGACTTGACTAGGGAGCAAGATAAGATAATTCAAATGGCCAAAATGAAGTCTACTCAACCCCAATCTTTGATATCTAGAAATGGTAAGGATAAGACTTCAACAAAGGAGAAGAAGGAAAAGAACAAGGACTAAGAGAAGAAGAAAGAAAACAACAATCCTACCAAAAAAACACTGAGTCTTCCTCTTCCAATGCTAAACCTAAGAAGGATAAGGTTAAGTGTGCCTATTGTAAAAATAAAGGGCATGATGAACACAAATTCATGAAGAAACAAATAGATCACCGAACTCATCTTCTAGAGAAGCACAACATAGGTGTTCCTGAGTCCATCAAGCAAAATTCATCTACCCAAGATTCTACCAAGGCAAAAGGCAAGGGTAAGGAGAAAGAAAAGGGCAAGGCTCTTATATCTACTACAGCTTCTACAACATCATGGGTCATTGATTCAGGTTATTCTCACCACATGGGCTTTCCACTAGTTGAGTTTTCATCTTTAGAGCCTTGTAGCATGACTTTAATTAGTTTGGGTGATGACACATCAGTTTTTGTTGCAGGGAGAGGGTCAGTTGAAATGGAAGGAGGAACATTTAATAATGTTCTAAGTGTTCCTTCTCTTTCAACCAATCTCCTATCAGTATACCAAATCATTCACATTGGTCAGGGCATGAGAGTTGAGTTTTCACCAGATTCAGTGGCTATCAGGGAGTTGCATAGTGATACTATAGTGGCAATGGGTAGGGCAGATCACCAAGCAAGGTTATACACCTTCTCACATTTTACACTAGATTCTTCTCCAATAGCATTGCTAAATAATTTAAATGGAGCTAGAAAACTATGGCATGAGTGGTTTGGCCACCTTAACTACCGCTATCTTAAACAACTTTGCAAAAATGACAAGGTCATTGGCTTGCCTCGTATCCAATTCTCAAAATGACTTTGTAAGGGGTGTTCCCTTGGGAAGCATCCCAAAGTAAAATTTGACAAAGGCAAAGCTTGGAGGGCTTCACAACCTTTGGAGTTAGTCCATAGTGATGTATCGGGACCCTTTCCCAAACCATCTTTCACAAGGGCCAAGTACATCCTCACTTTCATTGATGATTTCTCTAGGTACACTTAGATATATTTTCTCAAACAAAAGTCTAAAGTGTTTGAAAATTTTCTAAACTTCAAGGCTCTTATTGAGAAATAGAGTGAGAAATCCATCAAGGTTCTTCAAACTGATAATGGAGGGGAGTATGTTAGCAATAGGTTTGAGTAGTTTTAAACCATAGAGGGGATTAATTTGTAGCACATAGTCACTTACAGTCCTTTAAAGAATGGGGTTGTAGAACACAAAATAGGTTCTTGAAAGAGATGGGTATCTATATGATTCACTCCAAATCCTTAGCACCATAGTACTGGGCTAAAGCCATCAATTGTGCTTGCTACATTCAAAATAGGGTTCCTCACAAAGATTTGAAAGGGATAACACCCTTTAAAGCTTGGCATAAAAGGAAACCTGATGTTCAGCACCTTAGGGTTTTTAGATCCCCAGCCATGGCCTACATACTAAAGAATAAACTCAAAGCTATGGAACGTCAGTCCAAGCCTTACATCTTTATAGGATATCTGGATGGTATTAAGGGGTATCACCTTCTAGATCTAGTCACTCATGAGTTGTTCATTGAGAGAAGTGTCCATTTTCAGGAGAGTCCTAGAGACTCAACACTTGACACTTCTTCTCCCTCATCATATCTACTTCTTCATGATGACTCCTCATTAGATTCAGATCAGCCATAACATGTTCTTGAGCTAGAGACATCTTCTTCTTCTTTGAGTTCAGATAGTGAGGATAGTGATGTAGATTCATCCACCTCTAGTCAATCAGAGGATGAGGAGTTAGCACTTGATTCACCCACTTCCGGGCCACTTTGGGCTAGACAGACACTTGAGAGTGTTGGCACTTGGGCATGAGATCTCATAGATGACAGATGAACTAGGGGGGATTTTCAGAGAGATCCGCATGCCTTCTTTTCTTTAGTTTTAGATCCACAGACTTTTCAAGAGGCATCAAGGGTACCTGAGGGGGATAGTGCTATGGAGGAAGAATATTCTTCCTTAATCAAAAATCACACTTAGGATTTGACTTCACTTCCTAAGGGAATAAATATGGTTTGATGTATGTGGATATATCAGACCAAGTTTGTAGTAGATGGGTTAGTTGATAAGTACAAGGTATAATTAGTTGCCAAGGGTTTCTCATAGGTGGCAGGCATTGACTACTCAAAGACCTTTACACCCATTGCAAAGATGAATTCTATTTGACTCACCTTGGCTATTGCCACAACACATGGTTGGGATGTGCACCAGATGGATGTGAAGAGTGCCTTTATTCACATAGACCTAGAGGAGGGGGTCTACATGGAACAACCGCCAAGATTTATTTAGGATTCTTCCTTAGTATGTAGACTTAGGAAATCTATCTATGGCCTCAAATAGGCCCCTTGGGCTTGGTATGCCAAGATGGATTCCTTCCTTCTCACAATGGGTTTCACTAGGTGTCATTCTGACCCCAATGTCTAATTCTTATGGCAGGATGATTTGCTCCTGATTTTGGTTCTATATGTTGATGACCTTTTGATCATTGGGAGTTCTTCATCGGCTATTAAAGTAGTGAAGGCATCTCTCTAGGATAGATTTGACATGATATACATGGGTTTATTGCACTACTTCCTTGGCATTGAGATCTCACAGTCAGATTCAGGGATTTCTCTTACACAGCCCAAGTATGCTCTTGACTTATTGGCTCAGTTTCACATGGTTGATTGCAAGACATCTCTAACTACCTTTCTATCAGGAGTCAAGATTGACGCTGACTATTATTCACCATCAGTTGATGCCACTTAGTATCGACAACTTGTTGGTTGTCTCATCTACTTGACTCACACCAGGCCTGACATATCATATACAATGGGACTTGCCTCTAGATTTATGTAGGAACCTCATGAGCTACATTAGAAAGCAGCAAAGAGGATCTTGAATTACGTACAAGGTTCACATAGATATGAGATTCATTACAAATTTGGTATAGAGATTGACTTGGTTGGATATATAGATTCAGACTAGGCTGGCAATTCATAGACTCACAAGTCCACTTCTGGTTACAATTTCTCTCTAGGTTCTAGTCCTATCAGTTGTTCTAGCAAGAAGTAGAATTCTATTACTATATCATCCATAGAGGTAGATTACAAGGGAGTTGTTAATGTATTTATTGAGGCTATTTGGCTTCAGGGGATACTTTCTAAGTTTGGCATTCCTTCAGGCAGCCCACCATCATTTATTGTGACATCTAGAGTACCATTCATATTTGCAAAAATCTAGTTCATCACCAACATACCAAGCACATAGAGATTCACATGCATTTCATTCAGGAGCTTATTCATAGTCAAGTCATTGACTTGATATTTTAATAGTCTTTGGAGTAGGTTGCAGACATCTTCACCAAACCTTTCACTGAGAGTAAGTTCATTAATCTACGAGCTCTTCTTGGGGTACGGTCTACATCTATAGTAACATCATCTTTAGGGGGGCCTTCTAGCCTCTTCATTTATTTTGTCTCTCTTTTGCGGGGGAATTTTTTCCTACGGGTTTCCTCCTTTTCTCTATATTATGAGAGATTGCATTTGTACATGGGTACCTCATCAGGCCTAGTTGTTGGGACCCATTTTATATTTCCACGCTGCCGACCTAAGCTAGACTTATGGGGGGTTATTAGTGTAGGTTTTTATTTTTTCCTATTTTTTACTTAGGCAAATTGTATTTTTGTGCATACATGAAGTTTTCCTACATTTGTGGGATAGGCTAGCTTATGTGGAGGTGTGTGTCATAAATGTGTCATAGGTGTCATAAGAATGTCATAAGTAACTCCCTTGATGGGAGTTACTTCTCTATTCTTATCACCTTGTCACCACCTTTCATGGAGGAGTTACAGTCTATTCTTGGGGTGCCTTGACCACCTTTTGTGGAGGAGTTACTTACGTGCTCTCCGATATGTATTCCTCACTTTGGCCATCTCATGTTAATCAAATTTTGGTTTTCTCCATTTTGTCTTGTGCAATTTATCTTCTTGTATAATTTCAAATTGCTTTAGCATTTATGTGGTGTGCACTTGCTTCATCTCGTGTGATCACGTCTCCATTGCATTTGCATTATTTTGATTCTGGCAACAACTCTGATAGTAACATAATGATCTAGCAATGCATAAAGAACCATTCACATGAGCATGAAATAAGAGAACACATATGTGAGTGGGACACCCTCAAGGGGAAGAAAACCCAATATGATATCTAAAAATGGAATAATATCCTATGAAAAAAATACCAAATTCAGTTGAGAACCAACTCAGCTTGGATCACTAACCCCAATAAAGTCAAGCACCCACTTGACTAGGCTTTAGCAAGCATCTAATGGCAAGGAAACACCAACTCCCTAAGTGAATTAGCACCAAATAAAACACCTTATAATATTTATCAAATTTCACACCTATATTTTTTTTTTATGGTCTAAAATTCATTTCAATACCTCTTTCTACTCAACCATTCATCATTTTATTCACTCATTTTTCACACACATAAATAGGCCTAAACTACCTTGTATATATACTAGTCCTATGGTTACACACCACTTGGTCAGACACACATATTAAACCTCTTAGGTTTGCCACATAATAGGTATTATGAAATATTATGAACATGGTTCAATAATAATTTTAACCTCTTTTGGTTTGCCACAACTCAATTAGGCCTTACTCCTCCTATAGGTCTCATGGAGACCTAATTGCATTACATATGCCCTCTTAATGCTAAAACTTGATATTATAGGGCATAGATGGAATTATAAAATAATAATATATATATTCAAACACTTATCCAATGAAATATTCTAACCTCATCCATTCTTGATTAAACCCACATCCTTCATTCATACCATGAAATCTTCTTTAGGATGAACTACCTTATTAGGCCTATGTACCTCAAAAGTCTATCTTACAAAAATTAAGTTTAAACACCCTTAATCTATTCCACCATGATGAATTAAACATGAATACATATTATTCATTACCTCAAGGTCATCACCGAATGATTGGAACACCTTCACTTAAGAAATAAGGGATCAAGAACATATCTACAACTTGTTTACTCAGAACTACCAAAACACTTCAAAAACCAATCATGAATAATTAGACCTCCAACGCCTATATAGACACTTTTCATGACTTCTAATTCATATAAAAAGTTACATGAGATCTCCATAACATCCTTAGATTTAAAATTAATATGGTCTAATGGAAAATATTGGTCTTACAGACCAATTTCTTGACGTTATGTATCACAGTCCTATCTAAACTAGATAAGCCATTTTGTGAGCAACATTTTCACCACATACACTAACCTCCAAAGATTTTCCAAATAATGATCATGACTTAAAATTAATAAATAAATTATTCATGCCTTTTATTGCATTAATCTACCATGCACAGACCCTCAAATCTATATCTACATCTCTTCTTTCATTTTATATTATCTTCACCATTAGGTTTATCAATGACTGGATTAATTAGATGACCAATTTATAGCACTTAAATGCTATAACCTATCCAAAAAATATTATGTAAATGTATATTGAGTCTCTATCTTCTTTTTCTATCCATTTACTCTTCTTTATCAATTTAACTTTTGAGAGCTACAATAATTTCTTGACAAATAAGCCTGTACCTGTACATTTTCCCTCTTCAAATTCTCTCTTTCTATTTTCCATGCACCTTATCACATCACACACTACCAACTATCCTTAATAACCTTTTACATCAAACTTCACAAGATGAACCTTCGATATCAATGGAAATACTCAATAATCTCCCCCTTTGTCATTGATGGAAACTAGTCTCAAAAAATTCTCTTAATAAGCTATTTCTCCCCCATTCTAAACTTTCTCCCCCTTTGACATTACTTAAAAAAATGTACCTACAAATTCTTGGATCACACCTCTAAATCACCTTGTCCTTGATATGACTGACATAGAGTTTTAGATCAAACCCTTGAAGATTCACTAGGCCACTACATATGTTATTATATAACATAGACCTTCTTACTAAAGAATTAGGGATTCCCCCTTTGTCCTCAAAACTTGTGCTCATCATATGAGTCATCAAGACTCATAGACCATTCTCAATATGTATATAAGATCCTTATTATTGAACCACACTAGTAGCACAATTAGATTTTTGCTTACCTCTCAATTTTCTTGTATGGCTATCATGAATTCAAAAATATTCTTAAAATTCATCACCTATTCTTGGAGCTAATGAACCACCTGTATTATATCCCATTACCCTTGACTTGATCACTGGCTAGTAGAGGTAGGAGTTACTCCCAATTCCTATCTTAGATACTCAAATGTTGCCTTTGGAAGTGGCTTGGTTATAATGTTTGCATTCTAATCCTTTGTAGAAACATATTCAAGTTTAACATTTTATTCACTTACCTACTCTCTTATGAAATGATACTTTATGGGAATGTGCTTAATTCTTGAATGCATGACAAGATTATTTGAGATGCTTATGTTACTTGTATTATCATAATAGATAGGACTAAGATTATCATACTCAACCTTTTAGTCTTTTAAGGTTTATATCATACATAAGACTTGAGTGCAATATGAAGTTGATGTAATGTACTCAGCCTTAGTAGTAGATAATGACACTAATGACTGATTATTGCTTATCCTTGATAGTAGACACTATCCTAAGAAGAAAGATCCCCCAATAGTGTTTTTCCTATCATCTAGACTCCTTACCCAATATACATCTCTATAGGATGATAAATCAAACTCCTTACTCCTTCGATACCACAGCCTAAGCTTCATAGTCCCCTTGAGATACCTAAGTATCCTCTTGACTACTTTAAAATATTTTTCCTTTAGATCTACTTTAAATCTTTCTAAAAGACCTATTACTTGTATGATATCAAGTCTAGAGGTAGTAGTGTATAAAAACTTCCAATCATTGACCTGCATGATGTCTAATTGACCTTTGGGGATTAATCATCCTTTCTTAACTTACACCCTATAATCATAGGTGTGATAACTACCTTTCAATCTTCCATCTCAAATTTCCTCAACATCTCTCTTATGTACTTATTTTGTGAAATGAATATACCTCTTTATGATTGAATGATTTATAACCCAATGAATAATGATAGTTCTCCCAACATGGACATCTCAAACTCCTTATTCATCACATATACAAAGGCCTTAGTCATACTCTCACTATTTCCACCAAATATGATGTCATCCACATAGATAACCACTATCAACTGATGATCATTTTCTATCTTTATGTAAAGATTACTAACTAAAACTCCTCTCTTGAATCCTTGGTATAATCTAGAATATCAAGTTCTAAGATCTTTATTTAGACCATAAAGATTCTTTTTAAATCTACATTCATAGTCTTTATTACTTGATAGGAACCCTTAGGTTTCTCTATGTACACCCCCTCTTCCAAGTTCCCATTCAAAAAAGTTGATTTGACATCCATCTGATACACCTTGAACCCTTTAAAGCTTGCATATGCTATAAACAATCTAATAGCCTCCAATGTTTCTACTAGAGTAAGGGTCTCCTCAAAGTGTACCCATTCTACTTTTACATACCCCTTGCATACCAATCTAGCCTTGTTCCTAGTGACTTCTCCATCTTTATTAAATTTGTTCATAAACACCCATTTTGTGCTAATGACATTTTTGTCTTTAGGCTTAGGAACTAGTTCCCAAATCTCATTATTTTCTATTTACTCTAACTCCTATCCAAAAATTATCTTTACTTGCATATATAAGGTTATTAGGTTTAGCCTTAGATAATAGAGAAAAATTCTCTTGATTTAGGTTACTTACTAGGTTTCTTCTTGTTTTCATAAATTATATTTGTTGCCAATGATTTGTGATTTAGGATGGTCTCTTTTAATATATCTTGAAGGATGCTCTTTAATATCATCTTTCTTCAAATCCTTTGACTAAGAGTGTGACTTCTTAGAAATGGTCTCATAAATATTCACACTGGTGCTTTCCACTATCTTTTGTAACCTCTTATTATAACATATATAGGTTGAGTTTACTTAGATGAGACATAATTAAGACATGATACAAAATTCTCTATTAGGGTGGGTGATTGGGGATGGGGATGAGTTGTGTACTGACTAAGATGAGACATAAATAAGACATCACACAAAATTATCTTCTCTATAAAGTTGGGTGGGTGGGGATGGCGATGAGTTGTGTACTGATTGAGATGAGACATAAATGAGACATGATACCAAATTCTCTATCAAGGTGGGTGGAGGTGGGATGGGGATGAGTTGTGTACTGACTGAGATGAGACATAAATGATACATGATACAAAATTATATATAATACCTTGAATTAAACTTACCTAAGTCTTCCTCATCTATTTTGATGAAAAATTTACTTCTAAACACTCTAAAATGTTCCACATTAGCAGGTCTACCTTTCCATAATTCATAGGGGGTTTTATTATCATTAATCCTTATTTATCATGTATTCAAAATGTAGATTGAATTGCTCACTTCCTCTATCTATTATCCACAAGATAATATTGATTTATTTATCATAGTCCTTATCATTTATTGAGCTACTCTATTCTTTCTTTCCACTACCTCATTCTGTTGAGGTGCCTTAGTTGCTAAATGTTAGGTTGTGGAGCTAAAAGCTTCACTGATGCAGACATTAGAGGAGGTTGCTGAAGTGTCACAAACACCGGCGTCGGTCAGGCTAACTGATGCTAGTCAGTATTAGATAGGAAGAGAAACTAACATCAGTCAGGGATCGGCCAGTGTCGATCAGCTCCAGGCAGACAACGATTGACATCGGTCACCTGTGCATTTTCAGAACTACTTGTTTCATGGACAGTTAGTAAATGAAATGAGTGTTTGCATGTTAAGAGCCAATTTTATACTTGAAGCTATGGATATAATTATTGTAATTAGGTGTCTAATTATTGTTTGAATGAGATCTATATAATAGACTCATGGGCTGTATTATAATTTGTGCTAGAGATTAAGAGAGAAAATATTAGCTCCTTCTGTGTGTGAAGAGAACATGGTGTGTTCTTCCTAGTGCCACAGTGCCAAGTGTGGGTGCTAGTTTGGAGAATCAGAAGGATTCTTCATGTATGTAGGATCTTGGTCAGCAGGTGTGCAAGGCCACGTTTGGAGATCTGCATGGTAAGTAAGATCATTGATCTGCAAGTGTATGTGTGTGCAAGGTCTAAGGTTTGCAGGTGTGCAGAACTAGGTTGATCTTCAGGTGGCAATAGAATCAAGGTGATAACAACAAAATAGGGAGCAAGATTAGGCAGGATCTACTTGGAGTACATTGTGTACTTGGTTATAGAGCAAAGAGGAAGGCAAGGTAGTTCCTTCCAAAGTAAGATCATTTGAGTTGCAGGTTGTTGCAAGTTTAAGGGAGATCTACTTGAAGTACGATTGTGTACTTGGAGTGTGTGGAGCACTTGTGTACTGGCAGTAGTGATATTGACTGGTTGGAGGTGAACACCAACTCTGTGTTTGAGTTGTGTGTTAGGACTGTAAGAGAGAGAGATTTGAAGAAAGAATTACTATACACTTGAGGTGTGGGAAGCCTATGAGAGGTGTAAAGAATAAGTGGCATTTTCTTTATTATATTATTTTCCAGATGAGTATTAATACAATTGGGTATTGTCTCTCATATTTTGTGTTGTTTCTGAATTCTAGTTACTTGTGCATTCTAGTTTAATTCCGCATATTAAGTTTACTTGTACATGGTAATCAATGGTGCTTCCGTGGGTTCCTAACAATTGGTATCAGAGCAAGGTTGTTGGCTCATAGCTTGATACCACTAATAGTTGGTATCAGAGCTAAGGTTGTAGGGAGCAGGTTTTGTGTTTGATTACAAGTCACTCTCAAGGGTTTCTGATTGAGTGGGAGTATAGCAACGATAGAAGAAAGTAAGCTATGAATGGAGAAACTGAATAACACAAATGGTCAATTATGGTGTCATAGAAAGAAAGAGCAGGTAAATAAAGATTGTTGGTTGGTAGAAAATCAGCATGAAGGAACTGAAGAAGTAGATGTTGCAGGTGTTTTTGCACAAGATGCTCTAGGATGTTTCTTGGATAAAGTTGAATCTTGGTTAATAGATTATGTTGCCTCTTTTTATGCAGCCCCAAGTAGAGGGGTTGGTGAGCCTTGTCAAAGTATTGGCAAAGGGGAAGTGTTGCTGAAATTGCAGGCAGCCAACACATGGGTGTTGAAGAAGGTCATGCAGGTCCCAGTCTTGAAGATGTGGCTAATTGCTTCAGGCAATTTGGGTGATGAGAGATGCACAAAAACTCTCATAACTGATGCACTTGAATTAGCATGTGGTAAGAAAGCAGGTACTCTTTATCTACTTACTTGTATTATTGTTTCCACTTCTATTGCACAGGTGTGGCTTTGTAGGCTTGGTCACATAAGTGAGAAGGGAATGGATGTTCTTAAGTCAAAAGGGAAGAGATCAGCTTTGGAGAGCATAGACCGAGATTTCTGTGAGCAGTGGGTTGCTATAAGAAAAGATTCTGTTTATTGCAAGAAAAGGAAGACTGAAGTATTTGATAAACTTAAGAACTGGAAAGCCTTGGTGTTCTTGGAGGAGATGACAGATAGAGATCAGTGGATGGGGCTAGAAATCTCTGAGCAGGGTGGTTTGGATAGGGTTTTGATCCATGGAGAGCTCATGGATAAAAATTCATCACTCACAGGCATACACAGGTACCGGCATCGGTCAAGGGTAATCGACGTTGAATAGACAGGTGCCAATGTCAGTCATGTGCAGACCAGAGAAGTTAGTGGTGTCAGGTAGGTGGAGACCAATGTCGGTGGGATAACTGGCATCGGTGACCTAGACAGTCACATGGAACCGATGTTGGTCAAATGCAGACTGTGTGGTGACTAAGGTCGGTCACTGAGACAGATTTTGGGCAGACAACAAGCTGTCAAGGAGTCTCAAATGCCCATGGAGAGGAATGAAAGGGTAAGCAAGCCTCAAATTCATTGTTCCTCTTCTTTATACTCATTGCTTACTGTAGAGCAGGAAGGATCTAGGAAACAGTGGGAGCATGGCATGATTAGGATGCAGAACCAAATGGTAGATTTGGTAGGGTTACTAGCCAAAAGAAAGCACTGAGACGAATGGATACCTTAGTTAAAGAATAGAGAGAATGGATATGTGAGATGGAAGGCTAGGTCATATGGTCTTGAGGAATCTGCAAGACAGTGGTACAGGTTTTGACAGGTGGATGACAAAGTAAGGCTTTAGTCAATGTCAGTGTAACCATTGTGTTTGTCTTACCAGGTGGATGATGATTGCAACATTATCCTGTTACTGTATGTGGATGGTATGTTTGTTAGCAGGTTTGTACATACAGGGTTTTTCTGAGCTAAGGGTAAGATTAGTTTAGTGGTTTGCCATGAAGGATTTGGAGTAGCAAAATTCTTTGGTATGAGTAATCTTAGAGACAGGGAGATCACATGTTGATGTTTTCATAGGATGATTATGTGAAGGTAGTGTAGGATACAGAATAAGGTAGCACACCTATGGATGGATAGTTCACAGAATAGGGTCCCCAATCACATGATGAGGTTGAGTACATGTTTACTCCCTGAGTTTGCCCAAGCAGTGGGTGCTGTCAGAAAGTTTGGAGCCGATTCGGGAAAGAAGCACTGGAGGGCAGTTCAGTGGATTCTCAGGTATTTGAGAGGGACCAGCAATAGGTCGACATGCTATGCAGGGTCAAGTTCTTTTCTACATGTATTTGTAGATGTAGATGTGGTAGGTTACTTGGATGATAGGAGGTGCACCATAAGTTGTGTGGTGGTTTTTCTTCAAGGTTGAGCTTGAAGAGGGATACAAGCCAAGAAATAGATTAGACGGGGTATAGGTACAGGTACAGTGCAGGTGTTTATCTCCAAGTGGGAAATTGTTAGGTTGTGGAGCTAAAATCTTCACTAATGTAGAAATTGATAGGTGTTGATGTCGGTCATGTGTAGACCAGAGAAGTCAGTGGTGTCAGGCAGGTGGAGACTGACGTTGGCACCTATATATACGATGTCGGTTACCCTTGACCGATGTCGGTACCTATGTATGCAAGTGAGTGATGACTTTTTACCTGTGAGCTCTCCCTGGATCAAATCCCTATCCAAACCACCCTGCTCAGAGATGTTCAGCCCCATCCACTAATCTCTATCCATCATCTCCTCCAAGAACACCAAGGCTTTCCAGTTCTTAAGTTTATCAAATACATTAGTCTTCCTTTTCCTACAACAAACACAATCCTTTCTTGTAGCAACCCACTGCTCACAGAAATCTCGGTCTATGCTCTCTGAAGCTGATCTCTTCCCTTTTGACTTAAGAACATCCATTCCCTTCTCACTTATGTGACCAAGCCTACAAAGCCACACCTATGCAACAGAAGTGGAAACAGTAATACAAGCAAGTAGATAAAGAGTACCTTATTTCTTACCACATGATAATTCAAGTGCATCTGCTATGAGAGTTTTTGTGCATCTCTCATCACCCAACTTTCTTGAAGTAATTAGCCGCATCTTCAAGATTGGGACCTGCATGACCTTCTTCAACACCCATGTGTTGGCTACCTGAAATTTCAGCAACACTTCCCCTTTGCCAATACTTTGACAAGGCTCACCAACCCCTCTACTTGGGGATACATGGAAAGAGGCAACATAATCTATTAACCAAGATTTAACTTTATCCAAGAAACATCCCAGAGCATCTTGTGCAACAACACCTACAACATCTACTTCTACAGTTCCTTCATGTTGATCTTCTATCAACCAACAATCTTTCTTTACCTGCTCTTTCTTTCCATGACACCATAATTGACCATTCATGCTATTCAGTTTCTCCATTCGTAGCTTACTTTCTTCTGCCATTGCTATACTCCCACTCAATCAAAAACCCCTGAGAGTGACCTGTAATCAAACACAAAACCTCCTCCCTACAACCTTAGCTCTAATACCAACTTTTAGTGGTATCAAGCTATGAGCCAACAACCATGCTCTAATACCAATTGTTAAGAACCCACGGAAGCACCATTGATTACCATGTACAAGCAACTTAATATGCGGAATTAAACTAGAATGCACAAGTAACTAGAATTCAGAAATAACGCAGAATATGAGAGACAATACCCAATTGTATTAATACTCATCCAAAAAATAATACAATAAATAAGATGCCACTTCTTCTTCACACCTATCAGAGGCTTCCCACACCTCAAGTGTACAGTAATTCTTTCCTCAAAGCTCTCTCTCTTATGGTCCCAACACACAACTCAAACACAGAGTTGGTGTTCACCTCCAACCAGTCAGTATCACTTCTGCCAGTACATAAGTGCTCCATGCACTCCACAAGTGCTCCACGCACTCCACAAGTGCTCCACTCACTCTAAGTAGACAATCGTACTTCAAGTAGATCTCCCCTAAACTTGAAACAACCTGCAATTCAAATGATCTTACTTTGGAAGGAACTACCTTGCCTTCCTCTTTGCTCTATAACTGAGTACACACCATACTCCAAGTAGATCCTTCTTGATCCTACTCCTTGTTGTGTTGTTGTCACCGTGATTCTACTACCACCTATAGATCAACCTGGTTCTACACACCTGCAAACCTTAGACCTTGCACACACATAAACCTGCAGATTAATGATCTTACTTACCATCCAGATCTCCAAACGTGGCCTTGCACACCTGTTGACCAAGATCCTACATACATGAAGAATCCTTCTGATTCTCCAAACCAACACCCACACTTGGCACTGTGGCACTATGAGGAACAAACCATGCTCTCTTCACACACAAAAGGAGCTAATATTTGCTCTCTTAATCTCTAGCACAAATTACAATACAGCCCATGAGTCTATTATATAGATCTCATGCAAACAATAATTAGACACCTAATTAAAATAATTAGATCCACAACTTCAAGTCTAAAATTGGCTCTTAACATGCAAACACTTGGTTCATTAACTAACTATCCATGCAATGAGTAGTTCCAGAATCGTACAGGTGATCGACATTGGTCCCTGTCTTCCTAGAGGTGACTGATACCAGCCGATCCCTGACCGATGTCAATTTCTCCATCTATCTAATACTGATCGGCATTAGTTGGCCTGACTGACGCCAGTGTCTATGACACTTTATCAACTTCCTCCAATGTCTGCATTAGTGAAGCTTTTAGCTCCACAACCTAACACTAAAAACTATCTCCTTATCCCATGAACCTCACAAAAATCATCAAGTTCATTGGACCAAAACTCTCTTCCTCTATCAGAACTTAGTCATTTAATCTTTACAATCATTTCATTCTCAAGTAGAGCCTTGAATTCCTTGAACTTATCAATATCTTTTGACTTTTCTTTCAAGAATACTACCTAAGTCATTCTATTGTAGTCATCTATGAGTAACATGAAATAGATATCTCCCTGTATACTTTAGATTCTTGTAGGTCTATATAGATCAGTGTGTATCAAATCTAAATATCTTGTATTATAAATCTCCTTATACTATAACATCCTTCTAGTTTTCTTACCATGTTTGCATGCCTTGAAAAATGTATTTGCTAGTTTGGAAAATTTAGGCATATTATTCACATTATTCTTAGAGATGATCTTGACTATATTATCAAAGTTTAGGTGGCCAAAACTTTTGTGCCATATAAAATATTCATCCATCTTGATTATAAATCAACTCTCCTTATTGATCTCATTCAAGACATACAGATTATTCTCAATCCTTTTAGCATTGGAAATTAGCCTACCTGATTTGGCTATCCTTATATCACACCCTCTATCATGAAAGGTTAGTTTGTGTCCTTGCTTACACATTTGAATTACACTAAGAAAGTTATGTTTTAAGACTTACACATACAATGCATTCTATATATTAGTCTTCTCATTATCCAAACTCAAGATACCCTTACAAATAATATTGGTAGTTATGTTATCTCCAAATCTCACTGTACCTACAACATTCTTCTTCAATGAAATGAACTTGATCTTGTCCTCTATCATGTGGCTTGATCAACCTATATATATATATATATATATATATGTATGTATGTATGTATGTATGTATGTGTGTGTGTGTATACACACACACACATATATATGTATATATATGTATGTATATATATCATAGATTCTTTTCCTTTAGTATTATTCTCCTCTTTCACCTTGTCCATAGGGTTTGACTATGTATATTTTTGTCTTGGTTGATCTTCCTCATATGCCTCATCTTGAAATCCTTTGAAATATGTAACTTTTTTAGAATAAAGGGTGCCTCAGACCTTATTGGATGATGTCATCATTATGTCTAGAATATTTTTTGGTACTATCAATAAGTGATGGTACTAATAGAGTGAAGACCTATGCAAAAACTCTCAAATCAAAGATCCAAATTAACCATCAACAAGACAAGAAGAATATAACTCCTTAAAGAGAAAATAAAGGATTATTTTCTACAATTATGATCAAAGAGGACATATTTTAAGGGATTTTAAGATGACGCATATGAAGACTATCAATTAAGAAAAAAAATTACATGGTCATACCACTGATAAGTGGATCAAGAAGTCAGACCCTATGGATAAGGTGACAGAAGAGTACAAGACTAAAGGAGAAGAATCTATGCTAGCTCAGACTACCTTTCACTTCCAAGATCAAGACATGAAGTGGTATATAGGTAGTGGTTTCTTAATCCACATGATATGAGATAAAGATAAAGTTCATTTTATTGAAGAAGAATGTTGTAAAGATAGTGAGATTTAGAGATAATACAAATACCAATATTGTTGCAAACTTCTAGTTTGAAAGCTAGTGTGTATTTTGAGAGTTGATTTATATAATTTATGTGTTTATTTATATTATATAGTTCCTTTAATTAACCTAATTTCATGTTATTAGTCTATGCAAGTTTTGTGAAGTATTGATAGGTAGGAGTGTTATTTAAGTGTTGATGGGCTAATAGTGTCTTATACAGACCTACATTCTTGGCCTTCAAGTTGCAAAACTTCCACTTGATATTCAAATGAAATATTCATTCTTAGGACTTTGTTAAGAGGTATGATCATTTTTTATTTTTCATCAGTTTCATAAGTGTGTTTAAGGGATAAAGTAAGAGAGGATATTCAAGTATTGGTGCATCACCACTGTTAGTGTAGGTTTATTTATAAGTTTAATAATTATCCCTTAGAATTAGGTCATATAGAGAGAAAATTTAAGTGAAAAATTAGGGGATCCATCCCCATAAAACTATAGGTTTGGCCTAGACTACAAGTAGCCCACAACCAATAGGTCAATCCCATGTTAGTCCATGTTTGAAGAGGGTTTGAATAGAATTTTTCAAGAGGATGCAACTTGGGTAGCTAACAATTCTAGCACACCTGATGGGACCATACTTAAAGTGAAATTTGGACATGATTTAAAAACCTTGGAGTATTTCTAAAGGCTAAAGACATTGAGTGGTACATATACAGGTAGTTTCATGCAAAAGTTGTCTATTGGGTCTTTTTTAAAAGGTAAGAACATTGAATTTATTGAATTATCATTGGATATTTCAATATTAAAGAGGCTACCTAGGTTTAATCCTAATCCTACACCTCCTAATTCCCCTAATTCTACTAATTCTTCCCAAACAAAGTCTATTATAATTCCTCTAATCCCAATGGAGAGACTTAGAATGCAAGCATTTATACCTTTTAATGGTGCAAGTCCTTTTAACCTTAACTAGTCTGATGATATCCTAATTGCTTCCCTTAAAAGTCTTCCCTATTTTATAGGAGAAAAATCTACCACCCCTATCTAACACATGGCATATATAGCTAACTTGTGCTCAATACACAACATAACCCAAGATAATGTAGCCATGTGACTTTTGGCAACCTCCTTGAGGGGTAAATCACTTCAATGGTAAAGGAGTCTCACTCCTACCTCTATAAACATATGGGATGAATTTTTTGAGTTTTTATGTAAACAATTAGAGGATAGAAGTGACCATGTCTCCTTGGTATAACAACTCACCTCAATCAAGAGATCCCCCTAAGAATTCATGGTAGATTTCAATTATAGGTTTCAAAAAACCTGGGATAGGATTCCTATCATCATGAAGGCCACCCCTAATTATGCCTTCTTGTACTATCTAAGGGCCTTAAATTTTGATATAGCTATGATTATATAGTCAATGGGGGGACTACATTCCAAAATCCTAAGAGATATCCATAAGAGTAGAAAGTTATCTAATCCAAGTAGGAACACTTACTCCTATGCCTCTCATGCACTTATTATAATAAATTCAACCCCTACCCCCACCATTTCTCAATTATCAACCCAAAATAATTAGGATCAGTCTAATGGCATCCAAGTAGATAGGTTGGGTAATATAGAGGGACTACTCAAATCCCAAAGTAATAAGCTAGTAATCTTAGATAGGTAACATTATTCATATTATAGACCTTATCAAGCCCCTTACTAGGCTCCTTATTAGTCTTACCCATATAATAGGACTCCTTATCAGTGTAACTAAATAGGCAAAGGGTAGATTACAGAATCTAGACCCTATGATAGTTTCAACCCCAATACTTATAGTAGGTCAAGGGCCTCGATGCCAACTCAGAATAACTATGGACAAAAAATTTAGTGGTTTTCTCCATGGGGGTAATCAAGTGAGATGATAATGGCTCCAAGTGGTGAAGGGTGTATACACCTAAATCTAGCCACCAATAACCTCCAACTAGGATTTTGACTAATTTCCACCTAAAGCACACAATTTGGCCTAAAAATACTAAAACACATTAAAAGATGTGAAAATGACATATTCAAGTGCTAATTTTGGCTAGAGTATCATTAAATGGGGTAGTGTAATTTATGGGATAGCTAACTTTGATCAGTTCATTTCGAGTCAAAATGCCAATTTTGCACCTAGGTGCTATAGATTGATCTTTCCTATCAAATCTTTTGTACAAGGAACATGCCTTTTTTATTTTTTATTGATAATATCATAAATGGGATAATGGATCCAATGAATCTAACATCATCATCCAATTCCAATCTAGTCAAATTTTGGACCAATAACAAGACATTCTAATCAATTTGAGTAATTTATGCACAAAGTACTTAAACATAGTTAAGAGATAATTAATCCAAATCAAGGACTAATTAATAATTCCATGGAAACTTGTTGAATACTTGTTTTTATAAATGAATATTAAATATTTTCATCATCAAGTGACCTAATTTCTTGTGAAGAGATCCCTAGGCAAAAAGTGCCACAAATATCAGGATTCATGCATCCCATTCCTCATCAAATCCCTCCATGCCTCTTAATTGTTCCTATATCCCAAATATTTATGAACTTATTAATCAATTTTAATTACATACTTAGATTGATTCTTAGTCACACATCTCAATCCTGAGATGGATGGTTCAGGTTGATTCTGATCAATCTCAAAAATCTATAAGTAAGAGGCCTTACCACATCATTTCTAAGCTATTTTGGTGCAAAGTTATTATGCTTAAAAATCTTCAAAGCTTAATTTGTGCAAAGTTATAATGTAGGATTGGTTCCAAAAGATTCAATTAACTAGTGTTACCATGCCAAATTGATTCTAAGCCAAGCCAAGCTACAATCCAAAGGTGTCAAGGAGAGATGGAGGTAGCCAAGCTTCCATTCCCAATGACTTCATGAGCACAAAGCCAAGCAAGCCACTAAAACAATAATTTTGGAGCATCAAATAAAGGTAAAAGAGGGTTTCTTTTGAATTTTAGTTGTGTGTTTTATTCATGTTTGTTAACTAAGCTCTCCTTAGTGTCTAGGCCTAGAGATGTTATGCTAGTTAGTGTGTTTCTTTCATTTTGTTTTCATTTTGAAACTAACACGATACTAACCATCATCTCTTGAGTCAAATTCCTAGTTCACATAATGGTACGCCTAGTGGGACTAGATGCATCCCACACATGAAGAAGATCATTATGTAACTTAAAATTTTCATTTAGATCATTAAAAATCTTGCAATTTGATTTTCTAACTTTGTTTTGCCATTTTTTGTCATAGTTTACACAATAACCAATGTCAGTTAGTAAAACCATCATCGATTAGCGTAGCCATTATCAGTCACTATTGGTATAACCAATGTTATTTAAACAAACATCATCATTTAGTATGTGTAATCAATTTCAGTTATATAATCGACATTGATCACTATGTTTTTCTTAAACCTATGAGCTAAATAGGCCATTTTAAAATGCTTGGTTTGGGGTCATACAAACTCCATTTTGGATGATTTTTTTTAAAACCATATGTTTTCTCCTATGTTTTTAGAATTTGACATTAGTTTAGCTTCAAGTTTCATAGTTTTTTCAATTTTTTTTGAAAATCAATTTAAAATGTTTCTAATCTTACATATTTGCTTTTGGGGTGATGCCTTAATGGTAGACAGGTAACTAACGGATTTCAAGGTTGATAAATCATGTTTTAGAACATATTTTTCATGTTTTAAAATGAATTAGGAAAATTATTTTGGTGCTTAAAGTAACATTTAAGGTGCTTAAATAATTGTTGTTAGCATTATTTTTCAAAGTTACAACTAAGACCAAGGGGTCAAATTAACACCATCAAACCTTTTCATTTGGGCTTAAAAATGAAATCACCTTTCCAAGCTTTTTGTATTCACGTAGTTATTTAAATTAGATTTTTGTTTGGAAAAAAGAGGGGTGTTGTGTGTATGCTCTTCCATTTTTTCCCTTTATGGAACCCTTGGAATCAAAAGAACCATTCCTATTGCAAAAAACCTATTCCAAGGCTTATAAATAATGTCATCTAAAGCACTCCCCAAAAACTCATCAAAGTTTGAGTGATCTAGAAAATGACCTAAAGTCTTTGTATTAGGCTTTTATTTCATGCAAACTTGGCTTGCAAGGGGGATGGCATTACCTCCCATGAGTTATTTAGGGAAGCTTTGACCCAAGGTTTCACCTCCCAACATTGAATTTACTTACTCCTTTAGAGTTATACATGGGATGTATCTGCATTTAGACATCACACTACACTGAGAAAACAACATGATGTAGTGGTTGTAAAAAGGACTAAACCTTTTTACAACTAGCCAATGTTGTGGTCACCCAATTTTTATGCTTATCTTTTACATAATTTTATGTGAAAGTCATTATGCAATTGATTCCCCTAGAAACATTTTAATTCTTTCTAGTTTAGTCAACCCCACATTGCCATACCCTTGATAGGATTTGGAAGATTATACTTAGTGTATTTTGGTCATTTTTACTTGGTATGTTTTGAGACTAAAACTTGTTTGTTTTTTCATAAATCCATGTCAAAACCAATTTATATATACATCACTCTTTTGTCTAAAGAGGTGTTACACTGGTCATTTTATACCATACTTGTGCCTTGAAATTTTTGCTAAACTTATTTGTGTGTATGCCATTTGAGTTGTGAAGGGTAGAGTTATACTACCCAAATCATGTCAAAACATTTTGAGCTTTTTAAGTATTTGAAACATAACATTGATCACATTATTTGAGTATGCTTACACCATTAGGCTACTCAATTTTTCTTAAGACTTGTTTACCATTATATCAAAACCATTTGTTTCAAACCATGTCATGTATACCATTTGGACCTTTATCTTATGACATAATGTTGTCCAATCTTGTCTAGATTATTTGGTCAAATCTTAGTTTTCATCATTGAGTTTTCAATTAGCCTTGTCAAGTTTGGATCCAAACATTGATTGA
The DNA here is from genome assembly GCA_037957365.1 of Torreya grandis. Classification (NCBI taxonomy): domain Eukaryota; kingdom Viridiplantae; phylum Streptophyta; class Pinopsida; order Cupressales; family Taxaceae; genus Torreya; species Torreya grandis. Next base: position 793,769 of record JARHVA010005625.1, read on the forward strand.
TTTTTGTTTAAGCCTCAATTCATGGGGTTGATACATAGATCTTTCTCTTTTGTGTTGCATAACTTCAGTTAATCAATTACCCAAAATTGAAAACTATTGATGGTTTATTTGTTTAATTCCTATCCTCATCATTGTTTGTACCTTTATTTGGGATAACATAGTATTTCTCAAAATGCATTTTGCCTTATGCCTTATGCCAATTGATCATGTTTATGTTTGATTCCATGTGTTAGGTTTATGTCAAAGTTGTTTCCAAACTTGTTAGATTAAATCAAATCACATCAACCTTTGTTTCAAGTCTAGATTTTGGCATCATTTGACCAAAAGTCTTAACATATGCCTGTTTGTTTGAGCCTAGCTTTTGACTTCACATTTGGACTAAAAACCTAGCAACTCATTTTTCCCTTTCCTAGTTTAGACCTTGTTTAGAACACTTTGACCTAAACCTTTGACATGACGGTTTTTATTCAGATGATTAACCTTTTGTGCATATTAAATTTGACATTAGACATTTGATGTTAGAATATTTTATGCCAAGTCTTAACACAAATCATTTTGGAGATATAGCTCCACTTTCAAACCAAATTGGAGATATAGCTCCACCCTTCAACTAAGTTTGAGTTATTTGTCCTTTGGATAGTTTTTCAAATTTTGTATAACTCTAAGCCTTTTTGTTTTAGGTATTTCATCATTTACATGGATATGTCTCACTACAATTATGGTGGAATCACATACAATCCAACTTATGATAGAATGACCACACAAAATCCAACTAGGAACACATATAGAGAAAGATTTTCTAAAGAGTTTTATTATTCTCCCTATAATAATCTATATGGGGAATATAGTCAAAATCCACAAAATCCAAATCGAGACATTGATTAGTATAAAGAGGCTTTTGAGGGATAATTTTAAGATCCAACTATAGATAATGTTATTTTGGATATGAGTCCATACCCTCTTTTCAATAATCAATACCTAGAACAGAGTCAAGAATAATCTTATGAGCCAACTCACAACTAGGATGATATGGTTTATGAGGAAGACTTGGATGTTTTGGCTTATGTGAGTAATCAATCTCCACCACATCCTACCATTTCTATTTTAGGACCACAATGTTGCACGATTCCCATACCAAGACCTCATCCTTTAGTTTGTGTAAGCAATTAGGTTCCACAATGCCAAACCATTTCTATACCAGGACCTCATCCTTTGACTTGTGTAAAAAATCAATCTCCACAATGCCCCTTCATCATTATAAGACCTAGTCCTTTATTTTGTGCAAAAAATCAAGCTCCACAACACCCTTTCATCATTTTAGGACCTAGTCCTTTGGCTTGTGTGAGCAATCAAGCCCCACAACACCCTATTATTACCATTTAAGGAATTCATACTTTGGCTCATATGATAAATCATGATCCTCAAGGCCATACCATTATCCAACCACAAGTCATTCCTTGTCTAGTACCAATCCCATCCAAACCTCAACCCATACAATCATTCAAAGACCAAGCTGTGTTCAAAACTAGTATTTTCCAACTCATTGGAAACCAAAGCCTAGAAAACTAACCAATCCAAGATATTTTTGTTGAACCAAACACTTATAATAAGTCAACCTATGATCAATCACCTATTGATCCTATACTAGTTGTCAAATAATCTCACACTTATGAGTCAGTCTTTATCAAGTCACTTCTTAATGATTATAACCACCTTTGGTCAAATCATTACCTCAACCATGTGATTATTTTTCAAGAGCCTCCTATTGAAAATTTAGTCTCTAAGGAGTTGTATCTTGACCTATTCACCATCTTAGAGGATTCTCACTTTGACAAACTAATTTTTGTGGAGCCCATTATGCCATCACAAGATGTTACTTATCCAAAACCAAATATTCAATAAGACATCAATATAATAGAGTACCCATCAGATGAATAATCAGAGTTAGAGTCAGGTTTTATTCTTAAACCAACATAAAATTTAGAATCAAAATTAGAATCAACATCAGTCTCAACATTGGATTTAGAATTTATTGAGACAAAATCAAATTTAGATACAAAATATGTTCATGACTATTATAACATTGGTTATGTATGCCTTTCAGATCAATTTAAATACATTTGTGATCCTTATATGATTTTTGAGGATGAGTAAATTAGCTTTTACATAAGTTATCCTAGTGTTTTATATGAGGATTGTACATCTTCTCTCCATTCCATTACCATTCCATAGGTCATTACCATCAAGCAAAATAGCCATATCATTGACATTCTATCTCTCATAAGTGTCAATTAGAATTGATAGAATCATAATTTTTTGAACTACATCCATGATGACATAGAAGTTGAAGAATAAAAATGAGGTTAAGAACACATTCATATAGCGAAATAACACTCTCCTAGTGAAACCTTTTCAGAGGCACTAGGGGACAATCAAAGTCAGAACTCAACATCTTCTAGTGAAACTATTTTAGAAGCACTAGAAGAAAATCAAAGTCAAAAGTCAACATTCCTTAGTGAAACCTTCTTGAAGGTGCTACGAGATAATCAAGATAACTTTATTGGTGAAAAACTCTTTAAGGAACTAATAGTTGAGTATAAAAGTTCTTCATTGCTTGATGAAAACAAAATCAAAGATCAAATTAAAATAGCTTCCTATCTACAACCTAATTAGATGGTATCTACTCTCAAAATTAAACAACAAAAATATATGGTGGTACTCTTGAGATAAATAATTCTTCATCCCCACCACATCCAAATTTATGTTTAATCTAACATCAACAACATTATGTGTGACTAAAATTCCTAATCTTCATTTATTTCCCCACCATTATACATTCCATTATCATCAACCATTCCATTTCACAATCAAACCTACCATCCATTATTTGTCATTATTTACCATCCATGGTTTCACTTTATTTTTTAGAGGATACAAAGATACCTTATCTCAACATTTGAAATAATCAAAATCAATGACCAATGAAGATCATAAAAGCATTCTTGAAAACCAAATCTACAGCCAATTCTTTATAAAGCAACTATTTAGATGAGGTGTGGACTAGAAATTAACATTATTGAGTATTATATTTGTATCATTTATTGACTAGGACATCCATCTCCATCTTAATATGAAAAATATAATCATATGCCATTTTACCACACCCAGGCCAAAAACATGTACCATACCATTTCACATTACCATGCCATTACTGTTATAAGATATCCATTTGCCAGTGTCACATATTCCTACCATTCACCCCATCACTTAGGGGAAACCCTCTTACCATTTTATCTAATATATCAAAAAACATCATTATCCTAAACAAAACCATGCCATGTAATGATTCCATTCCTATCTATACCAAAGCCTATTTTTAGTCATCGTACCCAATCTTGTTCTAATCTTGGTTACTTTGATTCTTCTTGTACTTTTTTTGAGAGGATTACAATAAAATTTAAAAAATCAATCCAATCCATGTTTACAATGATATTCTATGAAATTAGTGTGATAGTTGATCTGACAAGACATATTTCATCCTATTAGGTTTGTTTATGTGAGCTTGATTATAACCACTTATGGGCAAATCAGTGTTTCACTAGTTTTGATACTAATTATAACAACCTATGGGAAAATTAGTATCATTGACCTATGATATTTTATCCTAGTTATAACCACTTATGGGAAAACTAGGCACAACACTTTTTTACCATACATTATCGCATCACCTTGCCATTACTATTTTCATTTGACTGGCCATTTGCCAAATTTGAGATCTTGTTGGGACCTAGTTGGTTTTTCCTTGCCTTTTGTGTGGATGGAATTACTATGACTTGAGGTCATTTTAAGACTATGTGGGCCATGATCAATTCATTTTGACGTCACCTCAGTCCCCCTTTCCATATGCTCTCACCATTTTTTGAGCAACCTAAGCCAAATGCTCTCATTGTTTTATGAGTAGATATCTTGTCATCCTCAAACAAGTTAAGATACCTCAAAATGCCAAAAATATTAATAACATTTCAAAAATAAAAAAAACATTTGTCCTTTCTAATCCTAGTTAGTTATCCTCAATTTGCCTTATTTAGGAATGGTTATTGTTAGGATGCTTTCTTTTTCTTTTATTTTTAGGATTTCTATTTGTTTGTTTATTTATTTAATTAATTTGTTTGTTTATTTATTCACTTTCTTGTTTGTTTGATTTTAGCACTATTGTCTTGACTCAGTCTATATGTGTTCATTAGGTGATTCCTTGAGCATATTATTCTTGAGTCCATCCATATTCCTACGTCAAAATTCTCATCATGGTTTTTATCATTGGTGTATTATTTTTGAGTGTTTATTAGATATCGAGAATCAATCCTTATGCATATTTTGAGATAGTCTTCATGGTTTTCTATCATGAAGCCTACCATCACATGCTATAGCAAAAATTATCTTTAAGAAGGTCTAAAATCAATAGAGCCACATAAATTTCTCCTTGGCACCTTGGCAAATCCTTCCATCCCACCCTTGATCAAATCAACCCATTAACCATTCTAGTTGTATCATTACTAATCAAGACAAGCATCTCTTCATTGGTAGGTATAATTGAATCATTCACACTGATCAATATTATTCCTCTATCTGTATCTTTCATCGCTTTACACCCACTCATATTAAATCTATATTCTAGGTTATATCCTTGAGTTATGCTTGCTAATCATCCCTAACTGGGGTACCATCATCTTTATCCTATTTAAGTCCTTATGATGATTATAACCACCTATGGGCAAATCATTATTTTGAATTTTATTCTTGATTATAACCACCTTTGGGAAAATCAACATCCTTTTTATATCAATTCATGCAAGCATTTTCTCATTTGGATTAACCTTAACCATGGGTTAATTTCACCTTTATTCTTGTTTCTTTTCGAGGGACCATCCATCAACAAATGTAACAACCACTCCTTGGGCATCATCATAGGATTCCCAAAACCATTTGGAGATTTTTTCTTCAATCATCATATTCTTTTTATCATATAGGCCATTTATCATTCTTTGAGAATACATTGCTTTGCATATGGTTTGCAACATCTTCCCAAATAGGGGCAAAGTGTAGACACCAAAATTTGGCCATCGATAACCTTTAATCAGGCTTTTGACCAATTTCCACCTAAAGCACACAATTTATCCTAAAAATACTAAAACACATTAAAATATGTGAAACTGACATATTCAAGTACCGATTTTGGCTAGAGTATCATTAAATGGGGAAATGCAATTTATGGGCCAGCTAACTTTGATCAGTTCATTTTGAGTCAAAATGCCAATTTTTCACTTAGGTGCTTTGGATTGATCTTTCTTATCAAATATATTTCACAAGACACATGCCTTTGTTATTTTATACTGATAATATCCTAAATGGGATAATGGCTCCAAGGCATCTGACATTGCCTTCCAATTCCAATCTAGTTAAAATTTGGACCAATAACAAGACATTATGATTAATTTGAGTAATTTTTACACAAAGTGCTTAAACATGCTTAAGATATAATTACTCAAAATCAAGTCATAATTAATAATTCCATGGAAACTTGTTGAATACTTTTTTTTAGAAATGAATATTGAATATCTACATCATCAGGTGACCTCATTTCTGGGGAAGACATCCCTAGGCCATAAATTCCATAAATATTAGGATTCATGCCTCCCATGCCTCATCAAATCCCTCCATGCCTCTTAATTAATCCTCTATTCAAAATATTGATGAGCCTATTTATCAATTTTAATTGCATAATTGGATTAATCCTTAGCCACACATCTCAATCCTGAGATGGATGGTTTAGGTTGATTCTATTCAATCTCAAAAATATATAAATAAGAGGCCTTACCACATCATTTCTAAGATATTTTGGTGAAAATTTATTATGCTCAAATATTAATTTGTGAAAATTTATAATGCAATATTGGTTCCCAAATCTTCAAGCAACTAGTATTACCATGCCAAATTGATTTCAAGCCAAGCCAAGCCACAAGCCAATGGTGCCAAAGTAGAGATGGAGGTAGCCAAGATTCCATTTCCAAGGACTTCATGAGAAAAAATCCAAGAAAGCCACTACAACAAGCATTTTTGAGCATCCAAGGAAGGCAATAGAGGGTTTCTTTTGCATTTTAGTTGTGTGTTTTATTCATGTTTGTTAACTAAGCTCTCCCTAGTGTCTAGGCCTAGAGATGTTATGATAGTTAGTGTGTTTATTTCATTTTGTTTTTATTTCAAAACTAACACGATACTAACCATCCTCTCTTGAGTCAAATTCCTAGTTCACAAAGGGTGTCAGACTTATTATATACGGTAGGGTCCTACCTTTCAAACACATGAAAACATGCCTCCTCCAAAAAATAAAGAAGGTTCTCAAGTGCCTCATGGAGACATGTATTTCATGACTCCCAAATAAAGTACCAAGTAAATAAGGAGGAAAATAAATTAAGTCACCTTTTAAGACCACTTTTCAAATTTTTAGAAGGTGATCACTCATTTAAGCATATAGTAGCAAATTAAGGGCAGAGTGTGCTCAAAGTAGATAACTCAATTACAACCCACACAAAGGGATAAGAGAAGGATGGTTGATGATATTTTGGGGTATTATAAGGTAACTCAAACACATCCCCAAATATCTCATTAGGATACCACTCAAGGTGTATTCCATAAAACACCTCCAAAATATCAATCATCACAAGGAAATGGTCATTAGAAGAAGATTCCTTTCATTCCTCAAGTCACACAAGTTATAAATGATGCTTATGATTCCAAATTAAAACCTAAGATAATCATCTCTCACTTCAACATTATAAATTACATGAAGAATACCAATGTTAGTATTTCTATGTGGGATGGTTTTCTCATTCTAGCATAGAAATATGTACTTTAATAAGAACTCTCCAAGATTTACCTCATGAAAAAATAATCTGATAAGGTAAGTGTAGTATTCATTAATAACAGTCAACCTAATGAATCATAAGCTCCTAAATTATTCAAGCCACGTCACTTCTAATTATCAATCATAATAAGAGACTCCCTTATTCATAATTTCATGATAAATAGTGGTACTTCTACTTCTATCATGCCAAAATCCATAGCTAATAAGTTAGATCTTAAGTATGAACCCAATGAGAAGTGAGTTTTACAATTGGATGGGTCTCCCACAAAAAAATTAGGTGATATTGAGGACCTCAATAGTGTATTGGTTTCTTTCCCTAACTATACCATCTCCCAAGATGACATGGTATTTGACCTTCCCCCATATTTTTCCCTATGTTTATCTACCGATTTTAATGTAAAAATTGGGGGGTATCTTTCTTCTATCTGATCATACATTGTCTTTAGGACTAGTTATAGGAAAAGGGTTACCATTAGGTCTAAACCTATTTCTGGGTTACACTTAGAACCCTACATGCCCAACCTTTCCAATATAAATTGCACTATCCTAGATGAAGATGAGTATATTAATGATTAAGAGTCTAAAGAACCACTTGAAGGCATATCATATCTACTCCTTGACGAGTGGGAAACATACAACAATGGTTATGACCCCTACAAGACCATTGAAGAGGCAAGCCTAGGTGTGTACTGTATGCATGGAAAAGGAGATGTTGTACCTAGTATCACAAGCCCAAGTCAAGAGCATGAAGGCATATGGAGTTTATTATTTCATAGATCAAGGTTAATGAATAAAAATGGGGTAGGTGTTATGCTTGTCTCCCCTTCCAATAAAAGTTAATATTCTACTTTAAGGTTTTAATTTATTCATACTTTAAACACTATAGTATATGAATCCCTCATTTATGGGTTACAATGGGAAAGGAGAAAAATAATTAAGCTATTACAAGTGAAGGGATATAGTGAAATAATGGTATAGTATGTGAGAGGTATTAGTGCAGTTAAAAATCCACTTTTTAAGGCCTAAAAACACCAAGTTTGGTATCTCTTGGAGGAATTTCAAGCCTTTGATATTCATTCCATACCAAGGGAGTCAAATCATCATGTAGATAGATTAGCTACCATTGGTGCACAATATGACATAGTTGATGGAGTTATAGAAACTAAATGGAGGTCACAAATCAAGTGGTTTGTAGGAATTAGTTCCTAATAATGAGGTGATTTGGAATGTTTTTGATAGTGATAGTTAAATTTATTTTTTTCTTCAACATGAAGTAAAATTCTATCACAAGAACCAAGGTAGACTATAGCATTAGTTTGGTGATCAGATTGTCCAATTAAGGAAAAACAAATTTCCTAAAGGATTGGTGAAATTGGAGAGTATATTCAATGAAGTTGATTAGTTTAGGAAATACAACATGAGTATCTCTACCAAAGAGGAACACTATCAGAAGGTATCCATTTTCAAAGACAAGTTTCTTAAATTAGGGAAAGTGATTACCAAGGAAGAGAGAAATACCTAAATATACTTATGTCAAGAGTTTTTAGATGTATTTTCATGGGATTATCATGATTTGAAAGGGTTTTACCCCAATTTATTCCAACATACCATAGAGTTAGAAGACAATGAAAAACTAGTAAGGTAGAAACAAAGACCAGTCAACCATAAAGTTTAGGTGCTCATGAGAAGGTAATTAACAAAACTAATTAAATATAAGATCATATTCCACAGTGAACATCACTCATGGGTGGAAAACCTTGTGACTATTAGTAATAACAATGGGGAGATATGTTTATTTATTAACTTTAGAGACCTCAACAAGGTGTCTTTGAGAGACAATTATCCCTTATCATCCATGGATCAGATCTTTTAGAATATTTTAGGCTCTTAGAAGTTTTATTTTCTTCATAGATAATCTAGGTATAATTAAATATTGGTGAAATAATAAGATAGACACAACACTACCTTTACATCAAAGTGGGGCACCTCTACATACATGAAGATGCCTTTTGGACTGTCCAATGTAGGGTTACCTTTACAAAGGGAAATAGATGCTACATTTCAAGGGTTTATTAATGAGATGGTGCTCATCTATATTGATGACATAACTATGTTTTTAAATGATCCTAAATATCATATTTCACACTTGAGGTTAGTGTTTGATAGATGTAGGCAGTTTGGGGTCTCCTTGAACCCCAAAAAATGCATATTTGTAATCCATGAGGGAAAAATATTATGAGATATTATGTCAAAGGATGGCCTCTATATTTACCCTAAGAGGATTGAAGAAATCACATAATTACCCCTTCCTAATCACAAGAAAGGTTTAAATATCCTCTTGGGAAAGATTAAATTCATAAGGAGATTTATTCTAGGATTTACAGAGTTGGTGAAGGCACTTACTCATATGCTTAAGAAGCACAAGGTGTTTGCATGGAGAAAGGAAGGAAATATAAGTTTTGAGTCCATCAATTATGACATATATCAACCTCCCACCCTCCTCAACCCTAAATTTAATAAGGAATTTTTCATGTATGCATTCTCCACAGTAGGTGCCATTTATGTTATGTTCATGTAATAAAATGATGAATGACTAGAACAACCAATTGCTTTCTTCAGTAAAGTATTGGAAGGATATGAAGAAAGATTTAACTTTATTGAAAATCATGTCCTTGGTGTTATGAGAGGGATTAAAAATTTCAAACACATGGTATCTAATAATAATGTCATTATAATGATAGTGCACCCAAGCATAAAGGAGTTCATACATAACAAAGAATTAAGTGAGAAGAGAGCTGTCTGGGTAAAAACAAGTATGGAGTATGAAATTAAAGTGAGATTTACCAATATAATCAGAGGTAGGGGATCTATGACCATCTTTTAGTAGAGGTTAAAGAATAAAAAGGGATGGTGTTGGCAGTCCATGATAGTTAGTAGGTAACTACAAACATGACCCCTCTCAGTTAGACTAATGATGTGGTAAAGTTTCTCAAAATAGGCCAATGTCTTATGGGATTAGATATGACCAAAAGAAGATTATTTAGGATAAAGTAAATTTCTTACATATTTTTGGATAGAGTGATCATTAAGAAGGATATAAGAGGTATGATTTTAAGGTGTGTTGAATCAAGTCAAATTGATAGGTTGCTAGAGTAGTTTCATGATGGACCTACAAATGGGAACTTTGAATCCAAGATAATAACCTCAAAGATTATTATATTAGGATACTTTTGTCCCACCTTGTTTAGAGACTCACATTATTGGGTTAGTAAATGTTCTAAATGTGCCATGTTCAATAGTAAGTAAAGGTTAGTTGCTTACCCTTACAACCCATCCAAGTTGAACAACACTTCATATAATGGGGATTATAATTCATAGGCATGATCCATCACCCTTATAGTTTTGGTAATAAGTGGGTTCTAACAACCACTGATTACTTCATAAGGTAGGTGGAGGTAGCTACACTTAAAGAAACTAATGATAAATCAATCTTGGATTTTTATGATAGTTTTGTGACCAGGTTTGGTGTCCCATTAACCATCATATCTGATAATGCCTTGGCATTTATTTGTACTAAATTATGTGATTGGGCCCTTATCCATGGAGTTTATCTCAAATATTCCTCCAACTAATACCCATAAGGCAATGGGCTAGCAAAGTCTACCAATAAAAACATGATAAGGATCATTAAGAGGATAATGGAGGAAAGTTAAAGAGAATGGCACACAAAATTAAAAACTACCTTATGGGTAGAAGAGTCACACCTAAGAGGTTTAATAGGTACTATAATTACCTCCTTATTTATGGTAGAGAGGAAAAACTACCTATTTCCCTTGAACTACCAACCTTAGAGCTTATTCACCAACTTGAGCTCATAAAAGATGATGTAATGGAAGTAAAAATGAGTGAGTTGAGAGAGTTAGAGGAAACAAGGAATAGTTATATGCATGCCATGTGGTCTATTAAACACCTAGTCAAGATATCATTTGATAAAATAGTTTCGTCCAAGACCTTTCAACAAGGAGACATAGTGCTTAAATGGGATGAATATCATGCCAAGCTAGGTAAGCACTCTAAGTTTGACAATCTTTGGAGTGGAGCTTATGTCATCACTCTATGTAAGTAAAACAATGATTTATAACTATCTAGATTGAATGGTGAGTAAATATCCATCATTGTCAATTGGATGTTCCTCAAGTTTTGCTATTAGTTTTCATCATGTTTCTCTTGTACATAGTAGTTAGTGTTTATCTCTTTCCTCTAAGTGCTTATTCATATGTTTAGTTGTTTATTTCTTTGTCTTGTTGTTTTTTATTATATTTGTGTTTCTTTTTATTGTCTCTTCTTTGTTATATTATTGTGTCTCATTGGTTATAAAGTTTGAAAAGTATTGAGAAGAGTCTATGAGAAATCAAAGATCCATTTGTTAGTCATCAAGAACAAGTCAAGGAGTTTTGATTTCCTTTTACCAAAAGGCTGGTCAAGATAGCCAAGTCACTATAAATGTTGACCAATTTCTAGTATCAGACCTAGAAAGGGGTCAACCTAGAGTATTATAGTCATGATCTATCATCAATCCCCATGGTTGATATTCACCTAATGAGATTGAGTTATTCAAAGAGTTCACTATCTTGTCATGATATAACATTGTTTAATGACCCTACCTACCTTTGTTTCAAATTTTATCAAGTGTTTTCATGATGTTTTAACATGTATAAATGTCCTTGGTTAATTTTATAAGGTTTCAACATTCAAAAGTGATATGGTGGAAGTTAATTGAGAAGGAAGCCTAGTGAAGGACCATGAAACATCCTCGATCTTCTGAATCATATAAGGTATGTTCATTTTTAATATTTTAATAAGATCATGAGATTTTTTTGGGGTCCATTTTATGTCTTTGATAGGTTCTAAAGGTTTCTCATATATGTTGGTGTGATGTCCATTCACTATATCTCTTGAAGATTATGAATATGTCCTAAAATCAATAGTTTTGACCATAATGAGACCTACTTTGACCTTTATGGGCCACTAAGCCACTATAAATGAATTTAATAAACCTCATAAGCTTCATAAAGCAATTAATAGAGAATTTCATTCACTATTAAACCCATTACCACCATGTTCAATGCTTAAATCCTCTCTAATGGGTCTCATGCATGCTAATTTATGACTTTTTAGCTTCCCTGATTTGTACCATAGAATTGAAAACATCACATGACTCATATTTTCACTCCATCATGACAATTAACAATGGTTTTTGGTATAAAACAATAGAAAATTCAAGGAAATTATAGGATTCAAGGTTTTTTGAAATGGTACAGATTTGTATAGTATGGACTGACTCAGTGTAATGAAATTACTTCAACAATAAAGTAGAATGGTAGAAATAGATCCAAATATGACTGAAATATATCAAAATATATGATAATAGACAAGCCATTTCAAGGGGGAAACCTCCACAAGATTCAATAAGAGCAGAATTCACAATATGATGATAAACAATTACCCATTACCTCTTATATATAGTCTATCTAGGCCATGGTTACTCCATAGGCTGACCTACTAAACAAATTAATGCATATAAAAATGTGATATAGCATCAAATAGGGATAAGTAAGCCACAAGTTGGTTATTTATATCCTAATACATGTGATAAGTTAGAGGTATATCATGCCCTTCCCCTTCAAACCAACATTGTCCTCAATGTTGAACAACTCTAGGTGTTGTTAAAAAAAATATTCACCTTCCCAAGTTGCATCTTCACTACTCAGGTTCTTCCACTTGATCAGATATTCCCTAACCTCTCTGGTTCTCAACCTCTTAGTATGTGTTTAGAGGATCTTCTCTAGTTCTAAAATGACTTGTCTTTCTTCATCTACTTTTGGGAGCTCTGTCTAGGATGAAACTTTCTATCCAATGACCTTCAAATAGGAAACATGAAATATTGGGTATATGCAAGATGAATGAGGTAACTCAAGATTGTAAGCCACACTTCCAATTTTATATAGAACCTGATAAGGGCCATAATACTTAGGAGCAAGTTTGTTGTCCTTTTTCTATTGCTTTAAGGACATCTACTTGTAAGGCTATAAATGTACAAATACCCAGTCACCCACCTCAAAATTTTGCTCACTATGGTGTTGATCTGCTTGTTACTTCATCCTGTTTTGTGCTAAGGCCAAATTCTCTCACAAACTAGAAAAAACCTCTTGTTGATGTTGAATGTGCTCCTCCACATCTCAAACCTTGGTTTTCACCTTCAATGAAGAAGTGATGAAAGGTAGATGGTAACCGTATAGTGATATAAATGGAGAAATTTTAGAAGAGGTATGGAAAGATGTGTTATACCACCATTCTACAAGTGGTATCCATTTAACCCATCATTTCTATTTATCTAATACAAAACAATATAGATACCCCTCTAAACATTTTTTAACCACTTCTATTTATTTTTTAGATTGGGGGTGGTAAGATGAGCTATGAGCTAGCTAAGTACCCAAACAAGAAAATATTTTAGTCCATAAATTACTAGTGAAAATAGGATCATGATCACTTACAATTATTTTTGGGGTTCCATGTAATTTTAGAACTACCTCCAGAAAAATAGCTGCTACTATACTTACAAAAAATGTGTGTGAGAGATTAAAAAAATGGGAATATTTTGTAAGCCTATCCACAATGACCAAGCTAACATTCTTACCTTCAGAACTAGGAAACCCTATTATGAAATCCATGCAAACCTCCTCCCACCTTTGACTAGGAATTGCTAATGGTTGTAACAAACTTTGGTTCTTAACTATCTCACGTTTATTCTATTGGCATATCAAGCATTCTACCACAAACTTTTATACATTTCCCTTAAGTCCTTCCCAAAATAATTCTTTCTTAATTTTGTGATAAGTTTTTAAGAACCCTGGGTGTCCCCCAATTAGATATGCATGCAACTATATAATAATCTTATGCTTAAGCTCTGAATCTTTGCACAAGTATAACCTACCCTTATACCATAAGACATTACCTTTCCATTCAAAATTTTTAGAGGCTAAAGTACCTTGCTGGAGATTCTAAATCAGAACCTATGTATCCTTATCTTACTCCCATTCTAATCTAGCTTCATCCACCCAATCTGCTTGCAACATGGACATTGCATAATGCAATGCTTTGGTGGATGTATCCCATCTAGATAGTGCATCTGCTACTACATTATCTTTACCCTTTTTTTAGATGATTTCAAAATCATAACCCAACATTTTGGTTACCCACTTTTATTGTTCCTTAGATGATAATCTTTTCTCCAAAGATTATTTGAAACTATCATGATCCATTTTCACCTTAAAGTGTCTACTCATCAGATAGGGCCTCCATTGTTTAACTACATGAAAAATATCCATCATTTCTTTCTCATAGATAGGTTTTTGTAGATTCTTACCCTTGAATTGATGATGCTCAAATGCAATGGGTCTTCCTTCTTGCATTAGTACTGCTCCCAACCCAGATCTAGAAGCATCACATTCAACAGTGAATTCTTTGAGAAGTCTAGAGTAGCCAAAACTGGAGTGGTGTACATAGCTAATTTTAGTTTCTCAAATGCTTTGGTGGTGGCATCATTCCAATGGAATGCATCCTTATTTAGAAATGCAGTGAGTGGAGTTGCTATGCTACCATAACCTTTCACAAATCTTTTGTAGTAACCTATTAGTCTTAGGAACCCTTAAAGGTTTTTGAGAGTTTTTGGCATGGGCCATACCATCATAGCTTTGATATTTTGGGGATCAACTTTAACACCTTCATGGGAAACAATGTGACCTAGGTACTCTACCTCCTTTATTCCAAAGGCACATTTGGATGGATTCGCATAAAGCTAATGCTTCTCCAAAACTATCAACACATGTTTCACATGTTGTAGATGTTCTTCCCATGTTTAACTATAAATTAATATGTCATCAAAGAAAACTAGCACAAACTTCCTTAAAAAAGGCCTAAAAATAGTGTTCATCAAGCTCTAAAAATTAGATGGTGCATTTGTAAGACCAAAGGGCATTAGCAAAAACTCATAATGTCCCTCATGCATTCTAAAAGTAGTTTTATGAACATCTTCATCCTTGATTTAATTTGATGGTACCCCAAGTGAAGATCCAATTTTGTGAAATAATTAGCACCATGTAATTCATCAAGTAAATCATTAATTACTAGAATAGGAAAGTTATCTTTGATGGTGTACTTTTTGAGTTCCTTATAATTTGGGCACATCCTCCATGTTTCATCCTTCTTCTACACCATGACCACTAGTGATGAATATGCACTTTGGCTGTGCTTGATGATGCCTACCTCCAGCATCTCATGGACCATATTTTTGATTTCACTCTTTGATGAATATGGATATCTATATGGTTTGATATTTGGTGGTTGACTCCCTAGAAGTAGTTGAATGACATGATCATGTTCTCTTTTTGGTGGTAGTCCTTTTGGGATGGGCCCAAAAATAGATGGGTGGTCATCAAGAATCATTTGTAGATTAGGATGTGTAGATGCTTGTGTGGGTTAAACTTTTATGGAACATAATAATGTAATAATTCCCTCTGCCATCTTTTTTATCATCTTGGTCATTTGATTTGAACTAATCAATTATGGATATTTTTATTTTAATCCATGTAGTTCAATTTTCTTACCTTCAGAATGAAAGTGCATGAATAGTTCTTGGAAGTTCATCTCAATAGTACCCAAGGTTGTGAGCCATTAGACTCTCAAAACAATGTCTGTGCTACCCATGGGAATAGTAAACATAGGAGAATTAAGACTTTACTCACCCATAGAAAGCTTAATACTATGGCATTTTTCTAAACAATTAAATGTGCCACCATCTGTAATCATGACCTAAAATTTTGGTGCTAGGTAGATGAAATAGTTCAATCAAGTGGCCAAATTATGGTTGATGAAGTTATGTGTGCTCCTTGAATCAATCAACACTATCACCTTCTATTTCTTGAGAAAACCCACCACCTTAAGAGTTTTTATAGTGTTAATACCTGGAAGTGCATGACAAGAGATTATAGGTTGGGAATCTTTAGGTACCTCCTCTATATCTTCCTCACCATCATTGGAAGCATCATCTTCTTCATCATCTTCATTAGATCCCTTAATGTATAATAACTTATTTTCAACAAATCTATGTCCTTTGCTCCACTTGCTATCACAATCGAAACATTATCCTTTTGCATTCTTCTCTTTAATTTACTGAGGAGTCAATCTAGTCGGTGGAGGAATTGTTGGTGTCAATATGCTATGATATTTGAAGTGAGTGAATGGTTACTTCTTGTTGGCTATGAATTTTTCCTCAGCTCTACATGCCATGATAATAGAATCAAAAATCTTAAGTGGATTAAACATGTGTACCTCATATTGAATGTGGTCCTTGAGTCCACCCAAAAATAGGTCATTTAAGTTCTCCTAAAAAAATATCTCCACATGTAAAGATAGGTTCTAAAAATGATGAATATAATCCTTGATGGAGCTAGTCTATCAAAAACTTTCTAGTTGGCTAAAGTAATTCTCTATCACACTATTGCCATAGTGTAATTTTAGTTCCTCTATAAAAACTGACCAGGTGACACTGAGAGTCATCTTTTTCTTTTGAGCACACAACCATTGCTACCAGATGAATTGAGCAGGTTCAAGATATAAGGATGCCATGTTAACTTTTTGTCCACCTAGGATTTGATGCAGATCAAAAAAATTATCCATTTGGTTTATCCAATTGATTGGATCTTTTCCATCAAATTTGTGCATATCCACCTTTGGTAATAGGTTCCTTTATGGCAATGTAGTTAGATTTGAAGTAGACTGGTTGGGAAAACCACCCTGGTGGGGTTGTGAAATAATGATAGCTAGATGATTTGACTGATTATTTTTCAAATTCATCATGATATCTACCAAACTATCTTGTATGGATTTCATATTAGATTGTACGCTTTGCACCTCACTTTGAATGCCTTGCACACTATAGTCAAGCTGGCTCACTTTGTGATCTATGTCAAAGAACCCTGGTATAAAGGATCTAGTATATCCCCCTTATAGCTCCATCTCTTCCTTTTTATGATTTTTACCTAGAGTTTCATCAACCTTTCCTCAGCCTCGAGTTTGTGGACCTACTATAAAAGGGATTTACGATGTCGACCCTGATTGACACTTTTGACCCAACTTTGACCAAGTGATTTTGGAATTATGTCAGCCTCAAATAAAAACATACAAAGAACATACCCTATCCAAATTTTTCTAATCTTTCCAAAAATGTAAATAACTCATAAAAATTCTTTGAATTGTGCACTATAGAGTAACTTTATGAAAAACCCTAAAATGGTGATAACTTTTGTAAAATAGATCCAAATGATCTAAAATTATAATGGAAGATTAATTTAATGATTTCCCACCTCTAGTAAAACAATTTCAGAGAAATTTGTAACCTTTGTTTAGATATATCCAAATTTAAAAAAAATAGGGTTTCACCCACAAGATTGCCCAAATCATAGCTCTGATACCACTTGTAATGAAATTACTTCAATAATAAATTAGAATAGTAGAAATAGATCCAAATGTGACTAAAATATATCAAAATATATGATAATAGATAAGCCACTTTGAGGGGGCAACCTCCACAAGCTTCAATAAGAGAAAAATTCACAATATGATGATAAAAAATTACCCATTACCTCCTATATATAGTTTATCTAGGCCATGGTTACTCCATAGGCCAACCTACTAACCAAATGAATGCATAAATAAATGTGATATAACATCAAAGAGGGATAAGTAAGCCACAATTTGGCTATTCTTATCCTAATACATGCGATAGGTTAGGGGCATAACACTCAGGTGGAATCAAGGATTTATAGAGGGAAGTAACTAATGGAAATTAAAAAATAAACTAGAGTATTTCAATGCTTGGAGATCTAAAAACTAACCTACCTTCCCCTTGGGATCATTGGTAGGCTTGGAAATCACTTTAGGTTTATGCTCAGACCATACACAGGAGAGGGAATGGAGACCTTAGATATTAGTAAGAGCTTTTTCATGTTTCATTCATGGGAATTTATTTCTAGATTAGTCTCCTAAGATTTATGAACATTCCTTAAGAACTTAGGGGATATGATCATCATCCATGTCTGCATAGGCTAAGAAGAACAAAATGGTTTTCATGGGTCTCTAACTTATTTGGCCAAACTAATGGTTTTTCTTATTCCCTTAAGTCTTATTTTAACTTCTTATATCTCTTTCAATGTTTTTACCACACATGTGAGCTTATAGAACCATGGAACATCCAAACTGGCATAGTATGTAGTTTACAGGTAGATTTGGATAATGAGCAAAGTGTTGAATGATAAGAAGTTAATAATGTTAAAGGATTAGTCATGTGTTTTAGTCTTCCTCATACCCTTTTTTTGAAGATTGAGTTTCATCATTCTCTTATCATCTTAGGGTGTCTTCAAGGAAAAGGGATCATATACATCTAAATTTCATTGTGTGGTGAGCACTATATGTTATTCAATGTTGCCCTCAAAATATTCAAACATGGTTAAGAATATGGAATGAGGTGTTGAAGTCATAGTAGTTCATAATAATATCCTTAGGATCAAGTTTATTAACCTCCATGATAGATTCATAGGCTTAAACACCACCATCCATGCCTCCAAAGCTCACACAGTTACTTAACAAGGGTTAAAGTTTCTTAGCAAATATTAAGGTTTCTCAAATATTCTTATGTTTCATTTTTTAATGGTATGTTCCCTTTCTATGCCTACAAAGTGATATGTTTGCATAGGTATGTGTATTAGGGTCTTTAAAGTCCATGTGGGTTGTCTTATAATGGTCCCCATACTTTAGTTTATGCCATATTCATACCTATACCCTTCATGTTTTTTTACTTCCGTTACACTATGTTTCAACCCTATATTTCATGTTCTGACCCCCAAATAACTCCACAATCATCCTCATCCACCCATACACCCTTCCATCCCAAGTCTAAACTATGTGAGATAGACATATATACCCCTTTTAACCATTAAAATCCATAATATCATGGAAGGATGGAGCTATATAAGTCATATACCCTATTGAAGTAGTAAATGACCACCTATAGGAAACCACCCTAAGAATACTGAGTGAAAACTTCCAAGGTTATTATGTGTAGAATAGTCATGGACCTAGGAAGTGGTATGATATATAAAATGGACACCCTAAGGAAATAGAGGATAATGTGAGATAATATCACTAGATGTTTCAAATGTCTAAAAACACTCTATTCCCTAAAAAACTCATCTCACAAACCCCTATAGACAGTCAATATATATGAGTGAATGTCTAAAAAATTATTGATACATATGGAGAACCACATATTACTTATGGAAAGAGGTAACACTCATACAAGAAGGGTCAAGATCCAAAATTAAAAGGAAGATAAATCTTGGTGATCATCACATCCAAGGGGGAAAAGGATGTCATACACAAACTTGAAGGTAACACAGGCCTTCATAGGCATCAACCCTAAACCTAAGAAGGAGATGGTTTTCAAAAGGAAAAGATGTTGGAAATTATTATCTAAGAGTATCTTTATCCCTGATACCTATTATTGACCTCCTATCCCCATGATAATCTTAGGAAACAAAGGATAAATTCCTTCAACACCATCATTCTATTAATCACTTAGAGTTGCAAGCAACCTATAGCTAATTAGAATAAAATGGCTGTTTGTGGTCTTTATAGGCATGAACAATCATTAAAACTTAGTAATAATGGTCATTATGATTATTTCAAGGCATACATGCTTCTATTTGGGTTACACAAATAATGGATATACCCATTGTTTTATCTCAGATCTAGCCTAGTCTTGGATAGTGAATTTTGGGGCTAGTTGTGTAAATTCTTATTTAGAAGGGCTTGTAGGTAGATTAGAGTCCACAGATGGTTTTGAGTAAGTGTAAGATGATAGTTAATGCCTTAATACACCCTTTAAGGTAATCAACATCAAAATTTATAGTTAGATGCCTTTAAGGGTAGGACAAAGTAGACAAACCTCAAGCTTGGTCCTATTACCATCTTGAAAGTATCTCCAAGTCATTATAACAAGGTTGATGGCCAAAAAAATGTGGATGTGTCAGGTCCTAAAAATATTATTTAAATTAAATAAAATCAAGGAAAAGGTCTGAATGATTTTAAAACCCTACTCGAGTCATAAAACCCCAACAAAGCTAGCTTGAAGTGCAACTTTAAGTGTTCATATAATTCATCATTAAGAGGATTAAGCCCAAGTCCCTTGGGTAAATTTAAGTCTCCCTAAAAAATAAAATTCATGAAATAATAATAGGTATTAAGGGGATAAATTTTATGACTGATCATTAAAAAGTTAACCTATTGAAATGGGCTAGTGAAAACCTTGAAGGTTATCTTTCAATGCTCCTCTTTCCACACACCCTCCACATGGGACCTTAGGATATTAAAATAAGATTAAGGGGTTAATTCACTATAGGTTAATGTAAATTGGTTTTGGTTTGGATGTTCATATGATATGAACCATTATTAATATGGTAAACATCCTAAACACTACCTAAACCCCAAAAGATGACCTGATGGTGGATTATTTCTCCAAAACACATCTAGATGGAGTTGGTTGACCTTGAAAAGATATTTAAGGTCTCTTGAAGTATTCTAAAAATCATGGTGACCTATTGGTTGGCATGTGAAGAGGTTAGAATGTATCAAATAGAACTAAAAATACTAGTTTGATCCTAAAATCAAAGAAATGATAAGTGTTTGTCTGTATAAGGGGGTTAAGGAAAGGGAATGGCTCCTAAAACTTCTGAATGACCCTCTACTAGTCATCTAAAAAAACCTCCATGACTGATTCTATAATTAGATAGACACATATGTTGAGATAAATGGTTGTGTGAATTCAATAGAAGCCAAATGGCATAATCAAGCCAATGTTGATATTCCATGAGACATCTAAGATGATCTTTAGGATAAAAACAAGGTATAAGTTCCTCACAATACTTGGGTTAAGGCCAAAGCTCAAGATTTATGTTTTCAAATGGATTGGTCTAAGACATCCACTAGAATAATATCACTAGAAGATGGAATCAAGAATAATTTGAGAAGCAAAGGTGATTTAGATAATTTTGAAGGAGGTCATAATGGTGTTTATAATATTTTAGTCAATTTTAAATCCAAGAGAATATAACAATTAGCCCTTTTGGTCTATAGACACCCTAACACTATCTAAGAGGCATATTTCTCACCTGAAGAGCATTTTCAAATTCTCACAACTATATAGATACTTTACATGGAGAGATAAGCACTTAAGGAGAGGTATAAGGATTTATCAACATGCATATAATGCAATTGGTTTATAGGTTTGGTCCCTAACCTGTATGAACCATTGCTAAAAGTCCCAAACACTCTTAAACCCATATAAAACACTAATAAGGACTCACCTATGGATATTTTATGAGAATCACATCCAAGTAGAAAACACTGGGTAAACACTTGAAACATTTTTTTAAATTATAAGAGGCCATGTCCATGGTTCTTGACTGTACAAAGGTTATATGGGCACCTCCAAAAAATGCAAATTTGTAGAATTTTTAAGTGGAAAATGTGGTACATAACCTAATCAAGAGTTATAAAACATAATAAGCGTGAATTTAATAATTTTTATACTCCTCCAAAGATAGAATTTCTCATATATTTGCTTATACGAATCTCTACTAGCTTATCCTAAGCAACTAGTTTGTGCACCTAGTCTAAGTGGCCTTGTCATGTAAGGAAGATAAGTTTGTAGATAGAGGATGCTTGAAGGGTATAAATTCCAATTGATAGGGTTAATCAAAGAGTATTTTAATTATTATTAAAGGATTTTAGAATTTGGCATAGCTATCTTAGTCATTCAAATAGTTAATATGTAAAAATCTAAAGAACTTGTAGGTGAGGCCTATTTGATCAACAAGTAGAAGGTCATAGTTGGTGTATAATAGAATTATGAGGTTAATGAGCCATAATTTTCACTTTATAACTATCCATTCAAGTGATAAGGTTCATTATTGAAGACTATTATGAAGGAATGGAGATAATTTCAATGTCAAGTCAACATTCACATTGAAGAGGAAGTTATTCAACACTTCTTGGAGGCTTATTCACACCTCATTTAAATTTTGTAAATATAATTGGAGGAGTGATAGACTATTTTAGGAATTTTTCAAACTTTTATGAGGATAAATGATGTTGATCAACCTTCCACCACCTCACTTTCAATGCCAAAGGAAGTCATTCAAGAACATCAATACATGGATGGAGTGACTATGACTATTATAACTACCATATGGCCACATTGGTCTCATTCATGGCCTCTAATATGCCTTAATCCTTCTCTCATATCTCATGGAAATTATATATAATGAATCATTGAGATTTTTTTTATCATTAATTGGATGGGTGTATCAAATATCTGTCAAAATTATACCCTGTGCCTTTGAATCAATAGAAGAATAGTTGCAGACTTCTTATTTGAAAGCTAGTGTGTATTTTGATAGTTGATTTACATAATTTATGAGTTTATTTATCTTATTTAGGTACTTTCATGTACTTAATTTCATGTTATGAATATATGTAGGTTGTGTGAAGTATTAATAGGTAGGAGTGTTCTTGAAGTGTTGATGGGCTAATAGTAGCTTGTGTAGACCTAGGTTCTTAGCCTTCAAGTTGTAGAACTTCTAATTGATATTAAAATGAAATATTAATTCATAGGAATCTTTTAAGAGGTTTGATCAGTTGGTAGTTTTCATCAGGTTCACAAGTGTGTCTAAGAGAAAAACTAAGAGGGGATATTCAAGTATTGGTGCATCACCAATATTAGTGTAGGTTTATTTATAAGTTTCATCTTTATCCCTTTCCATCCCAATCAAATTAGGTATTAGAGAGAGGGAATTCAAGTGAAAAAATAGGGGAGATATCCCCATAAAAATAGAGGTTTGACCTAGATTATAGGCATCCCAAAACCTATAGGTCAATCTCATGTTAGTCCAAGTTTGAGGAGGGTTTGAGCAATTTTTTTCAAGAGGGTACAACTTGGGTAGCTAAAAAAACCTCTACCTTTGTTTTATATTGAAGGATTTATATTCTTATTATCATATTGATGGTTAATTTTGATCTCTAATTTGATAGTTTATGCATAGGTCTTCACTCTATTAGTATCATCGATTCTTGATAGTCCATTATCCTTTGAGATTTGACTCTCCTTATTTTCCTTTTGGTCTTATTTGAAAGAAAGACCTATCTTATCATGTGGATACTTCTAAATATTCAAAATATCATTGAGAATTTTAGTGATCTTTTTAACTTTTGATATGTCTTTGATTTGACTATTTCTTGATCTACTTCTACCTTCAAGGACTCCATTTCTATTCTAAACTTGGTGCATTCTTCATCCTTGGTCTTAAGACTTGTAGTGACAATCTCAATCTGATTTTCTAACTATTTAATTATATTTTCATGTCCATTGATGTTGTTACTTAGTCTCTCTTCAAAGAGATTGATTTATTCCTCATAAACCTTAACCAATGATATCAATTTATAATTATTCCATCCTTGGAACTCAAATCCTCTAGAGCACTCACCAATTTTGCCTCAAGGTTCACTTCAACCTCTTCTTCATTTGATTATTTATCTTTGATAAGAATTTTCCCTTTTAAACAACCTTTATTATCTATTTCTATGGCTATGATTATAGTTTTATTGATATTGTAATTAATACTATCATCATCACTATTAGATATAATTTTATCACTTATATCCGAGGAGATATTATCCTCTTTGGTATAAAAGCTTCTCTTGTTCTTGAATGATCCTTTGTTTCCTTCATACTAATAAAAATCTTGTTGATCTTGTCAAGCTTATAAGACTTCTTATCCTCACCATGATGTTCACCATTCTCTCCATCATGTTCATTC
This sequence comes from Torreya grandis, assembly GCA_037957365.1. Lineage (NCBI taxonomy): Eukaryota > Viridiplantae > Streptophyta > Pinopsida > Cupressales > Taxaceae > Torreya > Torreya grandis. Next base: position 817,685 of record JARHVA010005625.1, read on the forward strand.
TTATCCTTATTAGGACACTTGGATGTAAAGTGGCCAATCTTTCAAAAGTTAAAGCACTTAAATGGTAACTTGCCCATTTACTTACCTGATGCTTTCTCTAGTTTTTTGATAAATATCGATTATATCTTTTCATCATTGATATCTATATCAAAATCATCCTTGACATTTTTACCTTGTGAATTTTTCTTAACTTTGAATTCAAATTCCTTCTTGGAAGGTCTACCATCACTTGTTCTCATTTCATAGACAGTTAATATACCATGAAGCTCATCCATATGTAATTTCTTGAGATCTTTGATATCTTCCACAATAAAGACTTTTGAATCAAGCTTGGATGTTAGGGATTTTAATACCTTTTGTACTACTGTTCAATCTTCCACCTTTTCTCTTAGATGTCTGATGACATTTACCACTTCATCCACTCTTAAAAGCTAAGATGCAATATCTTCATCCTCCTTCATTCTTAGACTTTCAAAATACCTTCTGTGGGTTTGCAATTTTGCCAACTTAACTTTAGTATTTCCTTCATATATGGTTTACAAGTTTTCACAAATTTCTTTGGCTAAATCACAATACATGACCTCTATAAATTATGACTTTGAAATACCACATGGAATGGAATTCATTACCTTAGAGATGTTTTCATTTGCCTTCTTACATGTTGCATCATTTAGTTTTGTAGGAGTTGGAGTGAATCCATTAATAACTATTTTCCATATGTCACAGCCCAAGGACATTATATAGACCTTCATTATAATGCTCCAAAATACATAGTTAGTCCTATTGAAGAGAGGATCCTTTTTCGTTGAGAAGCGTCCTTATACATGATGACTATACATGCTTGTGATTCTAGATTCTCCTTTAAGTTGTTAGGCCTATTTCAAAGGACCAAGCTATGATACCAATTATTAGAAGCATAATTAATGAGAGGGGGGGTGAATCAGTGTTTGAAAAAATATTTAAATTATACTTTAACATTCATGAACCATGAAAGTAACATAGTGAACTAGAAATACATAAATAACCATTCACATGAGCATGAAACTATTGAACACATATATAAGTTGGAAAAACTCAAGGGAAAAAAAACCAACTATGATCTCTACAAATGGAATAATATCTTATGAAACAAAATACAAAATTTAGTTGCACACCCAACTCAACTTGGAGCATCAACCCTAATAAAGTCAAACCCCCACTTGATTAGGCTTTAGCAAGAATCTACTTTCAAGGAATCACCAACTCCCCAAGTGACTCACCACAAACTCAGCAATCTCATAATTTTGATCACCTTCCACACATATAATCTTTTTTTATGGTTTATAACTCATTTTAATACCTCCTTATGCTCAACCATTCATCATTTTATTTTCTCATTATTCACACACATAAATAAACCTAAACTAAGTTATATATACTAGTCTTATGGTCACACACCTTTTGGTTGGCCACACAATAGGTGTTACTAAATATTAAGAGCATGGTTAAATCAAAATTTTAACCCATTATAGTCTTCCACAAATCAATTAGGTCTTAATCCTCCTTTAGGTCTCATGGAGACCTGATTGCATTAGGCCTGCCCTCTTAATGCTAAAAATTGATATTATTAGGCCTAGATGGCATTATAAAATAATAAAAAATATATTCAAACACTTATCTAATGAAATATTCTGACCTCCTTCATGATTTAATAGACCTACATCCTTCATTCATACCATGAAATATCCTTTAGGATAAACTGCCTTATTAGCCCTGTGTACCTCAAAAATCTATCTTACAATAATGAATATTAAACACACTTAAGCTACTCAACCATGAAAAATGAAAAATTAAGATAGATTATCCATGACCTTAGGTTCATCATCAAATTATTATAATACTTTCACTTAGGAAATAAGGGTTCAAGAATATCTTTGTAACTCGCTTACTTAAAACTACCAAAATACTTCAAAAACTAGTCATGAAGAATTAGCCCTCTAATGCTTGTGTAAATACTTGTCATGAATCTTAATTCATAAAAATGGTTCTATGAGATATCCAAAAAATATTTAGATAGAAAATTAATATGGTCTAATGTAAAATATTGGTCTTGTAGACCAATTTGTTGACCTTATGTCTCATAATCCTATCTAACCAGACAAGCCATTTTATGAGCAATATTTTCACCACATAAATTAATATCCAAATATTATAAAAATAATTATCATGACTTAAAATTAATAAATAAATTAATCATGAAATTTATTTCATAAATCTATCATGCACAGACCCTCAAATCTATTTCTTCATCTCTATTTGGGTTTTACATTATCTATACCATCAGTTTTGTCTATGATTGGCTTAATTGGATGACAAATTTGGATAAATTTAAGGCTATAACATATCCATAAAACATAATATACATGTGAAATGAGTCTCTATCTTCTTCTATCATCCATTTACTATTCTTGACGAATTCAATGTTTAAGAGCTACAACACTTTCTTAACAAATAAGCTTGTACCTATACATTTTATCTCATCTAACTAACGACCACCACTTGGAGGTACCTAGGAGAGTTTATTACATGATCTAATAGCTTATATATTCATTTTAATCCATCCTAATCTGACTTGAACAAAATCTTTCACATTGGGTCCTTATTAGGGTTTTAGGGGGGTTTAACACATGTTTTAGTGTTAATGATTGTTCATAAAGGAATACCACTTAAATCCAAAACTAATGCCTATATATCTTATCTAATACCCTTCCCCATATCTCATAAACAACTTATACTTCCATGTAGAGGTTACATATGCTAAAAAATGCCTAAAAGTGCTTCTCAGGTTTGAGTACCTTATTCTATGAGCTTGAAAAGGCCTAAAACAATTATTCATAAACTTTTAATTCAAATATTAATCTTAAATTTTTTTATAATACCTAAAACAAATTATCTCACCTATATTCATTCTCTCATGTGCATATTCTCCTTGAAATCTAATCTTCATACCTCACTAGGCTAGGTAGGGTCTAGGAGTGGTTTGGGTTCAGACTTGGACTGAAGGTCCTACCCCTATAATCTCACCCTAAAACTATAATTTAAGATTATATACCTTATTCACATGATAAAATAATTCCATAAAACCTTAACATGCTTGTATTCATTCATTTCACCATGTACACACCTTTACATGTCATGACTATGCTTTTTATGCACTTGACATCAATGACCTGTACCTTCTATGTTAACATTAACAATGATATAAATCATGTACACATAAGACATTATTTGTATTAAAATTTTATATTTATATTTTTATCATGACAAAACTTTTCCATTCATCTTGTCACATCACACACTATCAACTGTCCTTAATCACCTCTGACATCAACTTTCACAAGATGCACCTTTGACATCAATGACAATACTAAACACCATTGGCCTTGAAGATTGTATGGAAATCATGATAATACATAATTTAATTACCTCAAATATATTTACTTATTCTTACAAACCTTTGGTCTTTTAAACAAAAATGCACCTTTATTTTCAAGACTATATAGGCCTATAGGAGTCAATTTAACTATGTGTGGATGCAAGAAGATGTCTACTCGTGTTCTTAGTAGGTAAAGTGATCCCTTTATCATTATTGAGTATTTAAATACATAATGTATGTTAATTTAGTTAATCATAATTTTCTTAGGGTTATTTAAGTTTCATTTCACATTAAATAAACATCCTTCTCAAACTCACACACACATAGGCCTATGTGACTACAAAGCTTAAAGTGAGTTTTTTAAATTACCTTATCTAATATTATTTAGGTATTATTTGATATTTGGTGACTCTATATAATTAATCATTCATTAAAAATTAAACCTCATGCCATTATTTATTACTTCCCTTGTTCAATTCTTGAAAATGAGTTGAACGATTCAAACTGGCTTGTAAGTGCTTATTGGGTGTCTTGACATTGGGTTCTGAGACCACACTTTCTCCATAAGGTCTTGAAATATTCAAAGGTAAAAAAATTAATATAATATATATGAATACTTATTACCCTTAAATACTTCACTTCAAGACCAAAACCTACATTATTCTCATCTCTTAAGAATGCATTTTACATGAATACAGACCTACAAGTCTACAGACATGTAGGTTTATATTTTCACTATTTTATAGCATTTTATGAGGTTTCTTTTAGTATTTTAAAACCATGAGAATACTCTTCATTTACTTTTTACACTTATCATTCCTTTTCTTGAGTTTTAATTTAGGCAGAAAGGCCTATTTCTCCACCTCTTTTAGATAAACTAGTAGTTATGTCTTTCAAATGAAATTTTAATCAAATAGATTCAATATAAGGCATGTTATTTATCTTAGAGAAAATAATCACTCACATAATATTTATGGGAATCCTATGATCTTGACTTAAAATTCTAACATTTATATTCAAGGCAAAGTTTACTTTTTATGCTCATGTAAACAATATAGACTTGACAGGTTAATATGAGACTGTGTTCTCTCCCATAAGAAGATCATTTAAAATTGCCTTATTTAGGAATCTCACATAATCTAAATAATAATTAGGTTTATATCTATATATTTCACAACCTTTTTCAACAAATTTGACATGCGAGAGGCATCAAGAAAGTTTGCCTAGACCTGTAACATAACCTTATGTGATGATTCTTTCTCTTTCAAATCTTACATGTGCAAGGTGTGTTTGGAGATGGTGTATTAAACCTTGTATAAGTAATAAAAATTATTCATTTGAAAAATGAGTTCAAAACATCATTCAAGCCTGCCAAAATTAATCTTGTGGGGTTTTGTTGAGGTTTAAGACCATCTTAACTTATTATAAATCATTAATAAAGGTTATAGCCTTAAATATTCACTAATGCATGGAATATAAAGGTAATTAGGGCCCCTATATTTGTTCATGAGATCAATACTTGGTATTCTCTCTCTTGTCTATACCAAACATGTAAACATGACCTTTTTGAGCTTGCTAAGGGAGTGATAGAGGGAAGGAGGAATTTTTGCATTCTATAAGATTGTAACTACAATCCAATCATGTATTTGAATTTTATAAGATTAAGAAACACCTATGAAACATTTTTCACCTGGAAGTAGATCATTGAAGTCTATACAAGTACCTATAATGGGGTTATTCTCTCTCATTTGGGCATTGAACCTACAAAACTATCATAATATAAAATATTTGACATATTTTCAAGTTATATAACTTATTTATAACTTATAAAAGTGTGATGGTATGGAATTTGATCTTTTTTGGCTTTGAAAAGTGTTGAGTTTGATTATAAGCACATTTTCTCTTGATTTTCACATACCTTAAAGTTTAAAAAAGAAGATTAATATTTCCAACCATAAATGAATTTTTATACAAGGTGATTAAGGATAAATATGAATTTAAGGACACATTTAAACCTATGACACATTTTTACCAACCATTCTATTCTCACTTTATACTAGACTTAGCACAAGAAAAAATAAGACATTACCTTAATTTTGTCAAATTGACCTTAATTTATGCTAATAACACTTTAAGAAGACCAATTTTAAGACCTCATAAAGCACTGAATGGGTTATGATCCAAGTTATAATTCATGACAATCAAGTTTTTTATGAACCTAGATAATGGTAGACAAAAATTGGCTAATAGTTCTCATAAGTTCTATTTTAAGAGTTGGTTGTATTTTGAAAATGTTATATTTAAGGATTGAAAATTATTATATTGTCTCATTTCCCTAAGTCCAATGACTATTCTATTTTTTCCATTCAATAAGGAATCTTAAGGTGAATCAAACTTATGAATTTTTTTTTCTAAAATTGATTGTGAAAATGGAATCTATTAAGATATCATCTTAGGTCTGAGTGATATTGGATTAGTGAAAATTATACCAAACATTTTTTATGATTGGATTATAAATCCCTCCATGCCTTATTTTAGTCACGATTTACATAGATTGTGCCTAGTTGATATTCAAGTGCCTTGTTAAGTTGAGAGGCCTTTATCTACCCTAAAATTCTCATTAAGTACCATTGTTTGGAATAATCTTATGTGTGTATAAATAAGAATAAGATAGAAATAAATCTAGTGAGTTTTTTTGGTACCTAACACAAGGGTTGTTACATGTGGTATTAAAGTGATAGGTTTGAATAATAAACTTAATGTGTTTATTCATGAGTTTATGATACATGGTGATTGAGAAAACACATTTTGAAGATAAAATTTAATGGAATTAAATTTGAGACATCTCTAGTTTAAAGGAAAAAATTGTGTAGAGGGGATCAAGAGCCTTGTGGGGATTCCACTTAAAATATACCCATGAATATACAAGAGAAGTATGTATTATCTTCACCTTTTGTGATGGACTACTGATACCATGTGGGTCACTTTTTTTGTCTATCCTAGTGTAAAACGAGTTGTGTCTCCTTTTTTATAGTGAGATTATTTTCTCTTAAAGGAGTTTTATTTCCATGGTGGTGGCACCAAATCAAGTGGGTTATTTATGAGTGATAATATCATTAATTAAAGATAAGTTTATTTTGGCAATAAATGTAGTATTAACCTAAGTGGGTGTACTTTTTATTTGTTACATATGTTTATGATAGGAGTATGATTTTAAATTTTGTAACTTGTAAACTAGTTTTCCTAAAGCATGCTATAATAACCTCTAGAAGTTATCTATCATATTTAATATTGTTGGGTATTAATAAACATGTAATCATAGTACATATAAAATATCTATATTAAAATCATTACTTAATTTGTAATTATGATTACTAACTAAGTATTGTAAGGAGGAATACTTCAAGCAACTTATAGTGCCTTAATAGATGAGTTTCGTAAACCTACATATAAAAACTATATAGAATATGTTTGGAGTTATTTGATAAGATGTTTGGTGGTAGTTTTTATTTTAATATTGAGATTATTATGGTCCCATATCCTTTGAGGAGGACCATTATAAAGTATGTTATGGTTATTTAAATTATTTGGGATGTATTACTATGTATATTTACTTTATTTTACATGATTGGTTCATGATACATCCTCCATGTTATAGGGTAATGAGTAATAGAAGGTAAGAAGCCTTTGTATAAGTAATCATTATTGGTTAACCCATATAATTATTATTTAACAAAGAATATGGGTGTGTGTGGACTTAACTCGATAGAAGGTTGATAACTATAAAAAAAATTGGCCAAAGTAATGTTATAGCTATATACATTATATATCCATTTTACCTTATAGTTAACATGTGTGAAATGTCATAGTAGATAAAGGACATATTATAGGGTTTGTATTATTATTGCATGTGATTTTGATTGTACAACACACTATTCTAATTTCTATATTTGACCCTTTGTGAAGGTAAAAATAATTACTAGTGGGGAGATGTGCAATGAATCACTCCTAGTGGGGAGATGAAGTTGGAGGAAATATCTAAATTATGACTCTTTCCTCTATAACAAATTATTGTAATTGAAAAAAATTCATACTTGTAAGTATTTTGGAACTAATCACTCAATGACCTAATAAACATTTAATAAACCAATTTATTATGTTATTTAGCAGTGGCTGATGGTAGTGTCATATTATTTAGTAGTGGCTGATAACATAGTTTTGCTTCCCAATAGGGGCTGATTGTGAACAAGGAATACATATAAAGGAGGTTGTCTTATGTTATTCCAATAAAAAAAATCAAGATAACACACTAAAATCCTAACACCTCTAGCCTAAACACAAGGGAGAGCATAAATAACAAGCATGCATATGGAAACACAACTAAAACGTTAATGAAGACACTATTTTACATTCCTTAGAGATACATATGGCTTGTTAAAATGGATTACTTAGTTTGTGTATTAATAATTTATTGGTAATTAATCTTTCTTTACTCCTCTCCTTGGCACCTTGTCTTGGTTGATTAGATCATGAATTTGGCATGGTAACACTACTTGAAAGGCTTGTCTCTCTTCAAATTAGCATTATAACACTATGTAGACACTAGAAGATTGCACACTTACAATTTTCAATGACTAAACACCTCAAGACCTCCCTAAAGACCCCCTAAACCTTATTAACCCTTAACAAAACCCTCTTAACCCAACCAAATCACTAATCTTCTAGTCACATAATATTATTCAAAATCACTATTTGAAAGTACTATTCAAAAGTACTATTACTATTCACTATGGGACCCACTATCACTATTCATGATGACATGACATATGATATGGCAAGTGACATGGAATGTGACATATAGAGTGGCATGGCAAGTGACATGGAAGGTGATATGGCAAGTCACATGGATTATAAGTGAGGTGGCTTGATGTGGGACATTATACCTCACTTAGAACCCTTTCCCAAGGTATTTAATAACCTCATTTAAGCAGCAAAAGGCCCCCCTTGAATTATGGTGAATTTACCTATAAGGCACCATCATTAAACATGTATTTTACCTTCACACTTGAAAGTATTATTCAAAAAGATATACCTACCTCTTTAGTGCTTTGGGAAAGATAAAGGGCACCCATTTTTGACTTCTTAACCCAAATGGGAGACTCACCAACCCAAATGGGAATCCCCACCAACCTCATCTTTGACTATTCATACACCACATGGAAACTGATGCCACATTTGGTTTTCCACCTATTTAAGTGCTTGGATGAAGACAAGAAATGGTGGTGAAAAGTCTTCAAGCCTCATTCAAACCCATGTGCATAATTCTCATTCAAAATTGGACTCATGTGCAAGGTAGGAGACCCACTAACCCAAATGGGAATTCCTAAAAACCTCATATTTGACTCATTAATGCACCACATGATAAATGGTGCCATATTTCACTATTCCCTTCTTTTGGCATGTTTCTTAACATCAAATGCTATAAATACCCCCCCTCTCCTTCACCCAAAGTGAAGTTGCAAGTTAGTCTATAGTCATTAACATCTTGTTTCAGGTCTTTGGAGGAGGTTATCATTTTATAAGTCATCAAAATATTGGAGTAAAATATCATGAAGCAACAAAATTCTGCCAAAATCATCAAAGATCTTTAGCAAGCCAATCTTCATCAACAAACATCTTCAAGTATTGAGGTAATCTTGTTTAGTTATCTTAATTTCTTTATTCATTTCCCTTTAGCCTTTTTATTTCACTTTCTTCCTTAATAACCCTATTTTAATTTTATCCTCGTATTCATATCCATTTACCCTCTTGATCACCCTTTATCCCTTTGCCTTTTTGGTCTCATTTTGACCATTTCCCTCTTTGCCTTCTTGGCCTCATTTTAACCATTTCCCCCTTTGCCTTCTTGGCCCTCTTGTTGATTATTTATCCATCTCATTTTATTTAAAATATTTACATTCACCATTAAAACTATTTACCAACCCCAACCAAATCATTCTTTGGACCTTTATCAAACCAATCCAAACCAAAAACCATAACTTTGTTTTAACGAATTTTCAGCATTAGCATTATTTAAACTAGTTGCTTTATTTTAGCCATCTAAGCAAAACATTTAGTTTTATTAATTAATTTTATATTATTTTTTTCTTAGTTTTAGTTTTATATCATTTTATGAAAATATTTCCATTTTAATTTACCAAATTAAGTGTTTAAATAATGTGGAGTGACAACCTCCTAGAAAGCTTTTGCTTCTAGGATCTAGCTCACGCTAGGAAATCCACCCAACTACTTATCTAACCAAAAAGTTTGTGGTATTGATTTCTAATTACAGGTAATTCTTACCTATCCAAAGAGGATTTCTCAAAATTTCTAGATTCAACATTCATGCATTCAATAAGTATTCTTCTACACACCCTTCTTAACTAGTTTCTTATTTTCACACTTAGGAAAAGACAAAAAATAGATAGAAATATTTTGGCATGCCTGATGAGACCCTTGAGTTTTCTTGGGTTCATATATGTTTTATGACATTTATAATTTCATTAGTGAAATTAATTTAGTTGAATTCTAGTAAAATTAAACTTTCCTTCTTTCTAAATAAAAAACAAAAAACACAAGTTTTAATTGCATTTTTATTTTAGAAAAGTTAAAGTTTATTTTCCTTGCATTTTTTAAAAGAAATAAGAAGAGAAATCATCCTAGGATCAAGAATTGCATTTTCATCTTTCATTTAGATTGAATTTAGATATTTTTATGCATTTAAATAAATCTAAAATTTCATTTTGGCTTTAAAATAAACCTTGCATCCATTGTTTGCTTGCTTGTTTCTAATTCACCTAGATTAAATAAAGCAAAGCAAATTAACCATAGTTCATAAATGTTATAAAACCAAACCACTTACACAATAAAAATTAACATAAAACTCACTTGAGACAAGTGACTAACTAGGATTTCATCACCTAACAGATCACCTTACCCTTTCTCAATTATCATACTTGGATTTAATCACTAAGGGGATAACCAACTCAACTCTCTAATTGAGTATAAACTTTGGTAATCAGTATATATTGGATAAGTACCCACACTAGTGTTAGGATCATGAAGTGAGGGGAGAAATCCCCAAGCACCAAGCTACATAATCAATCCAATATAGACTTCTTCTTGAATTCCTAAACACAACCAAAAACCAACATAGACTACCTTGTTTAGGACCTATTCAAGCCAACTTCATCTTCACACTTTTCTAAGGCATAAGCCAAAAAATAGTTTAAAAATAATCCTAATATTTAATGCACTCTTAGTGAATGCATTGTTTGCCTTGAGTCTTTTTTATTTCTCTTTATTTGAGGTGTGAGAGCATATCATCCTTTTCTTACCTTCTCGTATGGTTCTCACTCGATAATAGAAAAAAGACATTGAGTAAAAAAACCCACCATCAAATAAATCATCACCAACTTCCACCTCTTCATCCATGGAACACATTTCCAAACCCATATAATCCCCTCACTCTCTAAGAAGTCCTACTCAAGTAGTCTTAGAAGATGCAAATTTTGCCACTTTCCTAAACAACAATCATGTAGCCTTACAACAATACCTAATAACCATGTCTTACTAAATCTCATCTTCAACCCCACTCATAGATCTACCTTATGGCATGCCTCTCCACCTCATGGGGAATAACTCTACTACCATGGGAACTATTCAACATTTAGTTTCCCAATTTTGTTATCAACTAACACCTCCCTCGAAACTAATCTGCCAACCCAAACTACCACTACCCTTATGCCTCTTACTAATCACTCCCCCATAATGAGAGTACCTACCTCTAACTTTACCTATCTTCCCCTATTTACCTCAAATTCATCAAACACTACTCCACTTCCAAGCCTTGAGGTTTCCATACTTTGCATGTTACCACCAATAAGCATAAGATTCACTACCCTTCTATCATCCACTAAGCCAACCACCACTCTAACACAACATGTAATGTTTGGTTATCTTCATAACCCATAAGGGAATATGCTCTCTACCCAATCACCTACCTCTACCTAACCATTAACATCCATATACTAATATATATCTTCCACCCAACTTCCAAAGACCACATATCAATACATGGAGTCATCTCAACCATCTACTAGTTATTCACACATTACCCAACCTCAACAAAACATACCATATAACTATGTATCCTAACAACCTCAAGTAGACTTCATGAAGTTGATCCTAGACGAGATGACTACCCTTGAGTCATCCATCTCTATATCTTGTAATCTCTTATCCTATGATAAAATTTTCAATGAGCTTATTCACCCTTCAGTCCCCATTAGACCTTATCCAACGTAGTGGGAACCTCCAAAATATACCAACTTTAATAGTAAATGAGATCTTTAACAAAATTTAAGAGCATTTAGGCATTTGTGTTACTTGATTACCCATGATGATGCTCTTATCCTCCATACCTTTCCTATGTCATTATCTAAACCGACATTGGATTGGTATAGTGCCATACCCAAACATTCCATCCTTTCTTTCACCCAATTATCCCAAAACTTCTTAGATCACTTTTCGATCAATATATCCAAGAAAGTTTCCATTATCAACCCCTACTCCATTCAATAATTTGAAGATGAATCTATTGTTGATTTTGTGGCTCGTTGGAGGATATTAATCAACCAAATTTCCTTTTCATTGCATCAACTTGAGCTTATATATCTCTTTGCTTAGGTATGTGCAAAACATATTTCATCAACATTACATGTCTAAAGCTTTTGAACCTTTGATGAAGCTTTTACCATGGATCAAAAACTAAAAATAGATCCATTGATGAAGGAAGGCTAAATTTGAAAAGAAAGAACCCAACTTACAAACCCAATGAGCCTTTTTCTTCCAAACTAAATAACTAAATCAATCCCAACACTAAAAACAAAGCAACCACCAACACCATTATCTTCAAAGCCACACCATCACCATCTACCAACCAATAGAACCCAAGGAACCAATCCCATGACTCCTCTAATTATTTAAATCAAAACCAAGATAACCAAAATTTTAATAATCATAAGCAATTAACTCCAATTGAGGAACCATATTCTTCTATTTTGAAAAAGTTACTAAAATATAATATCATCCAACCTACACCAATTAAACCACTCCAATAGATTGATGCTTCTCACTGCATACCAAGTTGGTATAATGAGAATGACCATTGCACCTTTCAATGAGTCATAGGACATGACATCAATAGATGCAACACTTTCAAATACCTTGTCTAATTCATTATTGACAAGGGGGAGATTATGTTGGAAAATCCCAATGCGCCACTGAACTAGGTCCTTGACATATTTCACAAGTTTTTTCCTAATCATGTTCCTTCTACCCCTTACCATGACAATAAACCAGATCCATCTCATAAGGAAGATACTATTAATGTGGTTACAGATGAACCCATTATTGAAGAAAACAATCCCTCAACTACCTCTTTCCCCATTCCCTTAATGGAAGGGAAAAACTACCTTCTATTCCTTTAGACACCCAAATAAAGGAAGCCACCATACCCAAACCTCCATTGGAGGATACCACACCTACCTCCCCTATTATAAAAAAATCCACTCCCTCTTTGGAAGCTATCTCACAAGAGAATATAACTCTAGCCACCAAAATTCTAATTTCATAACCTTTTATTAGAGGTCAAGACAAAGGTAAGGGAACCAAACTAGAACCTCTAACCCCTTCTTTGATAAACCAGCCTAGCCATTCTAAACCAATTAAAACCTCTATCCAACCAACTAAAACCTCCTAAAAATTAATTTAACCTCAAAAATCTAAACCTACCAAGATAACTAAAGTGATGAAATCCCCTCCAAAACCAACTACTAAAACAACCAAAGAAGTAAAACCACCAAAAGGCCCAAAACCCCAAATTTTACCTCCCTCAACCTTGCCCTCCATTTTGGGTCCTCATCCCTCTACCTTGAACATGAAGTCCATCATTTTTACCAAAACCCCACAACCTTTATTGGTCACACCTTCATACTTTATTTCTAAGACACCTTTCCTCACTACACCAACAATTCACAGGTTACCTACCTTGACTTCCTCTACGTCTAGCTCATCAACCATCTTGCCTAAGCCAAAACTATCAACCAAGCAAACTAATTTACCCAAGACACCTACCACCAAACCTACATTCACACAACCTTCTACTTCAACAACCAAAACAAAAACCACTAAACCTTTACCACTTTTAGCCAAATCTTACTATTGACAAATCTTCCACGAGTCAAATTTTTTCTTGCTATTTGGTGTAGTCATTTGGCAGATGAAAAACTAGTTCAGAGAGTGCAAGGTCTTGTAAATATTCTTCAGACTCTTGTCTAGAATTCACAAGGTTAGCCTTTTTTGAACTATTGAACTGGTTCACTTCTTTGGTTCATCAGTTTTGAATCGTTGAACCAAAACTTGGTTCAACTCAAAGGGTTCAACACAAGTTCAAAGCCATGGTTCAATGACCACTTGAACCAAAATTTGGTTCAACCAATTGGTTCAATGCAAGTTCCAAGGAGTGGTTCAATCACTTGGTCGGCAAAGATAACTGAAGGATACATAAACAGCTAGGAGGACACCTTGCCACGTGGACTGACACCTTGCCACTTGGACTGACACATGGACTACACGAAGTTGACACATGGACTGTAGGCTGGCAGAGGACACTTTGGCTACTGAAAGGCACATTTCATAGAAGCTAAGGCAAAGGATGAATTTATATAGACTTTTGTCTGAAGGAATTCCTTCAGACAAAAAGTCTAAAGAAATTTAAAATTGGTTCAAGACATAAAGTCCGCGTATAAAGACGCCAGGTTTTTTCAAAAGGTGAAGACAGTTAGGAAAAAGGCTAAGCTAAACAAAAGGCTGCAACACAAAATTTTGAAGGAATTCAGATAGCCTATCATCAAAAGGAAGATGATAGATATAAAGCCAGTGAGTAAATAAAAATGAAAGGGCTGATAGAAAAAACAAATAAATAAGCCCAAGAATATATCCAAAGGAAACATAAAGCTTTCAGTGATGTCCCATAGGCCATCAAATTTGGACAGTGGGAAGTAACCTTTGGAAGCAAAATAGCAAAAAAATCCAAAATAAATGAAGCCAACTGTGCAAAAGAATAGAAAATAGATAAACTATCAAAAGAGATGAATACTACCAAAAATAGATATACACAGAAAGACCACAATAGAGAAGATTAAATGCAAAGAGTAGGCTATTTTCAAACATTAGCCAAAGCTTCAGTTAATGAATTATTAAAGTCCTATTCATATCCAATCAACTCATGCATCTGAAGGTCAAATTTAGCTTCAATTGGAGTTGCAAATTCAATGATGAGTTGACTGTTTCATATTTAGAGTAAACTAATTAATCAAATGCCGCATCCACTAGAAATTTCCATGTAAAAAGAAATGGGCAGTCCATAGCAAAGATACGTTCACTTCATCAAGTGAGGAAGTTTCATGCAAGGGCAAGGAAAATATATTTTATTGAGTTAACCAAAAAGAAGATATTTCTCTTCAAGTTTATATGCCTATCTTTGGCCTCTTGTAAAATGCTATATAATGGCTTTTAGCTTTGATTAAAAATGATCCAATCTCTCTTGGTTAGACCAAACTCTGCCATTAAGAGTTGTGTAACCTCTTCGATCAATAAGAAGGACTATACTTTTAGATTTCAATCGTGACATAGTGTATATTTCTTCAACAATTTGCATAAGTGGTAGAGTTTTTTTTCCCTTCGCAAATTCAGTTTCATACCTAGTTGTTATATTTTCCTTATGCAGGTCATGTCAAAGTGTTCTTTATTGTCTTTTGTTGAAACTATAAGTGGATGTTAGGCGGCTGCAAAGTGTCTTTTATCAGACCTCTCTCCACCATTTCCCTCAGGTTTTAGTCATTGGACCGAACCTATGCATGAAATACTTATGCACAAATTGAAGTCTAAGGTCTTCCTCCTCTCTTGTTCATTTAGTGCTCAAGGTTCTAAGCTGAGTAGGATCATAATTTTGGTGTATCACCCTCTTTTAGGTAGGATTTCCCCTTTAAGTTTTCTTTCTCCTTTTTCCATGGCAGTCAACAGTGTAGAGTAGGAATCTTCATTGATACATCATATAGGAACCAACCTTCTCTGGAGGTTCTTCTTGCTATTGAGGCACCCACCCTCATGAGAAGATCCCATTATTTTAGCCAGATAGAGGACTAGTCATTTCCTGCACATCTTCGAATCAGGGTGTAGCTCCAGGTTGACAATAGTTTTTGGCACACTCGGTGGGACCACAAAAAGAGTTTTTTACTAAAAATGTTCATGGCAAAGGAAGATATTTATTTGAAAAAGGGCAGAAGAGTTCATAGCATCATTCAGACAATTAGTTCATGCCAAAAGTTACTACAAGATCAGCAAGCAAAGGTATTCCTTTTGAATTTTTGACTTTTAAAAGAGCAAGATCTAGAAGAGCAAGTCCATATCCTCTAAGGACAGAATATTTAGCTCCCCCTCACCCTATTGTGCTTGACACTAAAATTCCCATCATGCATATGGCCAATAGGAATCAAATATTTTCTCCATTTAATAGAGGAAGCCCATTAAATTTAGCATAGCTAAATGATATACCTATATCTGCCCTCAGAAGTATTCCATACTTCTTAAGGGAAGATCAAACAACCCCTATTGAGCATATACAGGATATTGCTAATCTTTGTTCAGTTCATAATGTAACTGAAGATAATGTCACCATCAGATTATTAGCTACTTCTTTCAAAGGAAAAGCATTACAATGGTATAGAACCCTCCCACTTAGATCTATCTCTACTTGGGATGAATTAGGTGCTGCTTTGGTCAAATAGTTTGAGGACAAGTCTAACTACCTATCTTTGGTTGAGCAATTAACAACCATATAAAGAGCCCCTCATGAGTTCATGTTTGATTTCAATCTCAGATTCTAAAAGACATGGCATAGGATACCAGTCCTAATTAGACCATCACCAGAGTATGCTTTTTTATATTTTTTGAAAGCTCTAAATTTTGATATTAGTGTGATGATACAGTCAATGGGTGGCACTACCTTGCTAGGTGCCTATGACGTGGCAATAAGAGCAGAGAATAGTCTGATTCAGGTAGGAAAGCTTGCTCTAAGACCTCCAATGCCCATATTTCTAGAGATAGGTTCAGCGCCAACCCTTCATGTCCCTCAAGTTCCATCCTTGGCTCCAATTCTAGCACCTCAGTATCTAATTACAACCTCTACTAGTCAGTCTAGTGAGATAGGAGAGATGAAAAGTCTATTAAAATCTTTTGAAAATGAAATAGTATAGCTTAAGAGGTAGCAATTCCATTCAAATAGGCCTTATCAACAACTGAATCAGAACAGCTATCAGCCTCTCAAGGATCAAAGATCTTATCAGGGTTTCAGAGAGAACCAACCACCCTATCAAATTCAAGGGGCTATAACTCCAGCAAAGCCATATGTTTCTATTGATCCAAGTGTTCCTTCTACTTCAAAGGACATCATTCCAACTCCATCTCAAAACAATTTAGTGTAGGATTCAGGTTGGCAGCCTTCAAATCTAAATAATTTTCAAAATCAAGATTTAATTCATACAAACAGTGCCATGCCATAGATGACACAAGAGGATTTATCTTTTCATGAGAGCCAATATCAAGATATGGGCCTAGCATCACAAGGAACGACCCAAAGGTCGCATGATGTTGTTAATGTAAATTGGTAGGTAGAGGATCACATTACTTTTTCTCAAGATGTTAGGACTAACACTTCAAATGATCAAGTTGTAGCTCTAACTCGCTAAGGAAATAAAAGAAGAGATGTTGGAGAAGCTCAAGTAGTGGAAAGTACATCTAACTCTTCTAGTACTATTGCTGAAGGGGTGAAAGAACAGCTTACTACCCCCACAGTCATAAAAAATTAGAATGTAAAAGTTGGCAAAGTACAGTAGATACCTCTTGTTCGTGAGAAACAAGTGACACAAAGGGTTCAATTAAAGGTAAGTCCTTCCCAGTTCAACATTGTAGACTAGATGAAAAGATCTAACATCAATATTAGTATGTGGGATACTCCATCAATTCCAAGCCAAAAGGACAGCCTCATTCAAGAACTTTCTTCTCTTGAATTGTCTCCAAAATTAGTAGACAAAAGAAGTACTATTTTGACAAACTCAAATCTGCCAACTAAGTAGCAAGTACAACAAGGAGATAATATACCCAAGGTAGACAAAATTGAAGTAAAATTAAAGAAGCCTCACCCTTTTTATCTTTCCTTGATAGTAGGAGACACCTTAGTTCATAATTGCATGGTGGATAGTGGAGCTAGTAGTACTGTCATGCCCAAACAGATTGCAAACAAGCTCAGCCTTGTCTATGAGCCAAATATTAAAGGATTACTATAATTGGATGGTTCACCCACAAAGATGGTAGGTATTATTAAAGATTTGAAACTAACATTACATGCCTTCCCTAATGTGACTATTCAGTAGGACATTGCAGTAGTAGATCTACCTCCTTACTTTACCATGTGCCTTTCAAGAGATTTCACCTCAAAGATTAGGGGATACCTATCAGCTGATTGGACATATATGTTATTCAGAACCAAATATGGCACAAAGGTAACCATTCATTTAGAACCTATTATGTGTTTTCACGTGGAACCTTATACGCCAAGTGTGGTCAATGCAAACTGTATTATTTCAGATGAAGTAGTACAAACTAGTGAGGTAGAAAAAGACACCTTTTGATGGAGTTCCAGATTTATTTCTTGATGATTGGGCCTCTACTTTGCATGAGTATGATCCATACAAGCTGATTGAAGAAGAATATCTTGGTGTATATTGTATTCATGAGAACAATGCGCAAATCCCAGCCATGGTCAAAGAAGGCGAGTCTAGTGAAGGCTTGTGGCAGCTATACTTCGATGGATCAAGAAATAAGCATGGGACAAGAGCTGGAATAATGTTAGTTTCTCTTATGAAAAAAAGGTATTTCTAATCCATTAAATTTCAATTTGGTTGTTCCAATAATGTTGCTAAATATGAAGCACTAGTCCACGATTTGCAATGGGCTAGGAAGATGAAAGCAAGCTATCTACAAGTGTTTGGAGATAGTGAACTAGTGGTTCACCAGGTAAGGGGCTTAAATGTATGCAAGAACATGTTACTTAAATCTTATAGACATAGGGTATGGGATTTACTTGAAGACTTCCAGGCTTTTAATATTTAGGCCATACCAAGAGATAGAAATAAACATGTTGATAGGTTAGATGTTGTTGGGGCACAATTTGACATTCCAGCTGATGTTAAAAGTGGTGTTTCTCAGTCACATATAAGGATAGTCATAAGGCCTTCTATCCCAGATAACCAAGAAAATTGGCAGGTATTCAAGAGTGACAATCAAATTATTAGATTTTTATAGGAAGAAGCTGATTTTTCTCCAAAAAATTAGGGAAAACGCTTGCAGTAGTATGGTGACCAGATTGTACAATTGAAAAACAATAAACTACCCAAGGGATTGGTTACCCTTGAAAACATTTTCAATGAAGATGATGAGCTAAGGAAAGAGAAACTAGATTTGTCTACAAAAGATGAGCACTATGCCAATGTGGAGATTGTAGTTGGTAAGATATTGAAATTAGGCAAGGTATGCACTCCACTACAGTAGAAAGCTTTTGTCAAATTATGCCAAAATTTTGCTAACATATTTGCATGGCAGTATAGCGATCTCAAAGGGTTTGATCCAAGTTTGACTCAACACACTATTGAGCTAGAAGATGGAACTAAGCCAGTACAACAAAGACAAAGGCCAATTAATCCAAAACTTGAGCCTTTAATGAAAGCTAAGATTCACAAGCTTATAGAGTCTGCTATTATATTTCCAATCAAGCACTCAACTTGGGTGGCAAACCTTATCCCAGTAAGGAAAAATAATGGTGAGATTCAGTTATGTGTTGATTTCTATGACTTAAATAGGGCCTCGCTTAAAGACCACTATCCATTTCTATCAATGGAACAAATCTTGCAGCTCATTTCAAGTTTAGAGAGGTTTTCTTTGTTAGATGGGTACAATAGTTATAATCAGATTTTGGTCAAAGAAGAAGACCAATTCTAGATGGCTTTCACAACCAAGTGGGGAATGTTCATGTACAGAAAGATGCCATTTGGTTTGTCCAATGTTGGGGCAACCTTTCAGAGAGCCATGGATATGGCCTTCCAAGGCCTTCTTAACAAATTCATGCTTATCTATTTCGATGATATCATAGTATTCTCAAAGGATGCAGAAGATCACATGGTGCACATCCAACATGTTTTTGAAAGGTGTAGACAGTTTGGGATATCTCTAAATCCCAAAAAGTGTGTTTTTTTAGTTCATGAAGGTAAGATTCTTGGACATGAAGTTTTTAAGCATGGTTTAAACATAGATTCTGAGAGGATTCAATCTATTCTAGCACTCTCCTTACCTAAGAGCAAAAAGGCTTTGCAAAGCTTCTTTGGAAAGATTAATTTCAAAAGGAGATATATTTCAGTTTTTTCTACTATAGCTAAGCCACTTATAGCCATGTTAAAGAAAAATTAGAGCTTCAACTGGTCTAAGGAAGGAATAACAAGATTTGAAGATGTTAAGAAAGCCATAGCAAGTGCCCCTACACTCTTGAATCCAAATTTCAAGAAAGACTTCATTCTGTATACGTATGCTAACGTGGACACCATTTCAGGTATTCTTATGCAGTAGAACCATGAAGACTTGGAGCAGCCAATAGCCTTCTACAGCCAAGGCCTACAGGAGTATGAGACAAGGTACTCTTTTGTTGAAAAACATGTCCTTGCAATTATAAGATCTAATTTAGGCACTTACTGTCTAATAATAAAATACTTCTAATGGTTGCTCATCCAAGCATCAAGGAATTTCTTCTGAACAAGGACATGAATGAGAAAAGGGCTGGTTGGATAACCAAAGTGATGGAATATGATACAGAAATTAAGATCACAAAATTGGTTAGGGTTAAAGGACTTTGTGAGCATCTAGCTCAGGACTTGCAAGAAACCAATGAAGTTGTTCTAGTATCAAATGATGTAGAAGTTGTTGTACAAACATCACCTTTTAGCTAGTTCCATGATCTGGTAAACTATCTATAGGAAGGTCATTACCCTTCCCACATAAACACTTCAAGAAGAAGGTATTTTAGACTACAATTAATTCCATTTTTGCTTGTTGACAGTGTCTTGTTCAAGAAGGATATCAATGGAATGTTACTAAGGTGTGTAGAGCAAGGCCATACTCAAAGGTTACTGGAAGAGTTCCATGATGGATTTGGTGGAGGACATTTTTTTGCCAAAACAATAGGACTGAAGATCATGAGAGGTGGGTACTTTTGGCCTACTATATTTGGTGATTGCCATGCATGGGTAAGGAAGTGCAAGCAATGTGCTATGTTTATAGGAAAAATTAAACTAGTAGCCTTGCCCCTACATCTAATTACAGTGGATCAACCATTTTTTTAGTGGGGATTAGACTTTATTGGTCTCATCAACCCTCATAGTTTAGGGCATAAGTGGATTCTAAAAACTACAGAGTACTTTACACATTAGACAAAAGTAGTTACATTAAAGGAGGCAAACAAAACTAGCATCCTTGATTTCTATGAAAGCTTGGTCACTAGGTTTGGAGTACCTTCAATGATTATTTCTGACAATGCAATGGCTTTTGTGGGATCTAGGATTAGCCTATGGGAAGTACAACATAGAATCTATCTCAGCACCTCATCAAATTATTATCCACAAGGAAATGGCCTTGCTGAGTCTACAAACAAGAACCTATTGAGGATCATACGAAGGAAAATTGAAGACAATCAGAGATCATGGTACCTCAAGCTGAAGTCAGCACTATGGGCTGATAGGATTACCTACAAAAGGTCAATAGCTAACTCTCCCTACAAACTGGTCTATGGTAGGGAAGCAAGGTTACCAATCTCTCTTGAGTTTCCCACTTTAGAGTTAATGCATCAACTTAAACTGTTAGAAAATGAGCCTATGGAGATTAGGTATGTAGAACTTATGGAGTTGGAAGAGATAAGAAATCAAGCCATGCTAGCCATGGAAAGTCATTAGGCATAGGTGAAAAAGATGTTTGACAAAGGAGCTTCTTCATGAAGCTTCAATGAAGGAGATTTGGTCCTTAAGTGGGATGAGGACCGGGCCAAACCAGGAAGGCACACAAAGTTTGATTCACTTTGGAGTGGCCCATACATAATCTCCAACTTCAAATCCCACAATGCCTTCTAACTTGCTAAGATGGATGGTGAAGAGCTTCTAATCCCAATCAATGGGATACATCTAAAACATTGCTATTAAAGAGCAAAGTTCCATGTACATATTTAATTATTTTTTGATTTCCTCCAAGTGCTATAAAAGCGCAGTAGTTTGCTTTAGTTTTGTTTAATAAGTGCTTGTTTACACATTTTCTTTTAGTTAGTTTTTTGCTTTCGTGTGTTTTCATTCTTATTTTGAAGGAGGTTATTACAATAATGATCAGAGTAGATTTTGTAGATCCAAAATCGGATTCACCATCAACAAATTTGAATAAAGCCTATACATGGCTTGGGTCCTCAAGAATAGTAGGCATGCATCCTAGCAGAGTCGCTAGAATGTTGACAAATCTTCCATGAGTCAGATTTTTTCTTGCTATTTGGTGTGGCCGTTTGGCAAATGAAAAACTATTTCAGAGAGTGTAGGGTCTGGTAAAGCTTCTTCGAACTCTTGTCTAGAATTCACAAGGTTAGCCTTTTTCGAACCATTGAATTAGTTCACTTCTTTGGTTCATTTCTTTGGTTCATCAGTTTTGAACCATTGAACCAAAAATTGGTTCAACTCAAAGGGTTCAACGCAAGTTCAAAGCCATGGTTCAATGACCATTTGAACCAAAATTTGGTTCAACCAATTGGTTCAACGCAAGTTCAAAGGAGTGGTTAAATCACTTGGTCAGAAAAGACAGTTGAAGGATACATAAACAACCAGGAGGACACCTTGCCACATGGACTGACACCTTGCCACTTGGACTGACCCATGGACTACACATAGTTGGCACATGGACTGCAGACTGGTAGAGGACACTTTGGCTGCCAAAATTCACATTTCATAGAAGCTAAGGCAAAAGATGAATTTCTGTGGACTTTTGTCTGAAGGAATTCCTTTAGACAAAAAGTTTAAAGAAATTTAGAAGTGGTTGAAGACATAAAGTCTACGTATAAAGACCCCAGGTTTTTTCAAAAGGTGAAGATAGTTAGGAAAAAGGCTAAGCTAAACAAAAGGCTGAAAGACAAAATTATAAAGGAATTTGGATAGCCTGTCATCAAAATGAAGCCAACATATATAAAGCCAACGAGCAAATAAAAATGAAAGGGTTGATAGAGAAAACAAAGAAATAAGCCCAAGAATATTTCCAAAGGAAACATAAAGCTTCCGGTGACGTCCTGCAAGCTGTCAAATTTGGACAGTGGGAAGTAATCATTGGAAGCAAAATAGCAAAAAAATCCAAAATAAATGAAGCTAACTGTAAAAAAGAATAGAAAAAAGATAAACTATCGAAAGAGATGAATACTGCCAGAAATAGATATACACAAAAAGACCATAATAGAGCAGATTACATGCAAGGAGTAGGCTATTTTCAAACATCAGTCAGAGCTTTAGTTAATGAATTATTAAATTCTTGTTCATATCCAATCATCTCATGCATCCGAAGGTCAAATTTAGCTTCAATTGGAGTTGCAAATTCAACGATGAGTTGTCTGTTCCAGATTTAGAGTAAACTAATTAATCAAAAGCCGCATCCACTAGAAATTTCCATGTAAAAAGAAATGGGTAGTCCATAGCAAAAATAATTTCACTTCATCAAGCACGAAAGCTTCATGCAAGGATAGGGAAAAATATATTTTATTGAGCTAACCAAAAAGAAGATCTTTCTCTTCAAGTTTATAAGCCTATCTTTGGCCTCTTGTAAATTGCTATATAATGGCTTTTAGCCTTGATTAAAAATGATCCAATCTCTCTTGATTAGACCAGACTCTGCCATTAGGAGTTGTGTAACCTCTTCAATCAATAAGAAGGGCTGTACTTTAATATTTCAAGTGTGACAATGTATATTTCTTTAGCAATTTGCATAAGTGGTAAAGTGTTTTCTCCCTTCCCAAATTTTGTTTTGTACCTAGTTGCTATATTGTCCTTGTGCAGGTCATGTCAAAGTGTTCTTTATTGTCTTTTGTTGAAACTATAAGTGGATGTTAGGTGGCTGTAAAGTGTCTTTTATTAGACCTCTCTCCACCATTTCCCTCAGGTTTTAGTCATTGGACTGAACCTCTACATGAAATACTTATGCACAAGTGATTAATTAAAGTCTAAGGTGTTCCTTCTCTCTTGTTCATTCAGTTTTCGAGGTTCTAAGCTGAGTAGGATCATAATTCTAGTGTATCACCCTCTTTTAGGTAGGATTTCCCCTTTAAGTTTTCTTTCTCCCTTTTCCATGGCAGTCAGCAGCGTAGAGTAGGAATCTTCATTGATACATCATACAAGAACCAGCCTTCTCTGGAGGTTCTTCTCACTATTGAGGCACCCACCCTCGTGAGAAGATCCCATTGTTTCAGCTGGATAGAGGACTGGCCATTTCCCACATGTCTTCGAATTAGGGCCCAACTCTAGGTTGACAACACTTAACCATTCTCCAATGATTATTTTAAACTTATTCCTTAAGCTTACCACCCATCAAAACCTTTAACCCTTCCAATAACAAACCCTCTTAGTTCAATGATAAATTTATATGTGCATACCATAGGGCACCAAGACATGACATAGAAAACTATAAATCTCTCTAAACACTTGTTCATATCTTGTATGAAGATGATGATCTATTATCAGACAAACCTCCTTCATCCCCATTGCTAATCCAACCACTAACTCAACCCATCCAATCTTCAATATCACTGAAAATTAAATAGGAGGAACCAAATCAACCACCCAATCTAGAAAACCACCTTATCCATAGTATTTACATGGTCACCTGATCTTAGGTAAAGATAAGGTTAAGGCATCTATCCCTTGGACTTACCCTACCTTGAACTCCCAAGTTAATAATACCCAACCATCTTTATCCTTGAAAAAACCCAAAGTATCAATCTTAGGTACCTCCCCATCTAACCCTCCATACCGTAACCCATATGCAATATCTATTTGAAAAGTTATCCTCAAGCAGCTTCACCAAACTCTAGTAAAAATGAGATTATATGAGTTAGTTTTAACCTCTCCCCATCACCACTAATCACTCATATAAACCTTGAAATCCATCGAGGTCTAACTTAATGACCCTCAACCTCTTACCAACTTTGTTGGGGCCCTTTGAACTTCCAACCTTGTCACCTTCAAAGATTAGGAAATACCTTTTATTCATCTAGTGGATCCTAATACCCCCTCTTCATTATGTCATACATTAATCAAACCTATATCAAAAGGGTGATGATTGATGGAGGATCTAGCATCAATATTATCTCCTCACGCACCTATGACCAGCTACACTTACCCATGAGTGTCATGTATAAAAGAACAATGGTCCTTCATTCTTTCAATGATACCATGTCTACTACCTTGGGCACAATTATCTTCCATATTTGTGTAGGGCCTCATACAATTCCTAAAATTTTTTATGTTGTGGAAGGATAATTCCAATACAATGTTTTACTTGGGTGCCCTTGGATTCATGCCATGAGTTATGTCCCTTCCACCTTACATTGATATGTCAAATTTAAGCGTGAAGGGCAAGTTGCGACTATCTAGGCTAACCCTAGTATTTTCACATCTTAAAATATGACATATCAGCCTAATGACATCATCCTTCATCCACCTCAGAACCATCTACTAATGACACAACCTCACCAACCAAACCCTATGACACTTCCACACCAAATATTGATAAAGCTTCTACTAGCTCATATATCCTTTTTTCCCAAATTCCTATAGATAACCCCATGGAAACCACATTCTAGCATCTTTCCCTTGGGAAATATAGACTCTTATCCTTGGATGCCTTCTCTACTTCCTAAGATTATGGGAATCTCACTCATGACCCTTCTTTGACTCTAACATTAGGACCATCATCCCATTTAGTCTCCCTAACCATCAAATAAATTTCATTTATGAGGGACTTGATTGGTCACTTCTATCCCCTACCACTACTTAATCCATCCAACTATTTACCTCTAACTTTTCCTATCTTAGAAAACCAAAGTTCACTTAAGTTGTATCTTCATAGATGTGCTTAGAAAGGATTTGGCCTTGGTCACTATGAATAAGGAACTCATGAGTTACCCCATATCAAAACTTTGTAACCTCATGAGTCATTTGGCCTTGAGTCTGAACCACCTGAAGAACCCACCAATTCACCCAAACCCATTACCACCATGGAGGAAAATATCTCATCCTCACCAACCCAACCACTTTCCTTGCCTGAAGATCCTAACATCATTACCCTTAACTTTTTTTTTCTAGTCAATACCATTAGTTTGGGCCCTCTCATCTACCAAAAGGGGGGCCAAACCAAAGTCCTTCCACTCCTGTACCCTAAAATGGTAGAAAATGATTCTCCTACCATCAACACTATTCAACATCAAGATGATGGTTCTATTATTACCTACCTCAGTATAGGGGATTCTTATATCCACAAATCCCTTCCTTCTAAAGCCTCGACCATGTCAAATGAATCTACCATGAATATCAACTTGTGAATCCTAGATAAACCCAACATTGTTAAATTGGGCCAATCACTAAATAACAAGGAACTTTTGGACTTCTCTTTCCTCCAAGACCATATCATAGCATTCGCTTGATCTTACAGTGATATACCTAGGATTTACCCGACCATTGCTACACATAACATAGTCACTCATCATGATGCCAAGATTTTTAAACAAAAACTTTGATGCATGCATCCTCACATAGCTCTTCTCATCAAAGAAGAGATTTAGTGTCTCCTCTTTATAAACTTCATTCAACCCATTGACTACCCCTAATAGGTCTCAAATATTGTACCTGTCACCAAAATCACTGGGGGTCTCTACATTTGTGTGGAATTTCATGACCTTAACTTCACCTACCCCAAGGATGACTTTCCTCTACCTAGCATTAACCAGTGTGTTAATCTCACAACTGACCATGAGATGTTATCTCTCATAGATGGGTTTTTAGGTTATAATGAGATCTTGATTGCTCTTGAAGATCATCATAAAATTACATTTACCACCCCTTGGGGGACCTTTGACTATAGAGTCATGACTTTTAGGTTAAAGAACACTGGTGTAACCTACCAACATGCCATGACTTATATCTTCCATGATATCATCTATAAGATTGTATAAGACTATGTGGATGACCTTCTCAACAAATCCAAACTCTGAATAGATCACTTAAATATTCTTAAAATCATATTTGAATGCCTCATTTGTTATCATGTTCACCTTAATCCTAAGAAATGCATTTTTAGAGTCCTTTCAAGAAAGCTTCTTGGATTTATCATCTATCTTCATGGAATCAAAGTAGACCCTGCTAAAGTTAGAGAAATTTTGGACATGCCTCCTCCAAGAAACCTTAAGCAGCTCTTTAGCCTACAAGGAAAACTTCAATCCATTTGTCACTTCATTTCCCAACTTTTAGATTGGTGCCAACCTTTCCATCACCTTCTAAAGAAGGATGTATCTTTCAAATATAATTATGATTGTCAAAAGGCCTTTGATTCTCTCAAACAATACCTTTTATCACCACCTATCCTCACCCCTCCTAAGGATGACCACCCTTTTTACCTATATATCTTTGTCACCAACCATTCCCTAGGGGCAATGTTGGCTCATCAAGATGAACAACACAGAGAAAGTTATATACTATATTAACCACACACTTGTAAAATATGATACTCAGTATACACATACCCAAAAACTCTAGTTAGCATTGACCTTTGTGGCCACCAAGCTCCATCACTACCTTCTTAACCATAAAACCTATGCCATCACTAATACCAACCCACTCAAGTACATGCACTATAAACCATACCAAAATTAGTGTATGACTAGGTGTCTCATGCTCCTAGCTAAATTTGACCTTGAATTTCTCTAACAAAAGTTCATTAAAGGGTAGGTCGTTACTGACCAATTAGATGAACCTCCTTTACCAAAAAACTAACCACCTCCTCTTGCCTTTTTAGATGAAGCTATCGTGACTCTTTTTCAAGAGGATGGAATAATTTACCAAATGATCATGTTCTTCGATGGATCAAAGTGCCAACAAGGAGGGGGTACTAGAGTTATCCTCATTCCTCTTGATGGTGAACCCCTTTCTCTCTCCTTCAAACTTGACTTTGAATGCACCAATAATATGGATGAGTATGATGCACTAGTGATAGGTTTGTAAACTACTCTAGCCTTGGGAACTAAGAAAATTGATGTCTTTGGTGATTCCTACCTTGTGGTCAACTAGATCAGTGGATCATATCAATGTAATAATGATGTCTTGCAAAAATATAAAATTTTAGTTGATAAACTCTTAACATCATTCAAACATTACCTGGTCCAATTTGTTCCTTGATCTACCAATAAATTCATAGATATGATGGCTTACCTTGCTTCCTAAATCCCTTCTCAGTCTTCTTATTCCAAAATCCTTGTCACCATTCATCATTGTACCACTCCCTCCTATAACCAATCTGATCCCTCTATCATTTTTAGTGTAGAGGAATCCTCCCGAAATTTGGTATGACCAAACTCTTAACTACCTTAACCTAGGAATCATTCCTCCCAACCTCTCTAAGAATGCCCAAAGAGCCTTTGTTCAGAGTAATTCTCATTACACCATCCTAGGGGGAATTTTTTACAAACATGGTTTTGATGGTCTCCTTCTTCATTACCTACGCAACCAAGAAACTTCCCATGCCATCAAGGAAACACATGATGGGATCTATGGGGGGCACTTTAATGGCCTATAAGTTGTTAAACATATCCCTTACCTTGGATACTATTGGCCCACCCTCAAACAAGACTATTATGATTATGTAAAAAAGTGTGTAAAATGTTAATAGCATGCTAATTTACATCATATACTAGCCAATAGCCTCTAGGTATCTAAAGACTTCTAGCCTTTCTCTCAATGGGGGCTCAATCTCATTAGGGAAATTAACCTCCATTATTCATAGTGGCATAGCCCCATCATCACAACCACTAAATATTTCACTAAGTGGGTGAAAGTTTTCCCTCTTATCTTGACCAAAGTGGAGAATATTTTCAACTTTATCAACCATCATATCATCTATCACTTTGATGTTCCTCATTAGATCATCATTGATAATGGTAAATATTTCAAAAACAAGCAAGTCTAAGGATGTATGATGCATTTGGCACTGATTTAAGTTTTTCCTCACCTTACCATCCACAAGAAAATGGATAAGCAAAATCTTCTAACAAAATCTTTAACAAAATGCTCACCAAATCTGTCAATGCTTCAAGTCAGGATTGGCACTTACACATCCCTTTCACTTTATGGACCTATCGTACTAGCATTTGAACCTCTAAGGGTGCTAACCATTTCTCTTTATTCTTAAAAATAGAGGCAATCTTGCCTTTGAATTCTAAATCCCCTCTCTTCACATATGTTTACAAGAACTTATTTCTAAGGAAGATTTTTGTCAACACTATTTATCTCAACTTGAGCTACTTGACGAGCGTTGTTTACCAGCCCTCACCCACCTCCATATATATCAAGAGTGTATCAAATGCAATTATAACAAGAACCTCAAATAATAGGAATTTAATATCAAATACCTCATCCTCAAGGAAAACCAACATGTGACCAACATAGAAAAGATTAAACAAGGCAAGTTTGCTTTCAATTGGCTTGGACCCTACATCATTACCCATAAGTATGGATTAGGAACTTATCATTTATCCTCTCTCAAAGGCAAACCAAAATATAAGTGCCTCAATGCTTTGTATATGCATCCATTTTTCTATTAAATAAGGATCAAGCTCACTCTTATTGTCTAATTTAAGCTTATCCCTTGGTTATTATATTTTAACCTTCACCCATCTTTCTCCTCTCCTTTTGAGGATAATTGATTACAACATAAAACCATGTGATTAACTATCATAGTCATAGCCTAATCCTAAATGTGGGTACCATGGCTCTACCCATATCATGGTTCTCATGGATACTTTTCATCTCTAACAAGATAGAATCCCATGGTCATTGTCTCTCAAAAACCACACCATTTCATATCATTAACCTCCTTGTGTTAAATTTTTTCCCTCATAAAGGTAAACCTCTAAACTTAATTAGATTTGTCCATGTCTAAAAACATTGTATTTAGAAACCATTTGGATACCAAAATACTACTTGGGTCACTATTTTAAGCATTACAGATTGTTCCCTTGAAGGACAACTACTCAAAAACAAAATAAAAATTTCCAAATGTAAGGTAGACTGCTCCCTTGAAGGATAGTTATCAAGAACATTAAACAAAGCCAATAATCTTAGACCACTCCCTTGAAGGATGGCTAAGTTAGTTTGTTCAAAATTAGAGCAATTTCTTGGAAGCTTCCTGTATTGATCAGCTTCCCATATATAATAAATAAAGTAAAAATAACAAATTCTAAATCCATAATTAGCTTTAAAACAACATAATAGGTTGGAAACTATAATCATTTTTCACATATAGAATTCCCACATTGATCAATCTACGTCTAGCATATAATATGGACTTGTCTATTACCATTATTAGGTCACCTATAGAAGGGGCAAAATAATTCACATGAGGTTATCATACATATCACTCATTACCCTTCAAACCACCTATTACCCATATTCCCTTTAGACTATCTATAAATCAATGGATTTAGAGCTTATTTGACACCTTGTGATCAAGAATTTTTTTTATCAACTAATGAATGTTCATGAACTACATTTGAAGAGCTTATATTCATTAATCCAATCCCACTTTAGGTCTATTTTTGGTCCTTATCAAAAATAAAGCATCATTCTCTATTCTTATCTCATTGTACTTGGTTGACATTTTCATCATGACTTTTACCATCCCATCTTGCAACAACAATAATAATTATTTTAAAATTATATGAGAGTAAAACAACCATAACCATATCACACATAACCATAACCATAACCATAACATTCCTAGGTATCCACACAACCTTTATCATGATAACATTCAATCAATGACATCCACTGAATTTTGTAAATGTTTATATAAAAATATGCAATATTTTATTTAGGGTGCAAGGAGTTGTATGACACATACATAGTCATAAAATTACACACACATTGCCTAAAACACATGGATACATTATTTTCCTACCTAAGCATAAACCAAATATTTGGTGACTCTAGATTTGTGTTTAACCATACTTTTACTTGATTACTCCCTAAAATAACATCTATAACATTACCTATCTCTCATCAACCACTAAAGGGTATACTTTGTTCCCCTCTCCCATATTCATCCCCACAAGATGAAAATAATATTCCACTCTAGGTCTTTCACCTTGCTTGCCTATCATAACCATTGCATCCCTCTACTTGTTTTGCTCACGTAGGAACCCTCAATTGTTGCCTTAGTGTGTATGCCCTTGGATAGTGAGGGTTCCATCCATAAATAGGATGAAAATCATGTTATCCAACCCTACATCTTATGAATTGAAATTCTCATCTTATTTTCCATTGTGGAGGTAAGAATTTAGGCTCAAGATTAGGCCATGGATGCCTTTCCCCTTATTATTTATCTAACAATACTTTCATTATCAACATTACATGTTGTAGTATCTAATAGATCCACACATTCATCATATTGATTATTCTGGGTCACAAGGGTTGTTTATTATCTCCACCATTGTTCCCATTGTTTTTGATCTTCAACCTTGTGTATTTCTTTGCACTCTCTATGACTTGTAAAACCCAATAACTCAATATAGACATTCATCCTTATCATGATTCTTTAAATAGAATACCTAACTATTCTTCCTCATCGACATGATTCTCCACTCCACCAACTAGAAAGGTCATATGATGTCATTTATTCCCTTGAATAGTCTTCCCAATTGAAAAGGTCATGTCTACTTACCTTTTTGTATGGACACATCACCCTTGATCTAATTCATCATCTTGATAAATCCATTATACACCATCATGATATATTTTTGTTGCCCTTATAATCTGATATGCATCTGATGTCTTTCATTTCTTTGTCATCTTATGATCCTTTATGCCAAGTGGTCATTTTCATCATTTTCACCTTTATCTTAGTTGACATAAATTGGCTTCTAACCATGGGCTGCTATCATGATCATGCATTCACAACTAGTACTATTACTGGTGTTGGTAACTCCCAAATGATTGCCATTATAGAAACTCCTTCATTAGAGGTAGGCCACTATGAAATCACAATAAGGCATTCACCTTACTATCCCCTCTAGCCTCATTTTACTAACAACCCATTGCCATAATCTCTGAATGTTAGACCCCAACCATTGGTAGTACCTACTTGAACATGGTAATATTTTATTTTGTGCTAGCTAAGAATTCATCTATGGTAGGGGAGCAGTCACTTTCTCCAACTATATAACCAATATCCTATACCATGTAGCTCCCTACTAATAAGACATCTTCTAAGTATAACCCCAAGTCATTAGTTCTAAGGAACTAAGATAGAGGATGCAAACATGGCCATCATTTATCTAACCTACCCATGTAGCTCTTAGGTCAAGAAATATCCATCCTCTATCACTCACCACATTGTTAACTTTCTTACTTGTATAATCTAATAATCCATCAAATAAATTCTTTTTAGGTCATCACTTTGCTACTACCCTTAAAACTCAGTGCGTAGCAGTGATGCACCTTGGCTAAACCAACTATGTAGATCCTGATAGAAGCCCACCTTGTAAAACTTAGCTTGTAGTGATAGATGTTATCTCTAGGGTTCTACCCTTGCATAATTTTAGAAGGCACAACCTCCTCACAAAGGTACCTCTTCTATGGATTGGCTCCATTGAAGGTTGTTTGTGGTGCTTAGCATTATATTCCCTTCTTAGTTATCCTACCTTACCCATATGTGTCTCTCATCTTACTAAATGTGGGATTATTATGGTAACTATTCATCAATCTACACCATACACTTTTACCATCACCTTCACCAAAACCCAAAACCATTATTTCAAAACACCTTATCCATCCACCCAAACTAGCCCATGTGGTCCATCAAATTGGGGTAGCCAATTTGAGCACCACTCACCCAACCCTTATTAAAAAACATTGGCCTGATGTACATGGACTATGTAGGCACTACTTTAATTCTACATGTATCTTAGCCATTAACTACTAATTCCCATCCTCTTTTTTTCTCACTCATTTCCACCACTAATAGTGCCCTATTATTTAGGGTCTCCTACATCAAGGAAGCTTTTAATTCTTTCTTAAGTGTCCTTATATTTTAACACCATATAATACTTCCTCTTCATTTTTTCCCTCATTACTGGGGGAACTACATTGGCCTGAGTTCTTTATGGACTATGTAGATAGTGCTCAGTTACTAAGGTCAGCTGGGTCGTATCCTTTATTTTTTTTCCCTCCTAAAATCTCTTCCTCCACTTCTCTACCTATCCCCTCACCACCTCCCTCCCTTTAGCTTGTCAATCTCTTTTAACCACTTTTCCATCTTATCAATATCTTTTAATGCAAATGTTGATATCCTTCCTTATTGGACCCTCTTATCTCCCATAAAGCCACCACCTACTCTACCTTACTAACCTCCCCATCACCTTTCCTCATGCATACTTTTCATCTCATTCCCTCACCCACTTTTTATGTTTTTGGTCCCTCTCTCCACTTATTACTAACCTTTTCCTTTATCCCCTTTAACTTGTTTCACTGTCCTCATCATCTCCCCTTGCCCTTGGCTATTTGTCATACCCTATTTATATATCTCTTTTCCTCACTAATTCCACATCATATTGTGCATCTTACAAGCTTTATATTTCTTTTATTGCTACACTTTTTCTTTATATGTACCACCACTCTATGACATTTTTCCACTCTTTCCACCATACCCATTTTCCATTCCTCTTGTTTGCTTTTTTTACCATCCTTTTGTCTTCTTTTTTTCATCCACAACTACTTTATACCTAGGTATTTATCCTTTGGTATTCCATAATTGTCTCTTTTCTTCTTATTAGTTCTTTCTTTTTGCCTTTTGAATTCCCCTTTTCCTCTTTCTATCTTGGTACTCACTTGTCTTTTGCATCTATGTGAGTATCTGTGCTTTGTATCCCTACTTCAAGTGTTCCTTTTTCATACCTAATCTTTATCCCTTATTTTCATCTCATGCCCTTTCCTTGTGTTCCCCTATTTCTTCACCACCTCACCCCTCTTTGTCTTTTCAACCTCTTATAATAGGCCGATTAACACATACCTTATCTCTTCATCTTCTTACTCACCCATCCTTTTCTTCCCCTTGTTTTTTAACCCCTTTCCCCTTTCCCATTCCATTCTCATATCCAAAACCACCATTTTATTTGCTTCATTACCTATCATCATCTATGCTTACTTGATCAAGATACCACTTGCTTCTTCAATCTCCTATCATCTTTTTTATGTCCTCATTTCATTCCTTTTTCCACCTATTTCCTTTCTTCCATTTATTGCCTTGTTTTTCATTTTCATCAGCAAACTATTTTCTCCTTGGTCTATTTTTAGACTTATTTTCAAAACCTTTGCGGCCTCTCATATGTCCCATCCTTCCCTTAACCTTAATGATTTTTACACTTCTCTCCCCATCTTTTTCAATTCTCCACTATGTCATTCTTTAGTACATCCCTCAAACTCCCATCTTCTACCTCTTATTTTTCTTCTCTTTTCTCTATTTCATTTCATTTTTTATCTCCCTTGATACATTCCTTGTTCTTCCTGACCTTTAGTTTTTATATATATGTCCATGCTTGGCTCTTTCCATCCTTCTCAACCTTCATCTTTATCTATGACCTCATTTTTTTCTCTACCTATCTCTTCATCCATCTCCTAATCAGCCTTCACCTTATCCCTTATTAGACCTCCCTTATTTTCTCTAATTCAACCTCCACCTCTTTAGAGTGTGGTCACTAGTTGTGCTACTTCTACATACATCTCCTTGTCTGCTTCCTCATGTCCTTCATTCCCTTGGCTTAATTCAAAAAATCCACAACCTACTCCCTCATTTAATTAATATTATTGTTATTCACCTCGCTCCATATTACAAAACCCCTTATATTCTTTCTCTAAATTCCCTCAAAACTCAATGCTTACTTATTTTTGCTCCCCACTATCTCAAGGGTCAAGGGTTAAAATCTTCACCACTTCTCATTACCCACTCTGCTCCTTTGTTTCCCTGAATCATTAGATAATACCCTTTCATATCCTATTAATGACATTATTATGGAGTGTGCACAATGTTAGATTATTTAGATGGAGATAAAATAACCTATTAGGTCACCATGACAATTTGAGTAGTGATAAATTTTCTAACACTTGATAAAGCATATTTCTCCCTTTTTTTAAAATTGTGGCAAAAATTTCATGCTTGAACCTACTTATCCATGGCTAAAAATTATTTTTGCATAGGCAACACAATAATATGATTATATCCTAAGTAATCTCATCCAATATTTCTACCAAACCAATTAGAAAACTATTTCATACCCATATTTTACACCCTTTCAAGCTTCCCTTTCTCCATCATCCTTTAACTAGACCTAACTACATGATACATCAAGTTAGGGCAACCAAGTTAACCCACACTCCCCACCTCAAAAGAACTAAATTTGGCTTGAAATTATTTTTAAATTCTTATCCATGGAACTATGTAGGTAACATCCACTTACTAAATGTATTTGGAGTTAGCTCGGCCATCCCCTTCCAACCCATACCCAATATACCCATGATTTCACCACATATACCTTGACATTGGTTGCTTTTGACCTAAACCATTAGCATGTTTTATGATGACTTTTAATCATACTGACCAACCTTGCCATGTTAAACTCTTGAAATTTTACACTACCTCATGCATGATTTGATCAATTATGTTGTTTTGTAGGAGCACTTCCTACCTTGGATACTTATAACCAATACCAACCCTACCTAGATGGCTTGATAGGCCTAACCTGATCATCTATAACTAATATTGTAAACTTGTTATCCCTATCACGTGTCCTTCGAGGATTGAACTTATTTATACCAATATTGGTAGCTTTAGTCTTTTCATAATTTTGACTACCATGCTTAGTCACCTTTGACCCATTGGCATTTCACATGCCTAGATACCTTGTGGTACTACCTAGTTCCTCCCCACCAACTACTTATCAAAACTACACCTGATTCAAGATTTCCTCATCGACTCTTAGTTTGAGGGGGAACATCTCCTCCCATAATCAAAGCACCTTAACCCTTGACCAAGTGATTTATTTTTATTTTGAATCTTGTTAATTCAAAGTTGCATAATAAAAAGTGGCAAAATGTAGACACTAAAAAACTACACACTTGCAATTTTCAATGACTAAATGCCTTAGGACTCCCCTAAAGACCCCATAAACCTTAACCCTTAAAAAACCCCTCTTAACCCAACCAAATCATTATTATCCTAGTCACATAATATTATTCAAAATCACTTTTTAAAATTACTATTCAAAAGTACTATTCACTATCACTATTCATGATGACATGGTAAGTGACATGTCAAGTGACATGGAAGGTGATTGGAAAGTTACATGGCTTAGAAGTGAGGTGGCTTGATGTGGGACATCACACCCCACTTGGGACCCTTTCTCAAGGTACTTAATGACCTCATTAAAGCATCACAAGGGCCCCCCTTTCAAATATGGTGAATTTACCCTTAATGGGACATCATTAAACATGTATTTTTCCTTCACACATTAAATTATCCTTAAAAATGAGATACCTACCTCTTTAGTTCTTTGGGAAAGACAAAAGGCACCCATTTTTGAATTCTTAACCCATATGGGAGGATCAACAACTCAAATAAGAATCCCCACCAACCTCATATTTGAATATTTATAAACCACATGTAAAATGGCACCACATTTGGTGCGCCACCTCTTGAAGTTCTTAGATGAAGAAAAGAAAGGGTGGTGTAAATCCTTTAAGCCTCAATCAAACCCATGTGCAAGGTGGGAGACTCACCAACCCAAATGGGAATCCCCATCAAAATAATATTTGAATCATTAATTAAATAAATGATAAATGGTGTCATATTTGACTATTTACTTATTTTGGCATGTTTCTTAACATCAAATGCTATAAATACCCCCCTCCTTCACCTAAGGTAAAGTTACAAGTTAGTCTTTGGTCATTAACATCTTGTTACATGTATTTAGAGGAGGTTATCATTTTGTAATTCATCCACATATTAGAGTAAAATATCATGAAGCAACAAAACTCTACCAAAATCATCAAAGATCTTCAACAAGCCAATCTTCATCAACAAACATCTTCAAGCATTAAGGTAATCTTGTTGTTTAGTTATGTTAATTTATTTATTCCTTTCCCTTTGGCCTTATTATTTCACTTGATTCCTTCATCACCCTCTTGTAATTTTATCCTCTTATCCATATCCATTTACCCTCTTTATCACCTTTTATCCCTTTGCCTTTTTGGCCTCATTTTGACCATTTGCCCCTTTGTCTTCTTGGCCCTAATTTTGATCATTTCCCCGTCTAGTTTTCTTGAAAATATTTACCTTCACCATTCCAAAAATTTCTAAAACCTAAATAAATAACTTTTTATACCTTTATCAAACCAATCCAAACCAAAACCCATAACTTTGTTTTAGCCAATTTTTAGCATTAGTATTATTTAAACTAGTTACTTTATTTTAGCCATCTAAGAAAAGCATTTAGTTTTATTAATTAATTTAATATTATTTTTTATTATTAATTTTATTTTACTATCATTTTATGTAAATATTTACATTTTAATTTACTAGTATAAGTGTTTAAATAAGATGGATTGACAGCTTCCTAGAAATCTTTCACTTCTAGGATCTAGCTCACGCTAGGCAATCCATCCAACTACTTATCTAACCAAAAAGTTTGTGGTAGTGATTTATGATTATAGGTAATTCTTCCCTAGCCAAAGAGGATTTATCATAAATTCTAGATTTAACACTCATGCATTTAATAGTTATTCTTATACACTCCCTTCTTAACTAGTTTCTTCTTTTCACACTTAGGAAAAAGCAAAAATTAGATAGAAACACATTACACTATCAAAGATTTGAAGACATTTAGGCATAATAAATTTAAACCAAGATATGTCTTTAATATATTCATGTATAATAAATTTTCACCAACATAGCTTAAACATCAATAGGCATGACCCTTATATTTATAGCCTCAAAAGTTAACTCTCACCCAAGGTGAGTTAAGGTTGAGTTTAAACATGGAATGGGTTAAAACTAACCCTAGGAGAGTAGAGAATAACTCCAATTAAGTTAAAAGTTGTCATGTAGTTATGATTTTAAATTATGAGGCATGGCTCTCAAATTAGATATTTTGAGATAGTTTGGAAGAGTTTGACAACTTATAAAAGCAATGATAAAAAGGCTTGATATTTTGAATTTTGGAATTTCCATTCTTAGGTATTCATTAATTATAAATGTATAATTAAAATAATAATTTAATATTTTTTAATTATTTAATTAAATTTGATTATCATTTTTTCTCTTTTAAGTTTTGATTAAGTGCCCCACTTAATGGGTTTATTGGCTAAATTGACAGTTATTATGTTGTAAGGTGATTAGAGATGAATATATGAGAGGTTATTATTGCATATAGGTTAGTATCACAAATAGGGATGCATCAACATGAATTTTATCATTGATTAATGATGCACAAATAAAATTATAATC
This sequence comes from Torreya grandis, assembly GCA_037957365.1. Lineage (NCBI taxonomy): Eukaryota > Viridiplantae > Streptophyta > Pinopsida > Cupressales > Taxaceae > Torreya > Torreya grandis. The sequence continues at coordinate 856,134 of JARHVA010005625.1, forward strand.
TTTAGTGATTTTTAGGCTTAATTTACAATGGTTGGTAGGAATTGGTCTGAAATCTAATCGAGAGCCAATTATGGTTGAAATTTGGTGTCTACATTTTCCCCCTATTTGGGAAGGAATTAAAAGATATAGGTATATTAATTTATTCTCAAATAATTAAAATGTATTGTATGTCTAATGAGCCAAATGGATAAGCTCTAGATTTCCCTTCGAGGGAGTGGTCGGTAAAAAAGGTTGATGATCGGTCCCTTCAAAGAAGGAAAATGATGGAACCAAAAGGTAAAAGGGGTGGAAAAGATTAATTTTAAAAATGGTGGTTATAATTAGTGGCATAGTGATCTACCCCATGTGGGAATATAAAAAGGATAATTTTCATAAAGATGGTTATAATCATTAGAATATCAAGGTAAAGAGATAATGATTTTCCCAAAGGTGGTTATAATAATTAGACAAAACATAGAGTAAAAAGAGAAATATTTGACCAAAGATGGTTATAATCATTAAAAGGAAAAAATGATTTTCCCATAAGTCATTATAATCATTGAAAATATGAAAACATGCCTAATTGGGTGGACACAAGTAATGATTTTCCCCAAGACATTTATAATTATTAGCTAAATGAAAACATGCCCTAGTTGGGTGGATAAAGATAATGATTTACCAAAATATGGTTATAAGCATTATCACCAGGATATATTGAAACACAATAATTTACCCAAATGTTGATATAATTATTGGCATGATAGTGTGGATTAAAACATAATGATTTTCTCAAAGGTGGTTACAATTATCAATATTGTAGGTGGGAAATATGGCAAATTAGATAAGGTGGATTACATACTAAATCCATACTAACAGAGTAAGAGTAAGCCAATATAGATGAATTTTTAGCAGCTAGATAGTATGGAAATGCATGTCCTAACTAGCAAGGATTTAAAATTCTTTTGTGATTTAATTACTCTACATGTGGAAAATGATTTGGGGTAGATTGGGAGTTTTTTAGGTAACTAAGGAGAAGTATTGTGGCCTCATTGTTTGTAAGATTTCTCAAGCTTTTTTTTACTATATCACTTGATGTTAGGCATTATGATATAAAATACCATGATAACTTACCAAAAATATGTAGAATGACTGACACACGATCTAATAAATAATTAAGAATAATGCATAAATGATAAAAAAAAATGATGATAATGTTGAATTATGAATATAGATAGACTTAAGTATAGTACACAAATTATCACCTAATGGATGAAATTTTACTAAGGCAAGGCATAATGATGAAAGCAAACAAATAGGTAAGCAAACAACTAAACAAGAAGACAAAAATACCAATAAACAAAGGCACATCGAAAAAAATGAATCAAAATAACATGAGATAAAAAAAAACAATAGTTAATCATAATGTTAGCACAAACAAAAGACAAATAAAAATGACACAAGGTTGACCCTAGTCTATATGGAAGTAACGACACAAATAAGATGACAAATATTTCCCCTAGGCTATAGGATATAATGACACAAATAATAAAATGGAGGGAATAAAAAAAGGAAGGGGTAGATTAATGCACTAAGAAAGTGGATGCTACCTATGTAGTTTCATAGACATAAGGTCCAACATAAAATTCAGGCCAAATGTAATTCTCCCAAGATATGGGATAGAAGAAGATGATCAAGAAAACATGATTGCTGAGGTAGAGGAATATGTGACTTGTCTTGTAAAATAGTGAGATCATGAGATGAAGCCTAGCAATCATTAATGTATCAAAGCAAAATATTAAATGTGCATAAGAGAAACTCACAAAATAGAGAGAGTACAAAGCTTAGGCCAAATAAGGATGGAAAAACTAAATGATAAGTGGTTTCTAGTGAAAAAAGTAAAGGTCCTAGAATCTTTAAGGCAAAGAAGTGGTCGATTTGGTGATTTTTTAGGATTTTATAAATCATTTACAAATGTTTTTGGAAATTTTAAAGCATCTCAACTTGATCAATAATGAAAAGATATTAAATGGTCCAAATCCTAAAATGGAAAGAGCGTTCAAACATTAAAGTTCTCAAAAAATGGTGAGAACATGGAATAGGGTGACTAAGTTAACCTCAACATGAATCAAACATTGCCTACATAGTCCCTATTATAGCATCAAACTTCACATTTTAAGAGATTTATTTAGGCTCTCTCAAATTGAGCTACACTATGGGAATAACCCTAGGCTATGGGCTACCTATGGTGGGGTTGAACATTTAGAGAAGGCTAGCTTCCTCTTGATGGATCACCTATACTTATACATGCATTGACAAAAGGATAGAAAATGTGGAAATAGGGATCCTAAAAAATATAACAAGGTGATGTACCAAATTAAAATGAGGATCTCATGTGCTTAAACCCACACTAGATTAGTATAAGATAATACTAGCTCACACATTGTCACAAAACTAGCTAATTACATAAGTGTTTCATAAACTACGTTTAGGAAGAAATAGATGAAAAAAAGAGGAGTTATAAGACTCACTAAGAGATTACATCAAATTAAATAAATAACACTAATCTAGACCTAAAACTAACTTGAAAACACCTAGAAATGAGCAAGAAATAAGGGCAATGGGCATGGATGATTCTCCTTCATAATGCAATCATGAATAATCTATGCTACAAAAAATTCAGAGGTGAGAGATAGGTAAAGAGAGTATTTATTGAATAAAGAGGTAGTTCTTATAAATTTTGATAGGGTCTAGCCTTATCAAATAAGAGTCTCTAATCTTCCAAAATTGAGAGAGAAATCTTATAAAAAATGAGAGTCCTTCTAAAAAATGAGAGAGAGCTTAAAAAATGGGAGCTATAGGAGAAAGGGGAGGGAGAGAGTGAGCATGCCAGACTAGGTCATTAAATGAGCTACCACCTCTTGATGAATGCCCCACCATATTTTTATCAAATCATAGCTAATACATCATAGGTAAGATAGTATTCATTTGTCTTAATAGCTTCCAAATCATTTCATTTATTGAGAAACACACTAGAGGATAAGAGTTTTCTAAAGGTGTCAAGTCATGACTAAGTCTATTGGGGAAAATATCTTTATGGTTTTGAATAGTATCAAATTCTCCAACTACTTTTTCCAATCCCCTAAGCTATTCTATGAACTCTTACACCATCTCCCACTTGCTTTTATTTTAAGGACAAAGTCCTCATATCCATGGACTTGATAGAGTCATGCCATTTTTGCTTTGAGCAGATATAGGTACTTGATTGTCTAAAATATGACCATGTCGATAGATAAGACACTCCTTCACATCTACCCCTACTCCAATTCTGAGCATAGGTTTATCATTTATCAAAAATTAATTTATTTTATTGGTTTTCCTATAGTCAATATGTCAATTCAAACCCATAGGTTGCATAATCTTGCTTTTGAGCTATATTAGGTCAAAATAAACCTATTCTACCTCTAAACCCTATGGTAGCCCAGGACTCATTATACATGACATTGAAAAGATGAAAAATCTAAGTCTATTTTCTCTATATCCTCCAACAAATATCTTGACTGAGCTCCAATGATGTCTTTTGAAGTATTTACCCAGATTCAACCTTAGTTGAATTTGATCTCTATTTGAAGTCCCTTAGTTTTTGACTTTTTATATTGACCATTGATTAGATTGCTTATGCACCATTAATCTTTATATGTATGAGTGGATGTGAGCCATAAATCTTCTATAAGTTTAATGTGATTGAGACACTTGTCACCTATGTATTTGTCTTTGAGATTTGCTAACCTTTTGACCCATCAATCACTATTAGATCTACCTTATACAATGGATCATGCACTGTCAATCAGCGTAGACCCACTAAAACTGTGTGGTTATCACTCACCATTAGATCTAGATTCTACTCTTGATATTATACCAATTGTCATTTATGAACTTATGCTAACTTTTTAAATTGATTCTCATTATTGATCTTGGGTTCATGATCAAATGTGATCTATTAGATCTTTGGGACCCACTAACCTTTCTAGGTTTTTTCTCGCCATTGGATCTTTAGTATGATTGGACATCAACCATTGATCTTGGATCATTTTAATTTTAAAAACTATTTTATAGGACCCTAATTTAACTTTTACATGCATGTTTAAGGATTTTTAAATCCAAATGGTTAATTTTCATATCTTTAACTTGATATCCCCATCCATGTTTCATTCTGCAAGTCTAAATTTGAAGCTTTATATCTTGAGATTGAAAGGTCATCAAGATACAAAATTTTTAGAGAATGTTTAAGGTATGAAAAACACCATGTCCATATGATTTTTTGGCCTAAGATGATTTTTAGAGTGCATTTATTAAATGCATAATCAATTTTATATATCCATTTATACATGATGTGTTTGTGATGGTCTGATTCTTCTGGACTTGTGTAAGAAATATTTATCTCTTTAGAAGGCTCTAATAAACTTTTAAGGCTATGTGCAACCTAATTCATGCCCTTAAATTATTGAAACATCAAGTGAACCTACTATTCTTTACAATTTGTAACCTTAGACCTATTTCCTACCTCCCAAAGATCAACAAATTACATTTTAAACTTGATTAAAGTGTTTCAAAATATTTGTAAGCAATATGAGATCTTATTCTATCACTTTAGGTCTAATCATTCCATCTATAGCTCTACTTAGTTGATCACTCCATACCAAGAACTCTATAAACTGATTCATTTAGGCAAATTTCCATATGTAGGCCAAAATTAGCCAACATTTTATGTGACATCCTAGGGTTCAATGCCTACTATGCAAAGTTAAGTGGCCTCAAACTGATCTATTGGGCATCTAGAGTCATAGTATTTTCTCTTAGTTATCATGAAACTGACTCAACTCTGATCCTTTTCCATAAAATATCCTCTTGAACATAAAAAGGACTAAAAAGGATACAAAACAAAAATTGTGCCCAAGGCACTTATTGAAAGGGAAAACACACAACTAGAATATATGTGTTCAAAGCACTTAGAGGAAATAATAAAAACTACTCTAATATGTTATAATATTATATAATAGATGTAAAATATTCTAATAATAAATATTTAAATGGATTCTATTGATTGGGATGGGTAATACCTCTCCATCCAGTTGGGCAAGCTAAAAAAAAATTGTGTTATTTGCATCCATGGATAAAATAAAGACCACTTCACAAGCTATCAAACTTGGTATGATTGTCTGACTTAGCCTTATTTGAGTCCCACCTAAAATAAAGTCCCCTTATTTGAATTCCCTTATTATGGCTCTGTTATCAAAGGATTTCTTGACCTGAGCTTGATGTGACTCTAATGTCTTCATTTCAAGGTCCTTGGTTTCTTCAAGCTTCATGAGCTCTATCATTTTCATGTTCATACACTTAGTCTCCATCAACTCAAGTTGATGGGCTAACTCCATTATAGGTAATTCAAGATAAATTAAAAATTTGGCTTCCCTTCCATATACAAGGACATATGAAGAATTAATAATGGTATCTTTGGGAGTCACTCTATCAGCCCATAGGGCTATCCATAGCTTTGTATGTCACATTCTTTGATTTTTCTCCATGGTTCTCTTGATAGTAATTATCAATTTATTGTTTATGGACTCTACCATTCCATTGCCTTGGGGGTAGTAATTAGAGGATGTACTAAGGTAGATTTCCATCTTGAATTCCCATTCACTTGTCTTCATACCAACAAATGATAATGCATTATCTAAAATTATATTAGCCAGGACAACAAACATAGTTACCATGTTATCATAGAAGTCCAATACTACTATCTCATTGGTTGCTTTCAAGGAAATTATTTCCACCCACCTAGTGAAGTAGTCAATTGTAGTGAGCACCCATTTATGTCTTTTACTTGAAGGTGGATTTATTAATCCTATAAAGTTTAACCCCTATTACATGAAGGGTTGCTCCACCTAGATTGGGTTGATTGGAAAAGCTATTAGTCTCTACTTTCCTACAAATAGAGCACACTTTTGGCATTTCCTAACCCATTCATAGGAATCCTTAAAGAAGTTGGGCTAGTAATAACCAAACCTCATTACCCTTTTTTTAGTTCTTGGAGAAAAATGGCCTCCTGTAGGTCTATCATGAAATTGCTCCAAGATCTTTGTCACTTGATTGTTATCAATGCACCTAAGAAGTACCCCATTGATGTATATTTTAAAAATAACACCATAAAATAATGTATAAGGTATGGAATGAATCCTAAAATACCTTCTTTTTTATTTATACAAACCTTAAGGGCATTTTTCTATCATTAATAAATATGTCATGTCTTGGAGCTAACTATTGTTGGGTGGAAGTACATTTGCTTGTGAGTTGTCTTGTGTAACCAAAAGAACTTATTTTTATTCTTGAAGGTCATCTACCATATTCTCACATAGGCATTTTCCTCTTACCATCTTGGTGACTTTGATCTCCGCATCATACTCTATGACCTTGGTAATCTATCCTACTCTTTTCTCATTCAAGTCTTTATTGAGGAGAAAATCCCTTACTCCAGGATGAGACACCATAAGATGAACCTTACAATTGGAGAGCATTGGTATAAAATTTTTGAGGATTTTCAAATCTAAAATAACCTCATTTTATATAAAAGTGTATCCTACATCATATTCCTCCATCCCTTACCTAGAAAAGGAAATTGGTTGTTCAAGTCTTTCACCATTCTTTTGCATTAGCATAGTTGATATGTTATCAATATTGGAAAAGGTATATAATTCAAAATCATTTTATAAATTAGGATTCATGAGTGAGGGTGCTTGGGAAATGGCTTGATTGATGGCCTAAAATGTTTCTTTACCTTCATTTGACCAAGCAAACACTTGGCTCTTCTTCAACATGGTAGTGATGGGTTTGAAAAAGTTTGTAAAACCAAGTATAAACCTTCTCACAAAGTTTATCTTCAAAAGGAAGCTCTATATTCCTTTCTTGTGTTTAGGTAAAGATAAGGTTAGGATGGCACTTATTCTATCAAGGTCAATGGATAATTGTTCCTTTGAAATAATGTGACCCAAATTTTTTCCTTCATGAAAAATAAACACACATTTTTGGGGGATTTAAAGAGATCTTATACTCTATAAATTTTTGAAAGATCAACTGTAAATGGTTCATGTGTTCACTAGCTTTCTTAGAGAAAACTATGATGCTATTCAAGTAGACCAACACCATTTGATTCATTAACCCTTAGAAAGGTATGTCCATGGATTTTTATAAAGTGGCTCCAGCATTTAAAAATACAAAAGGCATATTTTGGTAGGCATATGTGCCCAAATTAGTGGTGAAGGTAGTCTTATATTGATCTTCTTCTCTCACCAACACCTAGTTGTATCCTAAATATCCATCTAAAAGGGAGAATAATTCTAAACCAAAAGTTATCTAAAGTATTTGCTTCATAGATGGTAAGGGGTAATGATATTTTAAAGAGACCCTATTTAGATCCTTAAAGTCAACATGTAATTTGATTTCCTCATTTTTCTTCCTTATAGGTACCAAATTGGCTACCCATGAGGAGTGTTTAATGGTAAAGATGATATTATATTAAATTGTTAGATATTTTTTTAGTGATGTCATGGATGTGTCCAAGTGGGTATATGAAGTGTCTTGATAGTCTAAGTGTCAATGATAAAGTGTGTAGTGTGCTTGTCCTAGTATGATTAGAGTAAGCTTGATTGATCTTACATTTTTGCATGATTAGGGATGGGTCTGAAGTATTGAGTATGTGATAGGGGTACTATCATAGGTCAAGGGTGATTGAAGATATTGTGGAAGTGCATAGTATTCATCCAATTCTTCATTATGATAATCTATATATTTTAGGTCTAGTAGTAGAAAAATCTAAGTGGGAAGTTTGTTGATGTCACCATTGTTGCAGATGTATAAGTCAGGGGGAGTTGGTTACATGGGTGTGATAAAGTTGGTCCCAAGTTGATATGGTCAAAATTTTAGGTCATGTTATTAAATGAAAAAAAGGTTATTAAGGTTCAAATTTAGTCTTCCAAGTAGATTACAATAGTTTCTATACTTAGCCAGACCATCACTACATGTCATGCAGATATGGATGAACCAACAAGTTTGCAAATTTTTGTAGGTAATAAAAATTCACTTTTGATCAAAGGTTTACATGGAGATGTTGTTTATAGTTCCAAAAATCTACCTTTAAAATTTGGAGTCTTGAATTGATTTATATCTCAAGTTATAAAGCTTTAAAGTTCTCTAGTAGAATGCGATGGGCTAGAGACCATCAAGTTTAATTATATTGAAGTCTAAGGTCATTGGTATAGAAGATCCAATGATGAGCACTTAATTTTAAATATTTAGATCAATAGTTTGTATGAATTCAACATGTTAAATTTTGTACACGTAGGTGATAAGTGTCACAAGCTTGCTAGTCTGACAGAAGATCAACAGTGAGTGGTGGTTCGTACTGACAAAGATCAATGGTGTGGGACAAGTCAAAGAGTCAACAATGTACATGAGACTACCAAGTGGTACAAGTACATGGACTATTTAAAATTACTTAAAAGGAATGAAAGGGTGACAAGTTTCATAATCTTGGGAGTTTTAAGCAAGATCTAACCATGACTACTACAAGATAAAGACTTGGTTAATCCACATAAATTGATAGTGTGTATTTTCTCAATATTAAAAGGGTGCATAAGATGAGGCCAACATGTCCAAGGTTTAATGTTTGGATAGTGGATCACTATGAGGTAGATACTAAGATAGTCTCAAAAATATTTATGGTGTATGTTTAATCTAAGATGAGAGGACACAAGATGATGGAAAAGTGTTTGAAGTTTAATGATTTCTTAGTGATAGTTGAAATTCAAATATGTGAATTTATGAGGGAAGATCAATATATAATTTTTATGCTATAACTTTTGATATATTAAAAATTTAACCATGGTGTAGAAAGAAAAGTTTTAGAGTAATTCAAGGTGCATCTAAAAATATTAATTTAAAGTCTAATTATTTGTACAATCAAATTTATTGAACTCAAGTTGAATATGTTTTCATTCATGCTCTGCAAGTAACCCAAGAAGGGTAATAGAGTTGTTCTTGATGGTATTTTGATATTTCAAGATGAGATAGCTATTAGAGAGTATTGTATACTCCATGAAGATCATATATATGGATTTTAGAGGTTTGACCAATCCATATTTAGTATGAACAAATGCTTAAAAGGTGATTGTGTGTTCATTCTTGGTGGTTATATGCATATAATGTTATTTAAGCAGATAGAGCTTTAGCAAAAGGGTGTTGTGATGGTTATTTTCACTTGAGGAGAATATATAGATAGTGTGGCATAGTTATATGTATTTTAAAGTGTTCTTGTGTTCTTAGTTTTCTTGGAAAAGTGTCAAAGAGGTGAATGGGTCTTGATAGGACCTAAAAAGTGACTTAGGCCTATTTGAAAGAGGGTTGTGATTAAAGGTGACCCTTTTTTGATGCCTTAAGGGTGAAGGTATGTATTATGGTAGATAAGGAAGGTTTTTATTATAATAATCATGAAGAATCTATAAAATGTGAAACCACCGGGTTGTAGAGTAGATTAGGTTGATGACTATGTGTTTAACTTGTAGGTCCTATTTTTTATGTGAAAGATAGTTTTCTTATAGGTTTTAAGATTGAGGATGAGAAAATAGGTCTAGTATGATCTAAAAGGTGGTTTTGGATGTTTGTGACTGTGCATAGAGTTGAAGAGAGATGATATAAATTATATCTCCATCATATTGGTAGGCAATAAATATTTAACATATTTTCATTTCATAGGTTTTAGGAGGGTACTCAACATCTAGGTTAGAATTACTTGACCACAATGTGGTTATAAGGACTTGATCATCTTAGGGGTAGGTGCTCCTTATGAAAAAGGTGTTTCACTAAAGCTAGTTAGAAGGACTTGATAAAAAGGTGGGAAGAAGTATTTGATCATCTTAGGGGTAGGTTATCCTTATGAAATAGATGTTTCACTAAATTTTGGTTAGAAGGACTTGACTAGTCTCATGTTTGTGATCTTATAAGACAAGTAGTCTATATATTTTTAGGATTGAGAGTGGGTTTTATTCCCTACAAGGGTTTCCCACATATATCTTGTGTTGTGTGTATGATCTTGCATTATATTTTGATTCATTGTTATGAATGACTTGTATATTATATGAATGCTTGTGGTAAATGAATAAGGGTTTGAAAGGATTGGAATTGAATTTGAAATATCTTGCATCACTAATTCACCCCCCTCTCATTGATTGTACCTCTAACATTTGGTATCAAAGTAGGTCCTTTAATAAAGGATTGATAGCTTGAAGGAGATCCAAGGTACAATATGGGTATTCATCAAATGCAAGGAGGTTTTTCCACTAAGCAAGCATTGATGTTCAATGGATCCAATTATCCTTTTTGGAGTGAAAGGATGAGGACTTACATCATGTCCCTGGGGTTTGACACTTGGAAATATGTTGTGGATGGTTATTCTATACCTACAATTGCTTGTTACATATAAGAAGTTATTTGTGAATAATTCTAAAGAAATGAATGCTATTAATTATGGTCTTTTAGAGTCTGAATACACTAAGGTAAATCATTGCATATCTACCAAGGATATGTGGGATAAATTGAAGACTAGTTATGAAGGATATTCAAAGGTTAAGTTGGCTAAGTTGTAGACTCACTGAAGATAATTTGAGAGTCTTAAGATGAAGGAATAATATTTCATGCCATCCTTTCTATAGAGAGTTGATGATATTATGAATAATATCATAGGTCTTGAAGAGAATATTGAATAAGATATTGTAATTTAAAAGGTATTAAGGTCTCTCTATCTCATGTTTGACTCTAAATTATCTATTGTAGAAGAAAGTAATGATCTTACTTAGTTGAATATGGATGATTTTTAGGGCATTCTTACTACCTATGAGATAAGAGTCGATGATGATAAACTACCAAACAAGGAAGCAACATTTAAGATAGAAATGAATCTAAAGAAGAAGTTCCAAGGTAAGAAACTAAAGGAGTAAGACATATATGATATTGATGAAGATTAACTAATTGCTTTGTTTACAAGGAAATTAAAAATAGCGTCAAACAAGTACAAGGGTAAAATACCCTTCAAATGCTTTAATTTTGGAGAGGTATGACATTTCAATAATAAGTGCCTTCATAAGCATAAGAATAATGATGATGAAGATCATGGTGATGGAAAAGATGAAGACAATAAGACATATAAGTCTAATAAGAGGAATAAAGGGTTCATAACGTTTGACAACAACAAGAAGTTCTTGAAGGACAAGAAGAGTCTCTACATGAAAAAAGATTATATCTCATCAGATGAGAGTGAAGATAGTAACTCAAAGTATGATCATGAAGATGATGTTCCTATTGAATATAGATCCCTCTTCATCATTAAGGAAGGAAATTTCTCATATCAAAAGGAATCTACTTTGAGTGATTGAGATGTTGATAAAGATGAGGTGGACTATGAGATTGAATTGATAAAATTTGTTGAAGAACTAAATATTGAGAAGAAGATTAACAAGAATATGAAGTATTAAATCAAGGATTATGAGGAGAAATTTAGTGTGTATGAATAAATAATTAATGAAGACACTAAGGATAATGAAGATATATTCAAACATCTTAGTTGTGAATTATAAATCCTGTCTACAAGCCTAAAAGTGAAAGAAGATGAATGTTCAAGGTATGTCATTGAGAATGAGTCATTAAAAGTTGAGTCAGAGAAGCAATATAGTAATATGCAGTCATTTATGAGATTTGAAAAGATCTAAAGTGATATAAACAATATTTTGAGTGGTCAAAATCATACAAGTAATAGAACTAGTCTTGGATACAAAGGAGAACCAAAAAATGTAACTCAAGATAACATAAATACTAATGTAAATTAGATCTTGAAGGTTAACAATCAGTTAAAGAATGAATATGTTGGTAGAATGAAGACAAATCAAATCATAAAACCAAATTCCATTAGGTATGTAATTTTAAATGGTTACTATTACACATGTAAATAGTTTGAGCATAGAGTTAGAGAATGAAAGAGACCTGCTAGAAATGAGTTTATATGGAACTATGATGAGGGTCATCAGTAAAAAGGTAAGTATTCTTCAAAAGGAGCAATTTGTTTCAATTGTCAAAAGAATGTATATGTTACAATATTTTTTTATAATCAGGAAAGGCAAGATAAGATTTTTATAAAAGGTAATAGGCTAATTCAACTGTCAACAAAGAGGTCACATTATTAGATTCTACAAGTAAAGGCCTATAAGACAAAATAGGTTTAATAAGGCTCCTAGAGTGAAATAAAGAATGCAAGTTAACTCATGGAAACCAAAGGTGGTAAGTGTGAGTCATGATCAATTTTTAGGTCTAAGTGATCTATTTATTATGGTGGAGAATGCTATAAAAGTTGGAGAGTGCCAAGATCTCTCATTATCTATCATGTTGTGAATGAAGAGACCAAGCTCAAGGAGAAAACCAAATTTCTAGTTGAGGATAGTTTTTAGGTGTGTTTGGATGGTAATGAACAACTTATTATGTGTGAGCAAGTTTCAAGCTTGGTTTCTATGTTGTCAAGGTCTAAAGGTGATGTTCTGCAATTCAAAGAAGCCACTTCAGTGATCAACATATGTCAAGATTCCATAGCTGCTCCAAATATTATATATCCTATCATAAAAGAGAAAGTGAGTGATGTAGAAAAGGAACAAGTTGTCAAAGTTCAGACAAAGGATAAGAAGAGCAAGAAATCTTATAGCTAGAAAGGGATTCTAGTGGTTACTAAGGAGATGTGGGCCACTCTAGGATTCACTTTGTTTTAGATAATTATGGTGTAGAGGAGGTTTTTATCTATACTTATTAAGAGAAACATTTTAGTATAGAAGCAATTATTACTATGGTGTTCTTTAGAATGTCCTAGAAGGCAAGAGATGAGTGTTTCTAGTTGGAGTTGGTGTGTCAAGATGGGAGACGTGCTTTGATGAGGTCAAAGTAATTCCATAAGGTGTTTTTGTTATGTATGAAGGATCAAAATTAATGTTTTTAGGTGAAATAATGAGATTGATATAATTTCAAGAAGATTTTGGTTCTCATAAAGGTTTTTGCACTTCTTTGTGATGTGTTCCAGGTGGTTTTTGTGTTTTGATGATCTTGTTAGTGCCTTTTGGAGGTTTTTGTGTGCTCCCAGGTATATCCTTCTTGTTGAAAATTAAAGCCATGGTATAAGAATTAAAGATTACTAAATATGTGGAGGATCAAAAATTGGTCCATAAATGTGTGATGGTTGTTTCCAAGTTTTCAAAATGTTTCAAAGGTGGGTGTTGACCAGAGGAGGTTAACCTTATTTGTTTTGAGATTCTAGAGTTTTGAGCTATGCTATAAAAGTGGTTTTACTTATGATTTGAGGTATGAGTATTATTAATAGGTTGAGTGGACCAAATGGGTTTTCAAATCAAGCTTTACAAATATTTTAAGGTTTGTGGTTTTCAAACTATTCAAGTTTTTGTCAAGATGGAGGCCTAATTAGCTTGCAAGTTTATGAAGGAAGTATGTTTCATAGGATGAGATATGTGATGAAAATTTGTGTGATAAAGGGGTAATATGAGATATCTCTAAATATTAATTTTCAGGTCTTGAAAATGTGTCTAATAAAAGTTTTGGGCTCTTCAAGTTCTAGGTAGGGCTATAAGGAGTCTAGATAGGCCTAGTGTGAACATTTGATGTTTTTGATTAGTTTATACAAAATATAAAGGCATGAGTGTTTAAAAGTGAGTTATCAATTTTTTTTATATCATGTTTCTTATTTTGAGAGTGGTATGAAGTTCTATTAGTAGTCCTTAAGGTGGCTTGAGAGAGAAGGTTAGTAAGCATGTGTGGTGGTTCTTCATGGTATGTGAAGATCTAAAGATGATCAAGAGGTGAAATGGATTAGATATATTATTGGGAGTCCTTATTAGATATTTTATTGGTTATTTCCATTAGATTTCAGTTCTTTTGTGTGTTCTTTCTTCATTGGTTATAATTCTTGGTTGAATAGAGTGTTGGTATGTGACAAGAGGAAGTTATTAAGGCAAGAAGAGGTAGACTCAAGGTAAGGAGGAGTTTTTATCATATTTATAAGGTGTTCCTATATTTTTTTTGGTATTTTTATCTCCTCAAGATTAATTGGTACCCACTTTGTCATTATGTCAAAGGGGGAGAAGGTTCTTATTGTGAGAGTGCTTGAAGAGAGAGAAGGAAGGTGAGTTATATGATGGGTGTTAACATCAATGACAAAGGGGGAGATAATTGGAGAGTTTTAATTTATGTCATGGATGTGTCTAGGTGAGTGGATGAAGTGTATCTATAGTCTAAGTGTCAATGACAAAGTGTGTAGTGTGCTTGTCCTAATATGCTTGAAGTAGGCTTGGTTGATCTTTAGTTTTAGAATGATTAAGGATGGATCTGAAGTATTGATAATGTGATATGGGTCCTATTAGAGACCAAGGATTATTGGAGATATTTTTAAAGTTCATGGTATTCATGCAGTTCTTCATTATAATCATCTAGACATTTTGGGTCTAGTGGCAAAAAAATCTAAGTAGGTAGTTTGTTGATGTCACCATTACCATGTATGGATGAGTCAAGGGGATTTGGTCATATGAGAGTTATTATATTAGTCCTAAGTTGATATGTTCCAAATTTAAAGTCATGCAATTAGGAACATTAAATTTTATTAAGGTTCAAAGATGGCCTTTCAAGTAGATTGCAATAATTTTTATACTTAGCTAGACCATCACTACACGTCATACAAATATGGATGAACTAGCAAGTTTGTGAGTTTTTTCAAGTATGAAAAAGTTAATTATTTATCAAATTTTTACATGTATATGTTTTTAATAGTTATAATAATTTACCCTAAAAATTTGGAGTCTTGAAGTGATTTCTGGCTCAAGTTATAAAACTATAAAGTTGCTCTAGCAAACTATGATGGGCCAAAGACCATCAACTTTAATCATGTTGAAGTTTGTTGCCATTGGTATAGAATATCCAATAGTGATCACTTAGTCATACATATTTATATCAATATTGTTCATTAATTAAACATGTCAAAGGTTGCATGTGTAGGTGATAAGTGTCACAATCTCACTAGTTTGACAGAAAATCAATGGTGAGTGGTGGTTTGTACTGATAAAGATCAATAATGTAAGGCAAGTCAAAGAGTCAATAATGCATGCCAGACTACCAAGTGGAAAAAGTACATGTACTATCATTAAATTGATTAGAAGACACATGAGGGTACCTAGTGTCATAATATTGGGAGTCTTGAGCAAGATAAAGACATGGTTAATCTATAGAAATTGATGGTGCACATTTGGTCAATATTACAAAGGTATACGAGATGAGTTTAACATGTTAAAGGTTTAGCATTTGGATAGTGGATCACTATGAGGTAAATACTAAGATACTCTTATTAATATTTTTGGTGTGTTTAATATAATATGAGAGAACATGAGATAATGGAAAAGTGTTCAAAGTTTAACAATTGCTCAGTGATCGTTGGAATTCAAATATATGAATATGTGAGGGAAGACAATCTATAGTTTTTATGCTATAAATTTTGATATATACATAATTTGACCATGGTGTAAAAATAAATTTTTTATAGGAATTTAAAATTCATAAGTAAATATTCATTTTAAGGTACAAATGTTTGTACAATAAAATTTATTGAGCTCCTAAGTTGACTATATGTTCATTCATGCTCTGCAAGTAAACTGAGAAGGGTAATAGAGTTTATCTTGATCATACTTAGACATTTGGAGATGAGATACTATTAGAGAATGTTTTAGAATCCATGAAAATCATCTATATGGATTTTGTAGGTTTGACCAATCCATATTTAGTATGAAAAATGCTTATAAGGTGAATGTGTGTTCATTCATTGTGGCTATATGCACATAATGTTGTTTGAACAAATTGAGCTTTATCATAAGGGTGATGTGATGGTTTTTATCACTTAAGGAGGACCTATATATAGTGTGTCATGGATCCATGTATTTTAAAGTGTTATTATGTTCTTATTTAGCTTGGAGAAGTGTTAAAGAGGTGAATGGGTCTTCATATGACCTAAAAGGTAATTTAGGCCTATTTGAAAGATGGTTGTGCTTAAAAGTGACCCTTGTTATATGCCTTAAGGGTGAAGGCATGTATTATGGCTAAAAATAAAGGTTTTGATTATAATAATCATGAAGACTCTATAAAATGTAAAACCAAATGTGGTGGTTTCTAGGCTAGTTGAATAGATGTGAGAGACTAGAGAGAATAGGTAGATGTAAGAGTTGAAGAGTGAAGGAAAGAAGGAAAGGGTGTGTACCTAGTGGATGGTTTGTAGAGTATATAATGTTGATGACTATGTGTATGCCTTTTAGGTCATATTTATGATGTCAAGGATAATGCTATTGTAGGTTTGAAGATTGAGGATGAGTGAAGAGGTCTAGTGTGATCTAAAAGGTGATTTTGGATGTTTTTAATTGTGTTCAAAGTTGAAGAGAGTTGATATAAATTATATCTCCATATGATTGGTAGGTAATCAGTGTTCAGGAGATGTTCATTTCATATGTGTTGGTATGGTTCTCAACATCAAGGTTAGAAGGACTTGACCAAAAGGTAGTTAAAAGGACTTGATCATCTTAGGGGCAAACATTCCTTGTGCAATAGGTGTTTCACTAAATCCAATTAGAAGGACTTGACCAAAAGGTGGTTAAAATGAATTTATCTACCTAGGGGTAGGTGATCCTTGTGAAATAGGTGTTTCACTAAATTATGGTCAAAAAGACTTGACTAGACTTATGTTTGTGATCATCTTATATGATAAGTAATCCATGTGTTTGCAAGATTGAGATTGGATTTTATTCCCCAAAAGGGTTTCCCACATAGATTTTATGTTGTGTGTATGATATTACATTATCTTTTGATTCATTATTATGAATGACTTGTATATTCTATGAATGTTTATGGTAATTAAATAATGGTTTGAAAAGATTGGAATTGAAGTTAAAATATCTTTCATCACTGATTCACCCCTTCATCTTAGTGATTTTACCTCTAACATCAATTAGTTTATTCAATTCCTTCCTCATAAGCTCTTCAATTTTGGGGTTTATAGGCCATTGATTCTACTTTATAGGCTTGGAATTAGCCTCTAGTTATATAGTGTGGTGGGATATCTTTGAATAAAATCCTCTCAAGTCACTATATTCCTAAGAAAAGATGTCTTCATATTATTTACAAAGCTTTATGAAATCATGCCTTTCATCTTTAGTGTTTACCTTCCCAAGATTGAAGATCTTGTACTTGAAGATAAGGACTCTTTCATAGTTATCTTCACTTCTTGACATCATTACCTTATATTTTTTCATATGATCTTCCTCATGGAAAGATCCTTCAAGGGTGACAAGACCTTTAGGAATCTTATTAGATCTCAACTAAATAATTTTCTCCTCATACTAAAGTTGAAATTTTTCCTGGTTTATGGAGGAGAACTCTACTTACTACTTCAATAAATAGGCAATTTGCTTATCATTCTCAATGACTTACCGATGATCTTCATTGTCTGACATAGATGGTCTCACCACCACTTTGACATGTGGTTGCACCTCATTCCTTTTTAACTCATTGAGGGTATCAAATTGAGATCTCATATATGCCAACCTATCAACATGTACATTTTGATTCCTTAGCACTACTCAAATGTTAAAAGCTTTAAAATTCTCAATTAAATCCCACACTCTATGTTTGTAATACTTCATCAAAGGGTTCTTGGTGATATTATTGCCTTTAACCTAGTGAACTATTATCTCACTATCCCCATAAACTTGTAATTGTTTTATCCCTCTCTTATTATCCTATTGAAGGCTATGGATAAGACCCTCATACTCTACTAAATTACAACAGTAACTAAATTGGAACTTGGAAGAAGATAAATATTTGTCATTGGAGGGGGATACTATAATTGCACCTACACCCACTCCATGTTTGCTCCTTGAACCATAAAAAAAATTGCATAAGCCACTAGGATCTTCTTGAGGTCTAATAACGGATGACATGGACTAATTCTCTTCATGTAAGTAGTAGACACACATGTCCATTTATTTAAATCCTTCCAAGGGATCACCTAAATGATTGTCATTCCATAGTTCATCTAAGAACATGTTTGGTATTTCCTCATAGTAAGTGTTTAGCTCTTGATCAACTGTAAATTCATAGCTATCAAGGATGGTAAAATCAAGGTTTATGTTATCTAGCCCATAATATTCAATGTGGAATTATTCAATCTACTCAGCCTTGATAAACACTTTGGTCCTATATCTTATTTTAAATGCCATGTATGACCAATCTACTACTAAATAACCTTCAATCTTTGCTTATGAATTCCCTATGTAGGCATAGGGTAAAATGAGAAAGTCCATTTAGGATCAACATATCTTGAACCATTTAAATAATATGAAAAGTATGTAGGGTCAAGTTGAGGTCTATGATGATACTAGATGGCTGGGTAGAAGAACCATCAAGTTGTAGAACTCCTTTAGATTAGGGCTCATAGTTTAGACAAAGCTAATTAGATATGGAATTTGGAATTACTGAGGTGTTAGCCCTACTGTATACCAACAATTTGTGTACTAAATAATTACCAATGATTAATAAATGTATAAGGGAGAGGTTTGACCACCTTACCTAGTTGCACTTCACTAGGTCCTTTTGTTGCATTGGTGAGAACCACATTTTATTTGATTGGTGATTTCTCAGAACATTGATTCTTGATAACCCTTCTTGGAGGATGTCTACCTAAATAGGCATGAAGATCATATCCCACATTTGACATTTTCATTTATTCCATAATTTTGATGGGTAAACCACCAACATTTGGTTGTACTTTGGGAGCCATAACTACACCTTGAGTTTGTGAGTTTTGGGGAATAAACACATTCCCCTAATTTTAATTCCTTAGAGATATTATAACCTTTATAATAATAGGTTCATTTAGTTTTAATATTAAATAAGTAATGGTAAGAGCCTCTTTGACTGTTTCCTAGTTACCATCCATGTTCCTTCTTTTAAACCTTGTATTCGCTACCATTGGAATGTATGCTTGGCTAAAACTAGCCTGTTGATTGAGCATATAAAATTATTCTTTCTCATAGTTATCCATTTTAGCATCCAACTATCTTGGTCCTTGATCAAGACCTTGAATTTATTGAGTCTCTTCTATTTTTATCATCATGGGTACATTTGTGTTCTGAGCCATGAAAGATTGATTATACCCATAGTTGGTAGCCTACTACCATTGATCATTGAAATCTTGGTTGAAGTTAGTGTTTTGGAAAATGGATTTACCAAAAGACTAATTCCAAGGCATGGTACCCTAATATTTTTGATTAATATTATTTTGAATAGGGAACAAGGAGTTGGAAGTGCTTGTAGTATTTGGGTCATAGTTGCTTTGTCTATTGTAGTTAGGCTACCCTTATCCTTGGATTTGATCTTGGCCTTCGCATTAGAATTTTCCTTTGTAGGGTGGCCTATTTAATTGATAATATTTATGATAACAATGATATGAGGCTTGGTAAGGCTTATTGAAAGTATACTTCCTTTTAAAATTCACTAGCTCCTTTCCCAAGGACTAAAACATGCTCTTAATCTCTTGAAAGTTATTATGTTCTTAGGAATCACTAGATTGACTAGTGGAAGCCTTTTCTTGCTTTTGTGAGGGTATAGAAGAAATTTTAGGCATAGGAGGATGACATAAAAGGGAGGAATATAAATAGGGGTAGTATGATCTTAGGGAACAAAGGCATTGGTGGTTTAAGTGTAAGCTTTTCATCCTACACTCAATAATTTTCTGCTCTAATTACCACCTCATATGAATTTGGTAATGTGTTTCCTCCCATGGATTGCATCATTACTACAATGTCATTATTTAGGGCCTTAAAAAAGTATAGGAAGGTAAAGTTAGGGGTGGGCCTAACAAAGATTTGGATTTTATCCCAAGCTTTCTGGAACCTTGTATTGAAGTCTTGCATGACTTCATGAGGGGCCCTTTTTATTGTGGTTAACTACTCTGTAAGTGACAAATGGTTACTTTTATATTCAAATATTTTACACAATTCCTCTCCTAATTGGTACCATGTGGAATTATCATCAAGGATTCTATACCATTCTAGGGCTTTACCTTTGAAACATATGGCTAATAACCTAATTTCCACATATTCCTCATTGATATCATGAATGTTACAAAATTTGGCTATATCCATGAGGTATTTAGAAGGGGTTGTAGATTGATCTCTAGTAAAATTAGGGACACTTTTAAGAGTTGATATTGGAATAGGATAATATTGAGGGAGATTTGGAGGACTTTGGCCATTAAAATCCATAAAATATCTACCGACTGCCATGGAAATGAAAGGGTTTAACAAAGATCTTCTTGTAGGCATAGGCCTTAAAAGTGATTTGTTAGGTATGTGGAGCTAAAAGCTTCACCAAGGAGCATAGACAAACAGGTTCGGGTCTACACAGACGCCGGCGTCGGTCAGGAGCGACCGACGTCCGTCAGTTGCAGTTCAGAGGCGCCGAGGTCGGCGGTATGGTCGGCCGGCGACGGTCACAGGCGAACAGGCAGGAACCGACGTCGGTTACCTGCGTGTCCAGAAAGCTATTTCTGAGGACAGAAGCGAGTGTTTGCATGATGAGTTTGAGTTGTAGACTCATGCTCGCGTCTCTATTGTTAGCAATATTATTTTTAGAGCCCTTGTTGAAGAGGCTTAACTGTTTGTTGTAAGAGCATGCTTAAGTTTTCCTATTTCTATATGTAGGAGAGATTTTCTAAGCTATTGTAAGATGATGAGAGAGTGTAATAGAGTATGAGTAGAACATTGTGAATGTTTGAAGGACTGTACTTTAGAGAGAGCTCTTAAGGAATAGAGATCTAGTGAGAGATCTTGTGTGCATCTGAGAGAGGTGTGGAAGAACAAAGTTCTTCATTTGTATTCCTATTGTAAAGAGTTTTTAATACAAGTTTTCAGGGTGTTTTCTTGTATATCTTGTTCTGTGCTATTTATCATTTCAGTTACTTATCTATCTATTTATTTCTACATTCATTGCTTTCATAAGTGTAATCCATTGTTGGTTGATCCCCAACAAGTGGTATCAGAGCTCAGGTTCACTAACAGGTGGTTCAGATCTGTGTAGTGTGTTCGGATTACAGGTTGCTCACAGGGATTTCTGTTTGAGTGGGAGAAGCAATGGCAGAGGAAAGTAAGTTGAGAATGGAAAAGTTTAATGGCAAGAACTATCAGCACTGGAGAATGCAGATAGAGGACTATCTGTATCAGAAGGATCTTTACTTACCGTTAGGTGGGATAACAAAGAAGCCCAAGGACATGGAGGATGAAGAATGGGAAGTTCTTGACAGAAAGGCTCTTGGGTCTATAAGACTGAGTCTGGCCTCCACTGTGATATCTAATTTGTCACAGGCAAAAACTACGGTAGAGTTAATGACCACGTTAGCAAATCTATATGAAAAACCCTCCGCTTCAAACAAGGTATATTTGATGAAGCAGTTATTTAATTTGCATATGCAAGAAGGTGGATCTGTTTCCAATCACCTGAATGATTTCCATGGTATTGTTAATCAGTTAAGTTCTGTTAATATTGTATTTGAAGATGAAATAAAGGATCTTTTAATTTTATGTTCTTTGCCTGAAAGCTGGCATGGCTTGGTAATGGCAGTTTCTAATACTGCTTCTGCTTCGAATATTTTAAAAGTAGAGGATGTGGTTAGTGTTATTTTGAATGAGGAAATTCGCAGGAAAAGCACAGAAGAGACTTCTGGGACATCCGGGAACGCTTTAAATTTTGAGAGCAGAGGAAGGCAAAAAGAAAGGAGCAAGAGGAGATCAAGATCTAAGTCTAAGGGAAGAGGCAGATCCAAATCCAGGAATGGTAGAAGGCCACAATGCTGGAACTGTGGAAAGTTGGGGCACATAAGCAGAGATTGCTGGTCAAAGCCTAAGGAGGATAATCAGCACGAAGGAAAGGAAGAGACAAAGGTTGCAGGTATTGCACAGGATGCTCTTATTTTCTCTTTGCATAATAACATAGAATCTTGGGTATTAGATTCTGGTGCATCTTTCCATGCTACCCCTAACAGAGAATATTTCAGTGACTATGTCCATGGAGATTTTGGAATAGTGTACTTAGGGGATGATGAGCCTTGTAAGATTATTGGCAAAGGTAAAGTGCAGCTAAAGATGCAGAATGGCAACACATGGGTGTTGAGGGATGTGATGCATGTTCCTAGTTTGAAGAGAAATCTGATTTCTGCAGGTAAGCTAGGTGATGAGGGTTGTACAGTAACTCTCACAGCAGATTCTTGAAAAGTGACCAAGGGTGCACTTGTTATGGCCAGAGGTAAGAGAGAAGGTACTCTCTATTTGTGTAATTGTATTACTAACAAATCTCCTTCAGTTTTATCTACTTCAGATGTGGATGCTAAATTGTGGCACTCAAGGCTTGGCTACATGAGTGAGAAGGGGATGTCTATCCTTAAGTCTAAAGGTATGCTTTTAGATTTGAAAAGTATGGATCTAGAATTTTGTGAGCATTGTGTGTTTGGAAAATAGAAAAGGGTTAGTTTTCTAAAGACTGGGTCTACTAAGAAAAGGCAAAAGTTGTAGCTTGTTCACACAGACGTGTGGGGACCGGCTCATGTAGCCTCTATTGGCGGATCACAGTACTATGTTACATTCATAGATGACGCCACAAGAAAGGTATGGATCTACTGTATTAAAAAGAAATATGATGTTTTTGAGACTTTTAAGATATGGAAAGCCATGGTTGAGAATGAAACAGGCAAAAGATTAAAGTGCTTGAGATCTGATAATGGTGGTGAGTTCTGCAGTCTTAAGTTCAAATTGTATTGTTATATGAATGGAATCCGAAGACAAAGGACGGTTCCAAGGACACCTCAGCAGAATGGTATTGCTGAAAGGATGAACAGGACTACTATGGAGAGTGCAAGATGTATGAGATTGCATGCAGGGTTGCCCTTAGAGTTTTGGGCAGAAGCAGTTGACACTGCAATGTACCTGATCAACAGAGGACCCTCTACAGCTCTGGATGGTGGAATTCCAGAAGAGGCATGGACAGGTAAAAAGTTTGATCTCTCATATCTCAAAGTTTTTGGTTGTGAAGCCTTTGTGCACATAGATAAGGAAAATAGAAAAAAGCTTGATGCTAAGTCTATGAGGTGCACGTTTATAGGCTATGGCTCAGATGATTTTGGTTTCAGATTTTGGAATCTAGGAACTAACAAGGTAATTAGAAGCCGTGATGTTGTTTTCAATGAAAGAGTGATGTACAGTGATCAGAGAAGGAAGCTAGATCAAGCTGGGCAGAGCAATAATGAGTTGGACGAAGTTATGGTCCAAAAAGAGCTCGCGGGAAAAAGAAATAATCACTTACAGGAAAACACAGAGACCGACGTCGGCAGGTTTGGAACCGGCATCGGCAGTACAGAAACCGATGTCGGTCATACAGAGACCGACGTTGGCAGACCAGGCACTGGCGTCGGCCAGGAAGAACCAGCGTCGGCCAGTAACAGGTCTACAGGTGGCCGAGGTCGGTCACTGTCAGAAAATTTGGGTGGACAGATTGTGGAAAATGAGTCCAAGACACCAATCAGGAGGTCTGAAAGGGTAAGTAAGCCTCCAATTAGATATTCTCCTTCTTTATATTATTTATTGCTAACCGACGGTGGAGAACCAGAAAGTTTTGAAGAAGCTTTACAGGTGGAGTCCAGGAGTAAGTGGGAGCATGGCATGATTGAGGAGATGGAGTCCTTAAGAGAGAACCAAACATGGGATTTGGTTGAATTGCCAGCTGGTAAGAGAACACTGAAGAACATGTGGACTTACAGGTTAAAGGAAGGTGAGGATGGTCAGATGAGATACAAGGCCAGATTGGTTGTGAAAGGATTTGCACAAAAGCCAGGTATTGACTTTGGTGAGATTTTTTCTCCGGTTGTTAAGATGACTTCTATAAGGGTTGTACTGTCTTTGGTTGCTTTTGAGGATTTGCATCTCGAGCAGCTAGATGTTAAAACAGCATTTCTTCATGGAGATTTAGATGAGGAAATTTACATGGAATAGCCAGAAGGTTTCGAGGTCAAGGGTAAGGAGAAACTAGTGTGCAGGTTAAAGAAAAGCTTGTATGGCCTCAAGCAAGCTCCAAGGCAATGGTACTTGAAATTTGACAGGTTTATGACTGAGCATGGTTTCAGTAGGTGTCAATCAGACCATTGTGTATATTCTAAGAGATTTGATAATGGTAGATACATTATTCTATTGTTGTATGTAGATGACATGTTGGTTGCAGGGTCTCACATGCAGGATATCTCAGAGCTTAAAGTAAAGTTAGCTCAAACATTTGCCATGAAGGATTTGGGAGCAGCTAAGAAAATCCTTGGCATGAGCATTAAGAGAGACAGAGAAAATCACAGGTTGATATTGTCTCAAGAAGACTATGTGGACAGGGTGTTGAAACGGTTCAACATGCAGGATGCGAAACCGGTAAGCACACCTTTGGCAGGACATTTGAAGTTAAGCAAAGAACAATGTCCCAATTCACATGATGAGGTAGAGTACATGAATAAGGTTCCATATTCTTCCGCGGTAGGAAGTTTGATGTATGCAATGGTGTGTACTAGACCAGATATTGCCCAAGCAGTGGGAGTAGTAAGCAGGTATATGGCCAATCCAGGAAAGGAACATTGGAAAGCAGTACAATGGATCCTTAGATATCTGAGAGGAACCAGCAGTAGACATTTATGCTATGGAGGTTCAGATTCTTCTCTACATGGGTATGTAGATTCAGATATGGCAGGGGATTTGGATGGCAGGAGGAGCACCACAGGTTATGTTTTTACTGTAGGTGGAATGGCAGTTAGTTGGATTTCTAAGTTGCAAAAGGTTGTAGCCTTGTCAACTACAGAAGCAGAATACATTGCAGCTACAGAGGCTAGCAAGGAGATGATATGGATGACACGGTTCATGGAAGAGCTTGGAAGGGAGCATGGGAGTTGCAGATTGCATAGTGACAGTCAAAGCGCAATCCATTTGGCTAAGAACTCAGCTTTTCATTCTAGAACCAAGCACATACAGCTAAGGTACCACTTCATACGGCAGGTATTGGAAGATGGTGAGTTGAAGCTGGAGAAGATCCATACAGACATGAATCCTGCTGATATGCTAACAAAGCCAGTTACTAAGGAGAAGTTGAATCTTCATTCAACTTCTGTTGGTCTTCACGATTGAGTTGAAGATGGAGGAGCTAGAAGATCTTGCTGTACAGGTATTGGTGCAGCTGGTTTATCTCCAAGTGGGAGATTGTTAGGTATGTGGAGCTAAAAGCTTCACCAAGGAGCATAGACAAACAGGTTCAGGTCTACACAGACACCGGCGTCGGTCAGGAGCGACCGACGTCGGTCAGTTGCAGTTCAGAGGCGCCGACATCGGCGGTATGGTCGGCCGGCGATGGTCACAGGCGAACAGGCAGGAACCGACGTCGGTTACCTGCGTGTCCAGAAAGCTATTTCCGAGGACAGAAGCGAGTGTTTGCATGATGAGTTTGAGTTGTAGACTCATGCTCGCGTCTCTATTGTTAGCAATATTATTTTTAGAGCCCTTGTTGAAGAGGCTTAACTGTTTGTTGTAAGAGCATGCTTAAGTTTTCCTATTTCTATATGTAGGAGAGATCTTCTAAGCTATTGTAAGATGATGAGAGAGTGTAATAGAGTATGAGTAGAACATTGTGAATGTTTGAAGGACTGTACTTTAGAGAGAGCTCTTAAGGAATAGAGATCTAGTGAGAGATCTTGTGTGCATCTGAGAGAGGTGTGGAAGAACAAAGTTCTTCATTTGTATTCCTATTGTAAAGAGTTTTTAATACAAGTTTTCAGGGTGTTTTCTTGTATATCTTGTTCTGTGCTATTTATCATTTCAGTTACTTATCTATCTGTTTATTTCCGCATTCATTGCTTTCATAAGTGTAATCCATTGTTGGTTGATCCCCAACAAGATTTAAGAATAAAGTTGCCTTTATATGGGTGTGTATTAACAAACCTTAAAAATTTGATTAAATTTAAAATAAATTCAAAAAATTCAAAGGGAATAACTCTAGAAGTTGATCTTGTAGTCACTTTTGGCATGAGATGCAGTCACTGCTCTACTACCAGAATGTTGAATCTTCTTTTAGAGACACCACATATTATTTCTTGAAAGCTATAATTATTATAAATTGATCAAACCAACATCAAAATTTGACCAATATTCTTTGAATTAGGTCCCACTAGGCATGCCAAAAACTATTGTAATATTAATCTATACCCTTAGAGAGATTTATTTAGGATATCTCTAATTGAGCTACAATATGGGGACAACCCTAGGTTATGAGTCACCTATGGTGGGGTTGAACTTTAGGAGAAGGTTGGCTTCCTCTTGATGGATCATCTATACTAATACATGCATTGAGAAAAGGGATAAAAATGGGGAAATAAGGCTCCTAAAAAATCTAAAAAGGTGATGTACCAAATTAAAATGAGGCTATCATATGTTTGAACCCACACTAGATCAACATAAGATAATAGTAGCTCACACAATCTCACAAAACTAGCTAATTACATAAGTGTTTCATAGACTAGGTTCAAGAAGCAATAGATGAAAATGAAAAGGAGTTATACGACTTAGTGAGAGATTACATAAAATGGTAGAAATAACACTAATATAGACCTGGAACTAACTTGAAAACAACTAGAAATGATTAAGAAAGAAGGACAATGATCATGGAAGATTCTCCTTCACAATGCCATCATGTATAGGCTTTGTTACACAAAATTTAGAGGGGAGATATAGGTAAAGAGAGTCTTTATTACATCAAGAGGTAGTTCTTATAAAATTTTATATGGTCTAACATTATCAAATGAGAGTCTCTAATTTTCTAAAATTGAGAGAGAAATCTTATCAAAAGTGAGAGAGTCCTAAAAATTGAGAGAGAGATTACAAAATAAGAAATAATGGGAGATATAGGAGAAATGGGAGGGAGAATGTGAGAATGAAATCATGGTTCATTAAATGAGATACCACCTTTTGATGAATTCCACCACCATCTTTTGATCAAATTAAAGCTAATACATAATAGGAAAGATAGTCTTGATTTGTCCCAATAGCCTTTGAATCATTTCATTGATTGAGCAACACACTAGAGAACAAAAGTGTGTTAAATGTGGTGATTCATGACTAATTATTTTTGGTAAAATATCTTTATGCTTTTGAATAACATTGAATGCTCCAAATACTTTCTCCAATCCCTTAATCTTCTCTAGAATTCTTATGTCATCTCTCACTTGCTTTTATTATAAGGATAAAGTCCTCATATTCATAGACTTGATAGAGTCATGCCATGTCTACTTTAAATGGATATAACTACTTGGTTATTAAAAATATGACCATGTCAATAGACAAGACACTCCTCCACATCTTCCCCTCCTCTAAACTTGAGCATAGGTTTACTATAGATCAAAAACTTATCCATTTTATTGGTTTTTCTATAGTCAATATGTCAATGTAGATCCACAACTTACATAATATTTATTTTTAACTATATCAGGTCTAAATATACCTTTTATACCTCTAAAACCTATGGAATCCAAGGAATTATTATACATGATGTTAAAAATATGAGGAAGCTAAGCCTACATGCTCTATATCCTCTAATAGAGGTTTTGAATGAGCTCCAATGGCATCTTTTGAAGTATTTGCCTTGGTTCAACCTTAGGTGAATTTGACCTCTATTTGAAGTCTGTTAGCTTTTGACTTTTGATATTGACCATTGATGAGATTATTTTTGCATTATTAGATCTACCTTGTCAGCTTACATGCACATCATTGATCTTTCTCTACATGAATGGATATGAGCCATAGATCTTTTTTTAGTTTAACATGGTTGAGAAACTTGTCACCTATGCATTTGTATTTGAGATTCACTAAGGTTTTAACCCATCACTCATTATTATATCTTATTTTTACAATAGATCATGCATCATCAATCTACTTGAACCCACAAACACTATCATGTTTTTACTTGCCATTCGATCTAGATTTTACTCCTGAGATTACACCACGTGTCACTTGTGTGCTTATGCTAACCTTTTGACTTGATGATTACCATTGATCTTGTGTGCATGATAAAATGCACTCTATTAGATCTTTGGGACCCACTAACGCTAAGAGGTTGCCACTCATCATTGGATATTTGGTATGATTCAAAGTTGATCATTGATCTTGGATCATTTGAATTTGAATTAATATTTTATGGGGCCTAAATTTGACGTCTACGCATATGTTTAAGGATTTTTAAATCCAAATGGTTAATTAACATAGATTTTACTTGACATCCCCATAAAATTTTCATTCTATAAGTATAACTTTTAAGCTTTATATCTTGAGATAGCAAGCTCATCAAGACACCAAATTTGTAGATAATGTTCAAGGCATGAAAAACACCATGTTCATGTGGCTTTTTGGCCTGAGAGTCTTTCCAAAGTGAATTAATTAAATTCATAATCAAGTTGATCTATTTATTTATGTATGACATGCTTATGATGGTCTGGTTCTTTTGGACTTATACAAGAAACTATTATCTCTTTAGAATGCTCCAATGAACTTTTAAGGCTATGTACAACCTGATTCACACCATTAAAAGCTTAAAACATCATGAGAGCATGTTGGTATTTACACTTTACAACCTTAGACCTATTTTCAAGCCTACTTCCCAAGGAGCAACAATTGTATTTTAAACTTGCTTAAAGACTTTCAAAAGATTTGTAATCAATATGATAACTTCTTCTCTCACTTTAGGTCCACTCATTTCATCTAGAGCTCTGCTCAGTTGATTAATCCATACCAAGACCTATAAAAATTGATCCATCTAGGAAAATTTCTATATGTAGGCCAAAATTGGCCAATAGTCCCATTATCGGACCTCAAATCACTGTAGTTCTACCTTATAATAGATAAATTTGATGAGGTAGAAATAAGTTTTCACATTAGGCAAATGGCACAGTACGATAGAGAAATGTCAAGGTGGGACTTCAAGTCATGATAAAGGTGTTTATACTAATTTTACCATAGGTAATTATAATTAGAAGACAACAACATAGGTCAATGATACTAATTTTCCTAAAGGTGGTTATAATTAGTAGCACAAAGTGGAATATTGATTTGCCCAAAGGCAGTTATAATCAAGAACACTCAAAATGAAATGAAATAATAAGTGAAAGATGAAACTACAAAACCATTGTGATATTGGTCTAAAATGTAGCCTCTATCTAGAATATTAAATCAACTACTAAAATTTGATTGGAATCCTGTCATTGAAGGTGCCTAAAGAACTAATGGAATAAAATCAAGGTTAAATAGGTTGGGTGGGGAGGGTAAAAACAAACTTTGGTCGATAGGAAAGGTATGGTAAAATGATATATGGTATGGTACAAAGAATAATGTTGATACTAAAATATAATGTAAATAATCCTCATAGAAAATATTTCAAGTCTCTCAAGTGAAGTAATGCTTGATGTGTATAATGTTCACTAGCTCATCAAGTTCATCTCTATATTGTGTAGTGAGACTTTATGCTCCAGAGCCATAATTTATAACAATGATACATGGTCCTATTTAATTGGGTTTAAACTTACCCTTATTCTTCTCAGTTGTGAGGTTATTTTTTTTTTTTTAGAACAATATCCCCAAGCTTGAAATAGCTATGTTTGACTCATTGGTTATAGTGGCCATAGATTCATTTTTGGTATGCTTAAAGGTTGTTGACATCAACCATTGAATTTTCATCAAGTAACACCAAATATTGAAAGAGAGATACTTGGTAATCTTCATCATCTAGGATGTGTTTCAAAATAGATATGCAGGGAAGGTAACTTGACCTCGATGGGAAGAATGTCCTTTATGCCATAAATTAGGGAATATGGAGTGGATCTTGTTGGGGTATGGTAATTAGTGTGGTATGCCTAGAGGGAATA
Organism: Torreya grandis; assembly: GCA_037957365.1. Taxonomy (NCBI): domain Eukaryota; kingdom Viridiplantae; phylum Streptophyta; class Pinopsida; order Cupressales; family Taxaceae; genus Torreya; species Torreya grandis. The sequence continues at coordinate 886,273 of JARHVA010005625.1, forward strand.
AAAAAATTGGCTGTTGAAATTATGGCCAACATCATTGACCATATTTTAAAGGATGTTGACAATGGTTTTATTGGATGCTTCTACTTGGCCATTACCTTTTGGGTGATATGTGATAGAAAAATATTGGGTGATATTGTACTCAACACAAAGGGTTTTTGACATCCTTGTTCTTAAATGATCTATCATTATCATAAAAAATGTCAAATGGGATACCATCATGGTAGATGAGATGGTTGAAGATGAAGTTGGAAATTTGTTTGCTAGTCATGTGAGGGGTATGGATTCAACCCACTTAGCGAAATATTTGATAGTGGTAAGGATGAATTTATGGCCATTAGAGGAGATAAGATTAATATTACTAATGATATTGAATCACTATGTTACAAAAAACCATGGTTTAAGCATAAGTTTTAGTTTTTTGGTCAGGACATGAATCATCTTGGCATGCCTTTGGCATTTATCTCACCTTTTAACATAAGTAACTGCATCTGCATCCATAGTTGGATAATAATAACTTGTATGTAAGGGCATTTTGGATAGGATGGCCCTATTGGTGTGGGCTCCACATATTCCTTCATGAAATTTCATTAATGTGAATGTTAATTTTTATAAATTTAAATAATGAAGTAGATTTTTATCAAAGCTATGGTAGTATAGGGTTAGGCCAGGTAAGGTATAACATGAAGCTTGGTGGGTAAAGGCCTTTTTATTTTTGTGTGATAAGTCTTATGGCATAATATGGCCATGAAGATAGGTAAAGAGGTTTTAATACCATATATAGTTGGGACCAATAATATCAAAGATCATTACTAGGGTTGAAGTTCATGAGTAGGCACTAGAATATTTTTAATGAGGAATTAATATTATTTTTCCTTGTTTGTGTGGTAGATTAAATAGCCAATGGTGGCTATGGAATCCACTATTATATTACTAGCCCTTGATATGTATTCAAATTATATGTCAATGATATAATATTTGATAACATCGATCATGCCCTTATATGGCACCAGTTTATCATCCTTGGTCTGAATGTCATCTATAACCTGATTGATGCTTAACTGAGAATCACCATAAACCTTGAGATGTTGAATATTCCATTGTACTACCTAATGAAGCTTTTAAATGAGTGATTTATATTTATCTATGTTGTTAGTGTAGAGTAAATTTTTACTCTACATTGCATTTAAATTTTCAGTCGAGCACTGCAGTTTTGGTCCCATCAATACCTTGGTCGTAGCAGCAGAGTTGGAGCAGGGTGCAGGTTCATTCTCTGTCAAGTGTTAAAATGTAGTGGAGGCTGCCAAGTGGCATCATTTGAGCATAGGATTTTATTTCTCTTATAATTCTTTGTTTCAATTTTTTGTTAAGTGTTGAGTTCATGTGGAAGCCACCGCATGTTGCCTTCTGAAACACAAAGCCAGCTAGTTGGAGTCCTCTGAGGCCCCTTTTGTAACATTATAGAGAACTATAGATCATGCCACATATCAAGTATTAGTTATGTAAAATGCACCATGTGTCAGCGTTTGAGTCTCATAGAGGCACCTACATTTCATTCTACTTTTGACAAAGACTTTCAACAAGCTAATTAGTAAAAAAAGTGGAAAGCGTCAGGTGGCAGTTGCAGAGGCCTTGAATTACCTTTTTGAAGAAGCAGTGGAAGTCACCACGTGTTGGCATTCGGGAGACGTGGGTCTAATGCTTTTGGTTGATGTATAAGGGAATCATTTCATTTTGCTTAAAGTGATAAAGTGTAGTGGAGGCTGCTAGGTGTCACTCTCTGAGTCCCTTTTTGCTCCATCCTAAGAAAAAGTGGAAGGTGCCTCATACCCCCAGAAGGAGAAGTGGAAGATGCCACGTATCTTTTTAGAAGCAGTGGAGGCTACCATGTGCCAATTTTTGAGAGACCATCTTTGAGTTTCATTATTGAATAAAGATTATGGTGGGCCTCGGGTGTTACTTCAAAAGTCAGTGGAAGCTTCCAAGTGTCACCATCCATAGGAGTCTGATATGAGTCTTGAATAAAACTACAACATAGCCAAAGAAAAGGAGAGAGCCACACATCTTCGTTGGATCCAACAGAAAATGCCAAGTGTCATTTTCTAATGCCTTCTAAGTAGCAAGAGGATTTTTATAAAATTGACTAAGTGTCCTCTCCCATTTCAAACATAATAGAGTGTTTCATGTATCTGTTGCCGCAAATCAAAATGGAGGGAAAATCAGCTAGAGTTAATTCGAGTAGATGAAACAGTTCATCGGGTAGATTTTTGGAGCCCCCCATAGCATTGAAGGCACTGTCTATTTGTCCCTTGTGAGTGTAGGACATAAAAGATTGCACAATAAAGGGGATGATGAAAGGAGTGATCTAAGGCTATAAAAGAGGAAGAATTGTAAAAGAAAAAGGGGGGAATTTTTTGTAGTTTTAGACTTCTAGAATTTTGATCAGAAATATCATTTGCTCTTGTCTTAATTTTCTTTAGTTATAAAGTTGATATAATCATGCATGTTTCTATGCCCTTTATGTGACTAAATGAATTAAGGAAATTTAAGCTCCATGCCTTGATTGATGTTATCTGTGTTATTTGCAAAGTAGTCTATTACTGTGGATTTTTTGAAGTTGTGATTAGGAATGCCATTTGTTTTTGTCTCATTTTCTTGAATCAGAAGGTTTATATAACTGTGTGTGAATTCTATGCCTCTTATGTGATTGGAATATTCTATTAAAGAAGATTGAACACTATGCCTTTGTTGACATTCTTTGTGTCTCAATGAAATACCTCCCTATTGTGAGCCTATGTTTCTATTATTTCAAATCTATTACATTGATCATGCACTTGTCTACTCTTAAATGTAACAGTCTTATAATAGTTTCACTATGCTCAGGTTAGGATTAGGATTACACTCAGGCACATTGCCATAGTTAGGTTTCAATTCCTGCATTTTGCATTTTTGTTTAGTCTCCTATCCCTTTTCCCAAACACCCAATATAAAATAGAAGAGACTAGCTTCTTTAAAACCTAGAGGTTATTTCAAGCCACATTGTCCCATAGCTTGAAACTTCCCATTGTTGATTGGTTAAGATCTGGCACAATTTTCATCATCAATAGTTTCTGGCATGCATGGTGGGACCAGTCTTGAATTTTTTTTCAAGACCACATGAACCAGAGAGCTATGAGGAGTTAGAGCTGTGGACTAGTCACCAAATCACAATCTACTACAAATCTAGGTATTCTTTTGCCACCTCTGGTAATTAGTCCAAGAAGAAGAGCTAACTAGTTTTTACTAGTAACAAATGTGGGAGCCGATGTACCCCCAAGAAATTATGCAAGTTGGAACACTGGTAGCCCCTTAATCCTCCTTACACCACCAGCTTTGGGATCCTATCCCAATAAATGATCTAAAATCTCTACCCAAATTTAGTGGGCAAGACTCGAAGACACCCACATAACATCTTTAAGATGTATCAGATGTCTGTGCCATACACGGTGTCACAGAGTAAAATGTGGCCCTAAGGTTGTTAGCAGCCTCATTCAAAGGGAAGGCTTTAGAATGGTATCAGTCTTTGACCCCAAACACCATTTCTACATGGGACCAGCTCAGAGATCCATTCTTTGAAAGATTTGTAGAGAAGGGTGATAAGTCTTCCTTATTACAGTAGTTGATCACCATTCAAAGGGGACCAGAAGAGGACATGACTGACTTCAACACCAAATTCCAGAAAACTTGGGACAAAATCCCCGTTACATCTAAACCACCACCTAGTATGGCCATAGTGTTCTATCTCAAAGCTTTAAATTTAGATATATCTATTATGATTCAGTCACTGGGAGGACATACTTTGCCAGTGGCTTATGACCTTGCGGTCAGAGCTAAAAATCATTTAATTGATGTTGGAAAGTTACCTTTAAGGCCTCCCATGCTTGTATTCCTATAAATTACCTTACCCCTATCTCAAGAGGTTCCTAAAGCTGTAAGTTCACCTGTGTCTATGTATACTTACCCTTCATCATCTACGAAGCAATCGGCCCCTGCTCAGTCATCCGAGATGGATGATATCAAAAGTATGCTAAGGACATTCTCCAACGAGCTGATTAATATGAAGAGGCATCAGAACACTTTCCCTAAGCCTCCTTATCAAGGCTATTAAGGGAATAGGTTTTCATCCCTACCAAGCCATATCAAGGCCCTCCAAGGTAAACCAACAATCAAATAGCAAATTAATTAGTTGTTGTTCCCACACCCTCATAAACCATTCCTCCCAACTCAAATAAGGAGATGGTTCTAGGTTAGAATAATTATGTAGATGATACTAATGCTTGGTGTTTCCCTTGTAACAATGCTCACACTCTCAGAGATTGTCCTAGAGGCAATCTACAACAAAGAGTGGCTTAGTAGAGAAGAATGGATGGTTAGTTTGCCAGTACTAGTTGCAATCAAGCCTACCAGTCTCTCAGCATGCAGAATTTAGTGATAGTGGCTCATATGCAAGGAATGTCCTTGCAGTAAGAAGAAGAAATAGCCCAAGAACATGCCTTGTTCTCATGGGTTTAGGATGAAGAATTAGTTTTCTTGAATGAAGCATCTACCTCCCAAAGGGTAGTACTACAATCTGATTATTACACTAGAGCAAAGAGGAGGATGGTGGAGCAGCCCAAGATTGCAAGTGGTCAGGTCAAGAATAATCCTCCATCTTAGGGGCAAAAGAACATTGTTTTTAGACAAGAAGTGACGTAGCTGGTATAAGATCAAGGGATCCCTATCCAAATTCAAGAAATAAAAAGGTATCCTTATTACCAAAAAACTCAGTCTTTGGGACCGATCAATATTGTGGACCAATTAAAGAAAAATCTAGCACAAGTGTCAATATGGGATATTTTGGCAATTCCTAAACAAAATACATTACTAAAAGAAGATCTACAAGGGAAAATAGCACCCAAGGATGCTATTACCAAGGAGTGACCTGCTAGAAAGGAAAAGTTTAAAGATACAGTTCCTCCAAAGGTGACAGCCTTAGTGAACGATGCAGCACAAGTAAGTAAATCCAAGCTAGAGCCTTTCTATTTGACTCTGATAGTTGGAAATAAAATTTTGCATAATGCATTGATAGATTCAGGAGCTAGCACAATCGTGATGCCCAAGCAAATAGCTGATTCTTTGAAAATAAATTATGAACCCCTTGCAAAAGGAGTTATGCAGCGAGATGACAAAACAGTGCAAACCATATGGAGAATTAAGCAACTCCCCTTGCAGTTATACACGTGTCCCAACATAATTGTAAACCAAGATATAGTTGTCATAGATATTCCTCTTGTCTTTGTTTTGTATTTATCCAGAGACTTTATAGCAAAAATAGGAGGATATGTCTCTTGACTGGTCTCACCTCATTCTGAGAACCAAATACGATTTAAAAATGAAAATTCTATCTGAACCATTGTCCAAGGACCACATCACCAACAAACCAACACCAAGGTTAGAGGCAAATCATGCCATGTTGAATAAGGAAGAAATATATTTTGTCAAAGAACTAGGAGATTGGACTGAGCATGATCAAGAAGAAGAAAACAACTAGTAGTTGGCTATGATGCATAGCGACCTGTATGGGAACTATGACTCTACTGGTTTGGGCATGTATGTCATTTTTGATGAAGATCAAGAGATCCCAAATGTTCAAAGGGAGGAGGTACCTACTGCTCAAGATTTAGAGCTCTAGAATTTGAATTTTGATGGAGCTAGAAGTAGACATGGTGTTGGAGCAGAGATTTGTCTTACTGCTCCAAATGGTGATAAAATTTTAAGGGCTATCTGATTCCAATTTGCTTGCACTAATAATGATGCATAATATGAATCTTTAGTACATGGGCTCTTGTTAGCCTAGAAAAATGGAATAAATAACCTAAAATTAAAAAGAGATTTAGAACTAGTAGTAAAGTAAATACGAGAGAAGGCAGAGGCCAAGAATGTGAGAATGAGATCCTACAAGCATAGAATTTGGGATTTGATAGAAGATTTTGAAGATTTTAATATTGAGATAATCCGTAGAAGTCAAAACTCTAAGGCTGATATGATGGCTTAGATTGGCTCACAGTTTAACCCAACAACTAGCCTATTGGTTAACAATGAGTCAGTAAAAGTTATAGTGAGGCTGACCATCCTAGACAATGACCAAAATTGGCAAGTGTTTGAAAATGATGCCCAGGTAGTCTCTTTCTTAAAAAAAACAGATGAGTTTGCTGATCAGTTGTATACTAAAATTGAAGAGGCATATGGTGATCTAATTATAAAATTGAGGACTAATAAGCTCCCTAAGGGATTGATCACCTTAGAAAATTTGTTTGACCCAGAGGATGTAAGCCTGGAAAATAAAAGGTTCTAGGTAGATAAAGTAGACTATTCTGAGGTAGAGGTGAGTGATGGGAAAAGACTAAAGGTCAAAAACTCTAACTCAAGAAGAGAAGGAAAAATTAATTGAGTTGTGCCAAAAATATGATAGAGTCATAGCTTGGAGCTATAAAGACCTTCATGGATACAATAGAGACATTATCCAGCACACCATTGAGTTAACTGAAGGGTCCAAACCCATTAGAAAAAAATAAAGACCAGTAAATCTAAGGATAGAGCCTCTAATGGTAGATGAGTTATAGAAACTTCTAGACTCCAAAATAATATTTCTAATCAAACACTCAACCTGGGTATCCAATCTAGTCCTAGTTAGGAAAAAGAATGGGGATGTAAGGCTGTGTGTAGATTTCAGAGATCTAAATAGAGCATCTCTAAAAGATCACTATCCCTTGCCCTCCATGAAACAAATTTTGCAAAATGTGGCTGGATCAGAGATGTTTTCTTTACTTGATGGTTTCTATGGGTATAATCAGATTTGGCTAGCTGAGGAAGACCAGTATAAAACTGCTTTCACTACCAAATGGGGGACATTTTCCTATGCGAAGATGCCATTTGACTTATCAAATGTAGGAGCCACCTTTCAATGAGCTATGGATATAGCCTTTGGTGAGCTAATAAACAAGGTCACCCTGGTCTATCTAGATGACCCCAATATTTTCTCAAAATATGTTGATGATCATTTTGATCATTTAGAATTTGTCTTCAAGAAATGTCAAGATTTTGGGATATCATTGAATCCTAAGAAATGTATTTTTGTTGTACCTCAGGGTAAACTATTGGGGCACATAGTATCCAAGGAAGGATTTTTTATAGATCCTGAGAGGATCATAGCTATAATAGGCATACCCCTTCTAGCAAATAAAAAGGCAGTCCAATCCTTTTTAGGGAAAATCAATTTTGTCAGTAAATTCATATCTAATTTTATAGGCTTGTTTAGACCAATGACACTCTTGTTAAAAAAGGACTTGACCTTCAAGTGGTCTACAGAAGGAAGGCAAGCTTTTGAGGGGGTCAAGAAGGCTATCTCAGCAGCCCCAGTGCTCAAGAATCTATATTTTTCCAAGCCCTTTGTAATGTATGTCTATAGAAGAGAGTCAAGTATTGCTGATGTCTTGACTCAAAATAATGATGGGCTAGAAGGAGAGCACCCAATAGCCTTTTTCTCAAGAATTCTCAGAGAGTATGAGACTAGGTACAATTTTATGGAAATATAAGCCTATGCCATGGTAAAATCCCTCAAGAAATTCAAGCATCTGATATCAGGGAACAAAATTTTGATACTTGTAGCTCACTCAAGTGTTAGGGAATACATCATGGAAGGGGAAATTAATGAGAAATGAGCCAATTGGATCACTAAGATCCTTGAATATGATGTGGAGGTTAGACCCACCAAGATAGTCAGAGGTAAGGGTCTATGCCAATATATGACCCAAGAACTAGAAAAGATGTTACCTGAGGAAGTGAATTCAGAAGGAGAGCCAGAGACGGTGCTAAAATTATAAGAGGTTAATCAAGAATCCTGGGTCACAAGTAGGATTCAATTTATGAAAAATGAGATTTATCCAAGAGAACTCCCTTGAAACAAGAGGAGATATTATAAGATATAGGGGGTTCATTTTGTTTTAATTAAACAAGTCCTTTTCAGAAGAAATTCTGATGGAAAATTGTTAAGATGTGTAGAACAAGCTGAAGCTAAGAGAGTACTACATGAAATGCATCATGGAACATTAGGAGGGAATTTTTCTAAAAAGACCACAGCCATAAAGATAAGTGAGGCAAGATATTTCTAGCCTACTTTATTTGCAGATTGTTATCAACTGGTTAGAAAATATCAATCTTGCCAGTATTATATGGGGATGAGGAGGAACACAGCCATGCCATTGAGTCCTATAGTTGTGGATGAACCTTTTGCTGAATGGGGTCTTGATTTCATTAGAATGATAAATCTAGTGCCCAGCATGGGTCACAAATGGATATTAACTACCATAGACTATTTCATCAGATGAGGCAGACCCACTTAAGGAAGCAATAGAGAATGTGATCCTAGATTTTCTAGGGGGTATTACTACTCACTTTGGGGCTCCTCGCACCATCATATCAGATAATGCTAAAGCATTCTTGGGGTCTAGAGTATCTGAATTTGCCTTAAGACATGGAATATATCTAAAAACTTCATCTAACTATTACCCTTAAGGTAATGGTCTGGCAGAGTCAACCAACAAGAACTTGATAAGACTCATCAAAAGAGTAGGGGCAAATAGTCACAAAGAGTGGCATAAAGTGTTGAATCTAGCACTATGGGCTAATAGAACCATGCCCAAGCAGGTGATCAAAATGTCTCCATATGAATTTGTGTATGGAAAGTCTATTGTGATTCCCCTAAGTTTGGAAATCCCTGCTCTCTAGCTAATCAAGTAGATCAAAATCAAAGAAAATGGCCCCACACAGGTCAGACTCGCAGAACTTTTAGAAGTTCAAGAAAAGAGGGATTTAGCCCATGATTCATTGATCAAGCATCAATAAATGGTGAAGAACTATTTTTATAAAATGACTTTGAATCCTAATTTTGAGGTGGGCTCGATTGTTTTGAAATGGGATGCATGAGCTGCAAAGTCGAGTCAGCATACCAAATTTGAAGCACTATGGACTGGTCCGTATAAAATTCATGCATGCAAGTAGAAGAATTCTTTCAAGCTAGAGTCAATGGAAGGAGAACCTGAAGGGATTCCTATAAATTAAATCTATTTGAAACATTTCAATTGACTTGGGTCTCTCATGTATTATAGTTAAATAGTTTCCCTTCTTTGCATTATTTTTTCATTGTTTTCCTACTTTGCTTTTGAATAAGTGTTTTAAACATTTGTCAACAGCTCTTTCGAAGCTGTAATTTTCACAATTTTGATCTAGCAGAAGGTGGAGTCTCTTTTTGAGTAGTCTCAAAAGTCCTGAGGGTCACCAGTAAATGTAGAGTAAATTTTTACTCTATGTTGCATTTAAATTTTTAGTCGAGCACTGCAGTTTTGGTCCCAGTAATACCTTGGTCATAGCAATAGAGTTGGAGTAGGGCATGGGTTCATTCTCTATCAAATGTCAAAATGCAGTGGAGGCTACCAAGTGGCATCATTTGAGCATGGGATTTTCTTTCTCTTCTAATTCTTTGTTACAATTTTTCATTAAGTGTTGAGTTCACACAGAAGCTACTGCATGTCACCTTCCAAAACACAAAGCCAACTAGCTGGAGTCCTCTGAGGCCCCTTTTGTAACTTTCTAGAGAACCACAGATCATGCCATGTATCCAATAGTAGTTAATCAAAATGCACCACGTGTTAGCATTTGAGTCTCATAGAGGCACTTGTATTTCATTCTACTTTTGATAAAGACTTTAAACAAGCTAAGGAGTAGAAAAAGTGGAAAACACCAGGTGGCAGTTGCAGAGGCCCTGAATTACCTTTTTAAAGAAGTAGTGGAAGTCGCCATGTGTCAGCATCTAGGATAAGTGGGTCCAATGCTTTCACTCAATGCATAAGGGCATCATTTCATTTTGCTTAAAGTGTTGAAGTGCAGTGGAGGCTGCTAGGTGTCACTCTTCGAGTCCCTTTCTACTCCATCCCAAGAAAAAGTGAAAGGTGCCACATACCCCCAAAAGGAGAAGCGAAAGATGCCACGTATCTTCCCAGAAGCAGCAAAGGCTACCATGTGCCAATTTATGAGAGGCCATCTTTGAGTTTCATTGTTGAATAAAGATTATGGTGGGCCCCAGGTGTTACTTTAGAAGTCAGTGGAAGCTACCAAGTGTCACCATCTGTAGGAGTCTGATATGAGTCCCGAATAAAACTATAACACAACCAAAGAAAAGGAGAGATCCATGCGTCTTCGTTGGATCTGGCAAAAAATTCCAAGTGTCATTTTCTGATGCCTTCTAAGTAGCAAGAGGATTTTTAGAAAATTGACTAAGTGTCCTCTCCCATTTCAAACATAATAGAGTGTTCAGTGTATCTGTTGTCGTAAAGCAAAATGGAGGGAAAATCGACTGGAGTTAATTCGAGTAGATGGAACAGTTCATCAAGTAGATTTTTGGAGCCACCCACAGCATTGAAGACATCATCTGTTTATCCCTTGTGAGTGAAGGATGAAGAAGATTGCATGGGAAAGGGGATGATGAAATGAGTGATCCGAGGCTCTAAAAGCGGAAGAATTGTAAAAGAAAAAGGGGGGAATTTTTTGTAGTTTTAGACTTCTAGAATTTTGATTAGAAATATCATTTGCTCTTATCTTAATTTTCTTAAGTTGTAAAGTTGATATAATCATGCATGTTTTTGTGCCCTTTATATGACTAAATGAATTAAGAAATTTAAGCTCCATGCCTTGATTGATGTTATCTGTGTTATTTGCAAAGTAGTCTATTACTGTGGATTTTTTGAAGTTGTGATTAGGAATGTCATTTTCTTTTGTCTCACTTTCTTGAATCGAAAGGTTTATATAATTGTGCATGACTTCTGAACCTCTTATGTGATTGGAAGATTATGTTAAATAAGATTGAATACTATGCCTTTGTTGACATTCTTTGTGTCTCAGTGAAAGACCTCCCTATTGTGAGCCTCTATTTCTATTATTTCGAATCTATTACATTGATCATGCACTTGTCTTCTCTTAAATGTAAATGAGTCTTATAATAGTTTCACTATGCTTAGGTTAGGATTAGGATTACACTCAGACGCATCACCATAGTTAGGTTTCAATTATTGCATTTTGCATTTTTGTTTAGTCTCCTATCCCTTTTCCCAAACACCCAATATAAAATAGAAGAGACTAGCTTTTTTAGAACCTAGAGGTTGTTCCAAGCCGCATTGTCCCACAACTTGAAACTTCCCATTGTTGATTGGTTAAGATCTAGCACAATTTTCATCATTAACAATTAGTAAAAGGAAAGTTGATACATAATGATTTAGGGATAATATCCCCCTTTGGTGTAATAAATAATAGACCTACCCCTGATCTATGTGATGTGAATAATCTATCAAAATATAGCTTATAGTGATGCTCCTTAGGAGGTGTTTCTATGATGGTCACGATGGAATCATTTGGGAATTGAAAATTAAGGGGTTCAATATCTATAAGGGGAGCTTCAACAAGATTATCTATAAGGACTTATCCTTTTATCACCTTTTAATTGAAATACTCAATCTCAAACTCATTCAAAAGCATGATCCCTTTAGCCATGCATCCTTGTCAATCTATTTTTGATAGTATATACTTTAGTGGATCTACTTTGGAAAAAATTATGGTTTTGTTTTAAAAATGTAATTCCATAGATTTTGGGCTACAAATACCATATCTAAACAAAAAGTTTCAATAGGCGTATAGTTATGTTCATACGCAACAAGTGTATAGATTAGATAGTACATGGCACATTCTTTTCCATTGTCATTATGATGATCTAGAAGTTCCCCCAAAGATTTATCTATGGAAGATAGATATAATAGAAATATTTTTACTACCATTGGTGCTAATAAAATAGATGGATTGATAAGTTAGTCCTTTAGTTGCTAGAAGGCTTTCTAGTAGTCTTCTTTAGTAAATGTGTAAATGTGACACCCTTATTTAGTAAATGTGTAAATGGATGTCACTTATTAGCTAATTATGATATGAAGAATTTGTTAGACTAAATGTTTTGATACAAACTATAAAGCTACCTCAAATTAGAAGTTGGTGGCATCTTAATAATAATTTGTACTTTGGCAGGATCAACTTTAATGCCTCTGTGAGAGATGATGAAGCCTAGAAATTTTTATTAAGTAACACCAAATACACATTTCTTGGAATTAATTTTGACCTTGTATTCATGAAGTCTCAAAAATATTCTCCATAATGTGGCTAGATGATTGACATGGGTCGTTGATTTACCCAATATATTATTGACATAGTCTTCAATAGTGTTATGCATCATATCATGAAATATGACAGTCATGACTCTTTGATATGTCACCTCAACATTATTGAGACCAAATGACATAACTTGAAAACAAAAATTTCCCCATGGAGTGGTGAATTTTGTTTTATGTTGGTCTTCTAACATAATATAGAGCTAGTTATATCCTAAAAATCCATCCATAAGTGAAATAATTTCATACCCCATTGTGGAGTCAACTATCATGTCAATATTTGGTAAAGGAAAGTTATCTTTGAGGTAGTCTTTATTTATATATAAGTAATTAGTGCATATTCTAATTCCTTATAGATTCTTACTAACTAGCATAACATTCAAGATCCACTCTAAATAGCTGATCTATCGAATACATCTTACTTTTAAGAGTTTTTCCAACTCTTTTTTAGAATACAACAATATGAGGATGCATCTTACATAGTTTTTGCTTCATGGGTTATTAGTGTGTACAACAAGGTGGTTTAAAACCAAGGTAGGATCCAAACATGGCATGTTTGAATAGGCCCAAGTAAATATGTCAACAAACTCCCTCAAAAGAGATGTAAATATTCATGTTTCTCCTTAGTGAGGGATGCACCTAATTTGATCTATTTCAAGTCATATTGAGTCCTAATGTTGACTTTCATAGTATCTTCTACTAGGAGAATCGAGCCACCTTTCAGACTTGTTGGTAATGTTTTAAATTGGCCAATGACTGTAAAGTCCTTTGTTTATATTGGTTCTTTAATATATCCTAAATAAGATGAATCAAAATCTCCCGATGGTAGTGATGGCCATGTTACAAATACTATTAAAAACTCTTTAGCAATTCGATCAAGGGCATGTTGTTCTATTTAACTGAACTTAGACCCAAAATTAAGTTTCTCATTGGTTGTCTCCTAAGCTTCATTCAAGGAAAGGTGAGCACCCTTGTCTAATGGTGCCTAAAATAGGTTTTCACTAAACTACTGACCTTTCTCTTTAATTTTACCCTGGTCCAAAAGCACCTCAAAGAGGTTTTCACTTTCGGATCTCAATTTTTTATTTCTTTATTTTTGGATAAGGGTGTTCACTCATTCTTCAAAATAGGCTACAAGATCTAGTTTGATAGAGAACCCTTGTTTGTGGAATCCTAGTAGAATATTATCTCTAAGGCATAAAAATTTGCAAAAGGCCTCATCATTCTTAAACTCATATATAGGCACTATGAGTTTGTGTTAGTCGTATGCTATGAGTTGAGGGTGATATAAAGGAAGTGGCTTATTACAAATAATTGGGATAAGGTTATAAATGGCATGGGTGTCAAATAGGTTAGTATTGGCAAGGTCTTCATAAATGTTATGATTAGACTCTACTTTAGCATCAACATCATTATCACTAGTCGTAGGCATTGGAACATGAATAAGGTATGTTGGGTCACCCCCAGGTTGTTTACATATAAGACTATAATTTCCTTTACACCAAGTTAAAGAAATTGGCTCAAGAGTTCCTTGCTTGTTTGGACCGAGGCCTCCTCCTTCAGATGCTTATTTATCCATGATCTTGTTGGGAATTCAGTACTTGGCATTTTTATAATAATTGGCCAATTTATTATTGTATAATTGTTGGGCATCTAGATTACACCCTAGCTAGGCAGATGATTGTTTAGGTCCTCAGCCCAAATCTAATCCAACATGGTAATGACCCTAGGCTATGTGGGTCACCTATGATAGGATTAAACCTCTAGGATTTTTAATGAGGCTAGCTCCTTTGATGCATTATTTAGCACATTTCCACTACTAAGACCTAAAAATGACCAAGGAAAAGGGAGAGAGATAACATAAAATGTAAACCTAAGATAAAAAATGGTGATGCACCTAAAATATGGTTGATCCACTCTATTTAAAATCTTAAAACACTAATGAAATAAGTAAAATACAAGATCTAGAACTCCAAATATTTGTCATACATTATTATTTCATGCAGAGGTTCACCAAATGATCAAAAGTTGAGGAAAGTGATGGAGAGATCTAATGTAAGACACTAACTAGTTAACATATCCACATAAAAGATTTGATCAAGAGATATTTCAGCACTAAATATGACCTACATAGCAAGATTAACTACTAACTAGGTGAGATCAAGAGTTAACAAGGGAGAAAAGATCTACCACATATGCAAATAGATGGACATGAACACACTAGATAAGCATAATGAAATATAAATATAGTCTTATATTCATTTCAAGAGGTTATAAGATCCATCTTGGTAGAGTGTAGTCATGACCAAGAGAGGGATCAAAGGTATACATTTATAGGCTCAAAAGCCTCTTTATATAGTAAAAAAGGGAGAAAGAGAGAGATGGGAACATTGTTGAACACACCTATCTATTGAGAGAGAGGGTGAATTAGTAGATCTCAAAACTAGTTCCGTAAAACTTTTAAAATGAATCTTAAACAAATGCAAACTTAATAAACAAAATAAAGATTCACATGAACACAATCAAGGCTCATAACACCATATTTATACATGGAAAACCAAAGAGAAAAACCATGGAGAGAATGTTGCTAGAAACTACTATTCTAATCTAGCCTCACAAAAATTTGTTACATTAACTAAACCTCATTGGTTACATTATATAAAACTAATATTAAGGGGACACCCATCCCCTATTCTGGGCATGAACTTGTAATGACCTCATTGATCATATATTTAAGGTCTACAACCCTAAGGAGACACCAATCCCTTAACTGAGAATCAACTCAACCTTACTAATGGCACCAACCAAATATTTGTGTGAAGCTACAACTCCATATGATGAAAAATAGATTTAAAGTATAATTTGGGTTTGTTCTTTGTTATAATTTTGGTCTGCAACCACTCATGCTTTGCATAATACTTGTATGTGCATTCTTATTCATAGTCTTTCTTTTTGTGTTTGGATTCTTCTATTTAACACACTGCCTAATTCCTTTTTTACCCCCTTTTTTATGTTTTAATATACCTAATTGACACTCTTCATAAATCTTTTTCTATGTATTATTTTCTATTTGACACAATATATGGCTCTCATATTCAACCATCTCATAAAAAAAAACATAGATGAGTCTCTTTACTTTACACATTTTGCATTCGTTGCTTATCTCTTCTCATTCCAAGAAAATGACTATTTTTATTCCATTCTCTAAGCCTCTTTGAATTCTACCCTTATCACTTCATATAAAACATTTGTACAATTGGAATGAATCTCTGATTAGTCATTTTATTTCACAGTTATTCAAAAAATTGACTATTGATTTTCTTCAACCGTCATGCCAAATTTTTGTAACTACCTCACTTTTTTGGTTCTTTGAATGTTTTTACTCACTTAACACATTGGTTAAGTGTCAATCTCTTTATATCATCTCACTACATCCTGAGTCTTTGGAATGATTTTGTTTTGTTAGATCTTTCAAGACATGCTTGGACTTTAACTCCACCACTATGCCATTAACCTTCAAGTACCTTTAAACTTTAGATTCACTCACTCTATTGGATCTTCTCAGTCATAATTTGTGTTCATCATTATATCATTAAAGATGCATGTTCTTAACATTGAATAGGTTGTTATCCTTCAATATGTTGACCTCATCTCATTTTCTTTGGCATTCATATATTACTTTTTCTCCTTTGATCTCTTCAGACTTACTCGACCTTTAACTCACCTTGATCCTTTGGCACTTTTTAAAATACCCTATGAAACTCGACACTTATCCTTCAATAATGTTGTAAGTAACCTATATTTCTTCAAAAGTATCCTTAAAAAACTTTGTAAGAGTCCATTCCATCTGAAAGTATCCTTCAAGAACATTTTAAGTGTCCTCTCCATCTAAAAGTATCCTTCAAGAACTTTGTAAGTGTCCACTTGCCTTAGACAAATTATCTAAAAGAATTCATCAATTTCCTTATTCTAAAATTATCCTTCAGGAATTCTATAAGTGACTTATTTATAACTTTTGTTTGGATCACATGCCCTTTGGAACTTTAGTAAAATACCTTTCACAATTTTTGTTTGGGTCACATGCCCTTCGAAACTTTGGCAAAGTACACTTTAAGATTTTTGTTTGGGTCACATTCCCTTCAAAACTTTGGTAAAGTACCATTTAGTATTTTTTTTGAGCCAAACTCCCTTTGGAAATATGGTAAAGTACTCTTCAAAAACTTTGAATGGCTCACTTACCCTTCAAATTTTTTGAAAAGATCCCTTTGAAAACTTTGAACATTTCACTTACCCTTCAGCATTTTTAAAAAATACCTTTGAAACTTTTGTAAATTACCCTTCAAAAACTTTTAACAGTTCACTTACCCTACGATATTTTGAAAATATCCCTTCAAAACTTTTGTTCGGGACAATTTTTTTGACAAAGACTTCACCGAACCACTTTCCTAAAATAATTTTCTAGACAAATGCAAAGGTGTAAAATAATCTAAGTATGAAAACTTAGTAGAATTTTAGTTGAGAAAAAACCTTATGCATTTGTAACATCTTCTCTACTCATCCTTATGATGTAGAACATAAACCATAAAGAGATATATGCAAATGTTATTAAAATCCACCTGTGTACTTAGCCATATCTATCAAGATAACCATGTGAGCAAAGACATTCATATGATTATTCTTTTATTTTCATAGTCATTCAAATTACACACACAACTCGATGGAGCTTTAAAACAAGTCTGTTTAACTCAACACCTTTGTCATTAATGCTTGAAAGTACATTCTTCATTTGACATCAATGAATATGTCCAACAATCTCTACCTTTATCATTGATGGGAAAAACATTCTCTATAAAGTATCACAATCCCTTTTTTTCACTTTTGTCTTTCTCTTTTCTCCCCCTTTAAC
Organism: Torreya grandis; assembly: GCA_037957365.1. Taxonomy (NCBI): domain Eukaryota; kingdom Viridiplantae; phylum Streptophyta; class Pinopsida; order Cupressales; family Taxaceae; genus Torreya; species Torreya grandis. Next base: position 903,457 of record JARHVA010005625.1, read on the forward strand.
ATTAATGAAAAAGCATCTCTACCAAAAAGTCAACTAGCTCTACCTGAAGTGCACTTCTTCAAGTATGACATTCTTCTGATCCTCAGACCTATAAAATAAGAAAAATTTATGAGAAGCTCCCCCTTTAGGCCATGAAACAAATTCCTAAAATATTCTCCTTCTATGAGTTAGTGATGTTCCTTTTATACTCCCCCTGGAGACATGCCTGATCACTAAGAACTAGTGATGTAGGATCTACCATTCGTAACCGTTGTCTCAAATTTTCAAATTGGTCCTTAGGCAAAGGTTTAGTGAATATATCTAAAATTTGATCTTTTGTTGGAACATATTACATTGTGACCTCTTAAGAGATCACCAACCTTCACTCTCAGAAAGTGATACTTGATTAATATGTGCTTTGTTTTGGAGTACATCACTAGGTTCTTGAATATATTTATAGTACCTGAATTGTCACATAGAATGGGAATTGGTCCTTTGAAATCAACTTCAATATATTTTAGTGATTTATTCATCCACAACACTTGAGTGCAACATGCCACTGCTATAACATATTTTAATTTTGTTGTAAATAGTGTAACTAACTCTTATTTTTTACTTAGCCATGAAATAAGTCTATAACCAAGGAAGAATATACCACCACTAGTACTTCTTCTATCATTTGTGCTTCCTAATCAATCAAAATATATTTATGCTATCAAAATGAAATCATCACTTGCAGGATACCATAAGCCATAGTCTATTATGATTTTGATATATCTGAAGATTCTCTTGATTGCATTTACATGTTTTTTTTGGTGTATCCTTAAATCTAACAACCATGAATATAACCTACATGATGTCTAGTCTTGATGTAGTGAGATATAGAAAACTACCAATAATATACCTATACATTTTATGATTCACCTCAAGAGATTCATCACCTTTTCTCAATTTACATCTAGTTATCATGACAGTGTTAATTGGTCTTTAGTCCTCCATACCAAATTTCTTGATCATCTCCTTTGCATACTTGGTCTGGGATATGAATATTCCTTCTTTGGATTATTTAACCTATATACCAAGAAAAAATGAAATTTCTCCTAGCATGGACATTTAAAACTCCTTTTGCATTTGATTTGAAAATTATTTACACATATAATTGCTACTTCCACCAAAAATGATGTCATCAACATAGACAACTATGATCAACATATGTCCATTTTCAGACTTAACATATAAGTTATTGTTTGTACATCCTTTCATAAATCCTTATTGTTGTAAATATTGATCCATCCTTGAATATCATACTCTAGGTGCTTATTTTAGACCATATAGTGGTTTCTTCAATTTGCACACATAGTCTTCTTCATCTGTTAGCTAAAAACCTTCAAGTTATTCAATATAGACTTCTTCTTCCAAGGTTCCATTTAGGAAAGTTGAATTAACATCCATTCTATAGACTTTAAAATTATTAAAGATTGAGAATGCTAAAAACATTTTGATGGCTTCCAATCTTGCCATTGGGAAAATGTCTCCTCAAAGTCTATTCCTTTTACCTAAGCATATCTTTTGAAAACAAGTCTAGCTTTGTTTCTCACAATAGCTCCATCTTCATTCAACTTATTTTTAAAGACCCATTTTGTGCCTATGACATTCTTGTGTGTGGGTCTTAAAACTAGCTATCAGGTTTTGTTCTTTTCTATTTGACTAAGTTCCTCATCTATGGCCTTTTGCCAATTCTCATCTTTGCTAGCCTCAACATATATTTTGGACTCAATTTTAGATAGTAAAGTAAAAGTTACCTATTATTTTCTCATTGCTGCCCTTCTCATCATTTGGACTCCTTCATTCATGTTGCCAATGATCTACTCCTTAGGATTATCCTTTTGAACAAACCTTAAGGATGCCTTTTCAGTCCTCTTTATCTCTTCTTTATTATCTGATATTTCATCCTCACCTTCTTTTAGTTCCTCAATTTTGATCTCCTTTTTAGGTTTAATTTATTCTTTGAGTATCTCTTCAACTATAACATGGATGATCTCCACTAGCTTATGCAATCTTTTGTTGTAACAAACATAGGCTTTGCTATGGTGGAATAACTAAAGAATATTCCATGATCACATCTTGACTCAAAACTTCCTAGCTTTTTCTCATTCCTTTGAATGTATCATTTGCTTCCAAACACTTTAAAATAATTTATTGAAGCAGGCTTTCCATACCATAGTTCATATGGATTCTTGTCATTGTTTACTCTCAATTGGACTCTGGTCATGATGTATACTACTATCTAGATTGCCTCTCTCCAATAACCATCTAACAAGTTGGCTTCTTTCAACATTTTTTTTTCCATCTCCTTGATGATCCTATTATTCCTTTCAATAACTCCATTTTGCTATGGAGTGCTTGTAGTAGAGTAGTGTCTCTTAATTCCATGCTTTTCACATTAGTCTATGAATTCATTTGAAGTGAATTCACCACCTTTGTCAGCTCTAAGGAACTTGTTTTTTGACCAATTTCATTTTCAACCATGGCTCTAAAAATCTTGAATCTCTCAAAGGCTTGAGACTTGGCCTTTAAGAAGGTTACCCATGTCACTCTAGTGTAGTCACCTATAAACAACATGAAATAATACACTCCTTTGGAACTTCTTGTCTTAGGTGGTCCATAAAGATCAGTATGAACTATTTATAGAGGTTTTGTAGTTTCTTATTCTTTAGTTCAGAATGAGACCCTGCTCTATTTATTGAGCTGCCATTCTCTACACGTTGTATTAGTAGGCTTGGTTATCTTAGGCATGTGTCTTACACACTTGTTAGAACTTACTTTGACTAAATTGTCAAAGATAACATGACCCATCATTTTTTGTCATAACCAACTCTCATTAATTTTTCCCATGAGACAATTTGTAACATTTACCTCAATTAGATTATATATGTTACTCTTAGTTCTTTTTCCTTATGTAATAGTTTTTGTCAACCTTATTAGTTCACAAACTTTAGCATCAAATATGACTTTATATCCATTATCACATATCTGACTGACACTCAGTAGATTATGATTTAGTCCTTTAACATAAAGGACATCATGTGTAAGGAACTTGTCATCAATATTCAAGGTTTTTTGCCTCTGATTTTGACTGCAGTATTGTCTCCCAAGCTGACAGTCCCTTCTTTACATCTACTCAAATTAATGAACTTGATCTTGTCACCAGTCATATGTTTTAAGCATCTACTATCTATGACCCATAGATTTTTATCTTTAGCATGTAACACAGTTTGAGCAATCATAGATTGATTCTTCTTTTTCCACATCTCCTTTAGCTTCTTGATTGTACTTTACTTTGTTATGTCACTAACTTGTGAGACTATATTTACTTTAGGAGTCTCAACCTTTTTAACATTGCTAGATTTTGATTTAACAAGCTTTGTTCTAACAAAGGGGCAAATGAATTTCTACTTAAGAAGCTTCTCCTTCTTTTAGGTACAACTTTAGAATCAATTACTCTATGGCCAAAATGATTACAATTATAAAAATAGCCATAAAATGATGAAGAGTACCTAGTTATCACTCTAAGAATATAAAGGAGGTCTCCTAAGCTTTGTTTTCTTCACATTCCTTGTTGTTATGTTGCTTTTTGTAACAACCTCAGTCTTTGTAGGAATAGAGTCATTATTTTATTCTTCTCTTTAAGAATGTAGTTTTTTTCTTTTTTGATTCCTGACTCTACTAATATCTTGAAGTTTTAATATAGATTTCCAGTTGTTCTCAACATGGGACTCTTGCCTTTCTCATACCCAAGACCTAATCTTTCATTAGAGGGATTTTGTGAGCTGATCAATTTATCTAGTATGATAGATCTTATTTTCAATTTCAAGCCTCTATCAACTTGTTGTTTGGCCTTTTTGAGATTTTCTCTTAGGTCCATGATTTATTCTTCCATCTTCAAGCATTCTAAAGACTTTACTTGCAGGTTAGTTTTGACTACATCCTCTATCCTCTTTGCCTCCTAAACTTAGGTCTTCAAGTTCACTATCATCTGATCTATTTCCTCATTTATTTTAGTTGATTTCTCAAACTCCTTTTGACTAAGATTATTTTTTTAAGAATTTTATTTTCTAAGATTATCAATTTATTTTAAAGAATAGATTAGTTCACATTCAATATTTACTTCTCCTTCATCTTCTTCTAAGTCCTCTTCATCTTGGCATAAATAAGTTGATTCAAATGTCATAAATATGACTTCATTTTATTTGGCCACAAAAGCAGTATCATGCTCATCACTTGAGCTATTGTTGTCATCCATCAAGTCATTATATTATTTTGAATACAACCCTTTTTTTTTAAAGAAGCTTTTATTCTTTTTGGGTTAATAGGATTTCTCTTTTTGATTTTTCTCAGTTGAATCAGAGTCATCCTTCTTTTTATGTGGAAATTTAGTAGTAAAGTGACCTATATTTCCATAATTAAATCATTTGAATGGTAACTTACCTTTGTATTTACCTGATCCTTTCAAATTTTTAATGAAATTAGCCTCTTCATCATCAACCTCCTCAGATTCAGAATTAGGAGCTTCTTCTTTTTTTGCCTGCTTAGAAACCTTGAAGGTAGCTTCTCTCTTGGATGAGTCTACATCTCTTAGCCTCATCTCATATCTAGTGAAGGTTCCATGTAGCTCATCTACTAAGATCTTGTTTAGATCTCATACCTCTTCAATTGTAGAGATTTTAAAGTCATACTTTGATGTCAAAGATCTCAAAACCTTTTTGATAGTGGTTGACTCTTTGATTGTCTCTCCAAGTCCTCTGATTGCATTTACAATCTCATCTACCCTAAGGAGGTAGTCTTCAAACTTGTCTTCCTCACTCATCTTGAGGCTCTTGAACTATCCCTTATGTGTTTGAAGCTTAGCTTATTTTACTCTATTATCTCCTTCATAGATGCTTTTTAATTTGATCCATATGTCCTTTGAATTTTGATAGTGCATGACTTTGACAAACTCATTGTTTGACAGTCCACAAAGAATAACATTCTTTGCTTTGACAATGTTTTCACATGACTTCTTCACTACTTGATTAGTAGGAGAAATAATAGCAGGTGTGTATCCATTCTCAATAGACATCTAGACATAAAACCCCAAGGAGGTTAAATATGCTTCCATCTTTATGTTCCAAACAACATAGTTAGACCCATCAAATAAAGGTGCCTTGTTTGATGAAGTTCTTTCATTACTAGTGATTTTGTGCTTAGAATCCAAGATCAACTTGAGCTAATTAAGCTTCTCTTTTAGAACCCTTAGCTCTGATACCAATTGTTGAACACACCTATCTACTGAGAGGGGGGTGAATTAGTAGATCTCAAAGTTCCTTAAAACTTTTAAAATGAATCTTAAACAAATGTAAACTTAAAGAACAAAAGAAATATTCACATACACAAAAGCAAATCTCATAACACCAGATTTATACATGGAAACCTAAAGGGAAAAACCATGATGAGAATGTTGCTAGAAGATATTGTTCTAATCTATCCTCACAAAAATTTGTTACATTGACTGAACCTCACTAGTTACATTCTAGAACACCAATCCTAAAGACACAAAAATCACCTATTCTAAGTACTAACTCATAATGACCTCATTGGTAATATATTTAAGGGATAATGCCTTAAGGAGACACTAATCCCTTAATTGAGCATCAACTTAGCCTCACTAATGGCACCAACCAAATAATTATGTGAAACTACAACTCCATCTAATGAAAAATAGATTCAAAATAGAATCTAGGTCTGTTCCTTATTGCAAGTCTAGTCTGTAATTGTTCATGCTCTATATAATACTTGTATGCGAATTCTTCTTCGTAGTCTCTCTTTTATGTCTATATTCTTCTATTTAACACACTACCTAATTCCCTTTCTACCCACTTTTTTTATGTCTAAATATACCTAATTGATACTCTACATAACTCTTTTCTTGTGTCTTAGTTTTTATATATGACACAATATATGGCTCTCATATTTGACCATCTCATCAAAAAACCTTAGATGATTCTCTATACTTTATACATTTTGCATTCATTGCTTGTCTCTTCTCATTCCAAGTAAATGACTATTTTTCTTCCATTCTCTAAGCCTTTTTTAATTCTACCCTTGTCACTTCATATACAACATTTTCACAATTGGAATGAATCTATGATTAGTCATTTTTTTCGTAGATATTCAAAAAACTAACTGTTGATTTTTTTCAACCATCGTGCCATATTTTTGTAACTACCTCACTTTTTCAGTTCTTCAAATGTTTTTCCTTACTTAACACATTAGTTAAGTGTTAGGATCCTTATATCATATCTCTACGTCTTGAGTTTTTATAATGCTTTTACTTTGTTGTATCTTTCAAGACATGCTTGGATTTTAACTCTACCATTATGCCATTAACCTTTGATTACCTTTAAAATTTGGATTCAATCACTTTGTTGGATATTATTAGTCCTGGTTTCCATGCATCATTAGATCATTAAATATGTATGCTCTTTACATTGACTAGGTTATTATACTTTGATATGTTGACCTCATCTCATTTTATTTAGCATCCATGTATTGTTTTTGCTCCTTTGATCTCTTTAGACTTGCTCAACCTTTAACTCACGTTGATCCTTTGGCACTTTTTAAAATTCCCTATGAGACTCCACACTTATCCTTCAATAATGTTGAAAGTGACCTATATTTATTTTGAAATATTATTTAAAAACTTTGTAAGAGTCCATTCCATTTGAAACTATCCTTCAGGAACTTTGTAAGTGTCCTTTCCATCTGAAAGTATCCTTCAAGAACTTTTTAAGTGTCCACCTACCTTAGACAAATTCTCTAAAAGAATTCATCAATGCCCTTCTTCTGAAAGTGTCCTTCGAGACTTCTATAAGTGACCTATTTGGAATTTTTTTTTGGATCACATGCCTTTTAGAGCTTTAGCAAAGTACCTTTCAAAAAAAAAAATTGGGTCACATAACCTTAAAAACTTTGGCAAAGTACCCTTTAGAATTTTTTTTGCGGTCACATGCCCTTTAGAAATTTGGAAAAGTAGCCATTGGGATTTTTTTTAAGTCACATTCCATTTATAACTTTGGCAAAGTACCCTTTATAAACTTTGAATGGTTCACTTATCCTTCAACATTTTTGAAAATATCCCTTAAAAAAAAATTAATGGTTCACTTAACCTTTGGCATTTTGAAAAGATCCCTTTAGAAATTTTGTAAAGTACCCTCCAAAAACTTTTAATGGTTCACTTACCCTATGGAATTTTGAAAATATCCCTTCAAAACTTTTATTTGGGAAATTTTTTTTGATAAAGACTTCACCAAACCACTTTCCTGAAAGAATTTTCCAAACCACTTTCTCTGAAAGAATTCCCCAAATAAATGTAAAGGTGTAAAACCAACTAAGTATGGAAACTTAGTATAATTTTATCTGAGGAACAACCTTATGCATTTGTAACATTTTATCTACTCATCTTTATGACTTAGAATATATACCACAAAGATATATATGCAAATATTGTTAACATCCACATATGTACTTAGCCATATCTATCAAGATAACCATGTGAGCAAATACATTCATATGATTGTTCTTGTATTTTCATAGTCATTCAAAGTACACACACAACTCTATGGATCTTTTCAACAATTATATTTAACTCAACACTTTTGTCATTAATGCTTGAAAGTACATTCTTCATTTGACATTAATGACAAACCTTCATACATCAATGAATATGTCCAAAAAACATACATAGGAGAGTGGAGAAAGGATCCTATTCATCAAGAGATGTGGTAGATGTTCATTGATTCCTTTTATATACATGTCTTCCTTAAATCAAGCTTATTCTTTATCAATAAGCTAACCTCCTTTTGTTATAATAGTTCTCAAGATCCTCTCATTAGTTGAGATATCCACTAGATGAAAAGGGTTTATTTTGCATGATGACAAAGTCTATTTAAGTAGAATCAATGCCTTTAACTGCTTCTCCAAATACTAATTCACCACCTTAGGACCCTAAACCCACTTGAATTGCTTATGAGGATCAAATCCTCAAATATTGAAACTGATGATGTCATGTTATGAATAGAATTTAGTACCTATTTTGTTGATGATAGAACCATGTTGATAGATAAGACCCTTTTCATTAATCATATATCTACTTAATTTTCATGTTTAGATCTTAAGTCCATTCTATAGGTAGAATATTAACCTAAGATTATTGGTTTTCTTATAGTCTTTATATCTATATGGACCTATATATTACATAGCCTTTTTCTTAATGTAAATAGGTCCAAATAGACCCATTATGTTATTGTAGGAATCGAGAGTTCACCATATACATATATCCTTATTTAAGAATGGTGAACATAGTTGTAGAAATAACCCTAGATGATACAAAGGTTATGAATCAGAGGTACATACTTAAATTTAATGGAATCTATTTATATTCTTGATACATTGATTGCATGGCTATGTCTACTCTATGGTGTTTGATAAAGATTTAATGGTAGCAAGATGATCCCTACAAGACCTAGTTACTTTTGTAAAAAAATACCCTTTGGTTTAAATTTATCCATTGAATATTTCTTAAGCCAATCAAAATGCTCCAAACTATTTTAAACCCTATTGGCCTCATCGATCCTCACTATCAGATCTTGACCTTTTGACCTCCTCCACACCATTGGATCTTGATGAATGATGCAATGCAAGCCCTTAATTTCATACCATGAATATCTTTTGACATATTGAATTTCACTCACACCATAGGATCAATTTGTATGAATGAATGTGGACCATCGTATTTGCCTAGGACCCACCATTTGAAATCAAATGGCTAATTCATGAGATCCAACTTTGATGTCTACATGCCCATATTTGACATTCATGTGAAGGTTTTTGACATCTACGTGAACGTCTTAAGATCTTTGAACCCTAATGGATATTTGATGTGTCTTAAATTTGACATCTATTTGCTCATCATTTAACATTCACATGACCATCATTAACATCCACACAACCATTAATCCTTGAACCCTAGTGGATAAATGCTAATTTTTACTTTGATATCCATGTAAATGTCCCATTTTTCAGGTCAATCTTTTAAAGCTTATATCTTGATTTAGAAACCTCATCAAGACATGAAATTTCTAGAGTATGTTCCTAGCATGATGAAATTTATGGTGATGCATTATTTTGGCTCACAAGGCTTTTTGGGGTGAATTTATTAAATGTTCAAATAGGCTACTCCATTCATTTTTACATGATGTCCTAGTGATGATCTGGTCCTTAAACTTCACCAAATTTATCCTCTGATTAACCTTTCAAGGTTTTAATGGACTCCTAAGATTTGTGCAACCTAGTCTATGTTCTTGAATGCTTGAACACAATGGAACTTTCTTGGATCCTCTTCCTTTTAACTCTAGACCTGTTTCAAGCCTTTGGTCCTCTCATTCCATCAAACAATGCAAAATATTTAAATGTGGGCCAAAATTAGTCAACATCTTTGGTGAATCATAGGGTTTACATGCCTATATATGAAATAAAACATAGACCATTATCCTTATCTATCCAATTAGGTGTGGAGTCTCTTCTTTGGTTCAACATATTGACCTAGATCTAACATCGATTGCCAATCTTGTTCTAACCCCTCTTAAAACAAATGAGGACCAAAAGAAAGAGAAAAACAAAATAGAGTGCCCAAGGCACTTATTTGAAGGGTAACTGACCTATAAAAAAATAGGGACAATAAAAAAGTGCCATAATATCACTTAAAGGAATTTTTAAGAAATACCCTAATATATATAGCTTAAAACTATGTGTACCTTTTCTCTTAGATCAAAAGGAAAGTTTGACAAACTATCTATATCATTGGATGAGGAATTGAATGAGGCATGTAACTCCTTAACCCTTAGGCTTGATACCTACCTCTTCTTTGTTATATCTTCCAACTTCATTGGCATGATGTTTAATGAGAACCAAGAAGCTCCAAATAGCTTAGCTATGTTCCTCTAGATAGTCTCAATTTTCTCATATGGCTCATCAACTATGGCCTCCAATCATGGTTAAACAAGGCATGCCTTCTTGATTCCCATGGTGCTCTTAATTAGATTGGGTCTTTTTAAAACTACATGTTATTCAAGATCATAAAGGATATCTACATATTCTTCCCAATATTGGTCATTATCTTCCATGGGAAACTCTTTGTCCACATAATCAAGCACTTGATCTTCAACTTGGAAAAAATCTTCAAGATCTTGAAAGAGATTCATTTGTAGCTGCCAATCATCCTTTTGTTATTAAATTTGATTAAAATAAATAAGATTATTTGGAGGGTATCTTGATCCTTTTTAATGAGAGATATCTCAAACTCATATATGAAATCCATTCGTACCAATCTCTCATCAAGACTACCCTTCTCATTCTACTTGGGAATCCCCAAAGTAGCACTATCTTCTTGAAGTTCTAAAACATCAATACAATCCTTAGATGAAGATCTAACTTGCTTTATTATCTCATCATCCAAGTCTACCATATTAAGTTCATCAATATCACTCATGAAATCATATTACAATTGATGTCAATGGTATTCTTCTTTAGGAATGATCTCCATCTCAACAATGGTTCTATGTGAGTTGTCTTCATGGCTAGCTTCCAAAGAAAGATGAAATTGTACTTGATCTATGTTAACTAACATAATATCTTATTCCAACTCTTGATTTTGGAAAGCTAATATGTGATCGATAGGTTCATGATAAATAACCTCTTGATTCACATTTGAGATTCCTTATCATTGGATCTCATCTCCAACTTGCACTTGCTCCCACAACACATATTCTTTGACATTATGAAAGAATAAAACATGCTTTCTCTTTCCAAGTGGCATTCTAATAATGATCTTTTCTTCTGATTTTGATAATCCATTATTATCATTTATGAGCTCAACACGGATTTCATTTCTTACCTCTTCAAGGAGTGGCATAAGATATTCTTGGGATGACTCCAAGAGAGATGAGATATATGTGACACATCCTTAGTGTAGTTACTTATCTTTGACAGTCATGTCCTCCTCCTTTTGCATAATGTACTAGATGGATTTAAATGATGGAAATGACCTAGATTATTAAGGAGGGATAGATGTGGGTTGAGTAGCTTTGGGTTTTCTAAACTGTGTGATTTGGTTCCAAGATGGAAAAATTAGAGGCTCTTCTTTACCCTTTTGATTTTGGTTCTCCTCCTCTTTCCTTGTATTCAAATCCAAATCTTTGATTTAACTCTTTATATTATCTTGGAATATATTCTCTTTAAGGTGGTTAGTGTTTTTATGAAGATGAGAAACACAATAAGACTCTTAAGGAGGGATGAGAGAGGTTTTCATAGGTTTAGATCCTACTTTAACTTGGGCCCTCAAATCTAGATTTTCCTTAATTTTCTCACTTTCCTATGACTTCACCTCTTGATTCAAATTTGGTAAATTAGAGGACCTCATAAGGGGTTCTTGAGGAAGGATGGAGTCTTATATCTCAACAACAGGCTATTCCATAATAATCTCCTTCTTTCTTTAGCAACTTTCTTAGATAGATTTCTAGTAAGAAAAGGTCTAAGAAACATATTAAGAATTTGGAAAAATCAAAGGGTCACTTAGAATGGTCTCTTGGGGTAGAATGGGTGGCACATAAGAAGACTGAGGTGGTGTATACAAAGGCACATAATATTGGTGAGGTTGAACCTACTATTCTTCAAGGCCTTTTATCTTATCCTTAATACTTTGAATGTAACCACCTACATCCATAATCTCACCTATGAGATTGTTCCAATTTGATCTCTCAATAGGTGCCCATTCTCATTTCACTTGTTGCAATGACTCCCTCACATAATGGATCTAGTGAGTAGGGAAATCTTGGCCATTATAGTTTTATGAGCACAATTCAAGTGCATGCTTGTCAAGGCTTACTAAAGTTCACTTAAGTTATAGTATGGATGGCTTATGATAGGCTAGTAAGGACCAATATTATGACGAACTTATTTTTCATAGGAAGGATTAAGGTAATACTCTTATGTGTATGACTGATGTAGGTCCTCATATTGTTGATTAGGATCATGAGGAAGGTAAGATCCATTCCTTTGATAATAAGGATCATGAGAAAATTGACAAGGTTCCTCATAGCTTTAATAAAAATATTGGTAGGGTAGATAGGCATAATATGGATAATGACCAAATTGGAGCTGGTAATAAGGAGGTGAATAATAGGGATATTCACCATGGCTATTCATATTAACTTCATATGTCAAATGAGATGTAAGAAATGATTAAAACTTCATTGAGACATACCTAGTTTACTTATAACTAGAAGCTTTGATTTGGAGTCACCATTGGTACTAACTTGATTTCTTCCAAAATTTGATTAGAGGAAAGACACACCAATGTCTTCCCACTCTTTTGGAATTTTATCCCTCTAAGAGTGCTAGAATTGTTGGGGGTCTAGATTTCACCCTTGCTAGGCAGATGATTATTCAAGTCCTCTACCCAAATCTAGTCCAACATGGGAATGATCCCAGGCTATGGGTCACCTATGACAGGGTTAGACCTCTACAATTTTTAATGAGGTTAGCTCCTCTGATGAATCATTTAGCTAATTTACACTACCAAGAACTATAAATGACCAGGGAAAATGGAGACATAGATAACATAAAAGGGAAATCTAAGCTAATAAATAGTGATGTACCTAAAATATGGTTGTTCCACTTTGTTTGAACTCTTAAAACACTAATTAAATAAGTGAAGGACTAGATCTAGGACTCCAAATATCAATCATACATTATTTTTCATGCAGAGGTTCACCAAATGATCAAAAGCTAAGGGAAGTGATGGAGAGCTCTAATGCAAGACACTAACTAATCAAAATATCTGCATGTAAGGTTTTATCAAGAGAAATTTGAATACTAAACATGAATTTCATAAAAAAATTAACTAATAAATAGGTGATATCAAGACTTGACAAGGGATAAAATCTCTACCACATATGCAAATCAATTGACATGAACACACTAGATAAGCATAATGAAATCTGAATATATTCTTTTATTCATTTTAAGAGGTTACAAGCTCTATCTTGGTATATTTTATTCATGCCCAAGAGGAGGATCAGAGGGATAGATTTTTATGCTCAAAATCCACTATATATAGTATAAATGGAGAAAGGATCCCATTCATCAAAAGACATGGTGATTGTTTATTGAGTCCTTTTGTATGCATGCCTTTCTTCAATGAAGATTAGTCCTTATCAATAAGCCAAACTCCTTTTGTTCTAATATTACTCTAGATCCTCTCATTGGCTATGAGATCCACTAGAATAAAAGGGTTTGTTTAAGTATAATTAATGCCTTTAACTACTTCTTCAACTACCAATACACCACCTTGGGACCCTAAGCCCACTTGACTTGCTTATGAGGATGAAATCATCAAATCTTTAAATTGATAGTGCCATGCCATGAATGGTGGTTAGTAATTACTTTTTTGATGACAAAGCCATGTTGATATATAATACCCATTTCATTAATCGCATATCTACTCCATTTCCATGTTTGAATCATAGGTCCATTTTATAGGCAAAAAACCAATCAAAGATTATTGGTTTTACTATAGTCTTTATGTCGATGTAGACCTATAAACTACATAGGATTTTTATTGATCCAAATAGGTCCAAATAGACCCATTATGTCATTGTAGGAATTTAGAGTTCACCATATACACGGATCCTTATTTAATAATGGTGAACATAGTTATATAAATAACCCTGCATGATACAAATTTTATGAACCAGAAGTACATATAAATATTTAATGATGTCCCTTTATGTTCTTGATACCTAAATACATGGATATGTCCACTCCATGGTGTTTGATCAAGATTTAATGGTGGTAGGATGATCCATATAAGACACATTTACTTTAGTCTAAAAACTACCTTTTGGTTTGACTTTGTCCATCAAATATTGCTCAGGCTAATCAAAGTGCTCTAATTTATCTTTATTCCCAATAGACTCATAGATCCTCACTATTAGATATTGACCTTTTGACCTCTTATGCACCATTAGATCATGATGTACAATGTAATGTGAGCCCTCAATTTCCTACCATGAAGATCCTTTGACATGTTGACTTTCACTCGCACTGTAGGATCAAAGTGTACAAATGAACATGGACTACTAGATTTGCCTGGGACCCACCATTTGAATTCAAATAGATAATTCATGAGACCCAAATTTTACATCAATGTGCTTTTATTTTATGTTTATGTGAATTTTTTGACATCTACATGAACATATTAGGATCTTTGAACCGCAATGACTATTTATTATTTTTTAAAATTTGACATCCACGTGCCCTTCATTTGATATTTGTGCAACTGTCATTGACTTCTATGTGATTGTCAATCCTTGAGCCCTATTAGATAAATGTTGATCTTTACTTTGATGTCTGTGTGAATGTCCCATCTTGCAAGTCAATATTTGAAAGCTTATATCTTGAGTTAGACACCTCATCAAGACATGAAATTTGTAACATATGTTCCCAGAATAAAAAACTTTGTGTTAATGCATTATTTTGGCTCACAAGGATTTCTAGGGTGAATATTTTAAATTCTCAAACACGTTGATCCATTCATTTCTTTATGATGTCTTGGTGATGGTCTAGTCTTTAAACTTCACCAAATTCATCCTTTGATCAATATCTCAAGGTTTTGATGGATTCTTAAGATTTATGTAACATATTCTATGCTCTTGAATGCTTAGACACCATGGAACTTACTTGGATCATCTTACTTATAACTTTATACCTATTTTAAGCATTTGGTCTACTCATTCCATCAAAGCATGAAAAATCTTTAATTATGAGAAAAAATTGTGCAACATCTTTTTGCCAATTTTAGCCCAAAATAACTAGTTTTCATCATTTGTAAGTGGGTCCTCTTCTTGTCCAGTGGTTGGTATGAAAATGATAAGAGGTGGACTATGAAGTTTAGCCTTTCCATTTCATTACCATTCCATGCAAGGTGACTTGTATTTATGTCTTCCATAGGACTCGGGGTTCTATTGAATCTTGGCAATGTGAAATGTGTCATGAGTTAAATACTCTTCTAGGCCATTGGCTGAGATGGTAAAATGATTAGACAATTTATGAGGAGGCATATGAGAAGATGAATCAAGGCTATCTATTCATATGTAATTGTTTCATGGAAGCTCAATAAGTATCTTTTTGCATTTTTCCATTTTGGGAAATAAATCTAAGCTAAAGCAATAATTGTAACTTTCATACTCATACTCCAAATGTTTACAATGATCATAAGACTACAAATCTCTATTGATAGTGACCTCCATACCTTAGTGAGATAACTTGAGACACTGTTGCAACATTGATGGGATTTCATAAATTTTATTTATCCAAGGTCTACCAAATAGAAAATTATAAGATAGGTTGAGGTTTAACACATGGTAAAGTGTATCATGGGTCAAGGGACCAATGATAAATGACAAGCTTATGGTGCCTTGTGATTCTAATCTTCATTATCATAAGCCTTGATAGTGATCATTTCTATCTGTAGATTGGCTATTGTATATCTAAAATGCTTGATGAGCTTTAGAGAGACAATATTTAGGCTTGATCCATTGTCTATGAGGAAAAGTTTAAATTTGTACCACATTATAACCACTTCAATGTATAATGAATTATTATGAAAAGGGCCAAGGGATGAGATATCACTTTGGTCAAAGGTAAATTATTATCTTGGGGCTAGATGTTCAACCAAATCTTGTAATTTGTCTATATTTATGTCATTTTGAAATTGGGATTGGCCTAAGAACTTTGTTAGGATGTTTTATTAGATAATATATGTATGCAACAAATCCAAAATGGAAATTTGTGTGGGTGTATATTCTATAATGTTGAACATTTTTCCTTAACAGTGATATATGGCTTATTCTTAGCTAGAATAATGGGTTGGATGGGTTTGTTGGTAAGTGGTTGTGGTTTGAGAAAGGCAATCTTTGATCACTGAGTTGTGATTACATAATCAGGATTAGATACAAGACCATTATTGATAGAAAATGATGATGAAGAGGGACCAGGTAGGATAAATCTTGATTACCAATGTACTTTTTTGGGGTCATAAGTCAATGACAATTTATTAGCATAAGGTCCAAAAATAGTAATCCGTAGTTACTATTATGCTTGTTTATAGTCCCAAGTCAAAGAAGGATTATTGGCATAGATGGGTTGATTGGAATTGTTTATCAATAGTATTATTTTATTAGCACTTGGTCTAGGATTAACAGTGATGGTGGAAATGTAACCTCCCATAATATGACCTATAACTTTTGTGTAGTCATGTGCAACTGCGTGGTAAGTCTAATGGGTATTGGAATATTCTAGCCTTGGTTCCTTCCATTCAGTGATTTTGTTGTTATTACTGATGGTATTACTTTTATTATTATGGCTGTTGATACTATTATTAATGTTGTTCTAGCCTTTATTGTTTTTGTTGTTGTTGATTATTATTTTTATGATGTAGAAAAGGGTTTTGGTAAATACTCATGTTTTTATTGGATGTAGATGTTCTATTATACAATATAACATCCCTATTTTCCAACATATTTTAAATGAGGTGTTTGATTTGCATACAACAACATAAATTATACCCATGAACATGATGGTATTCATAGAACTTAGTTATATCAGTTTAAATATAAAATACCCTCAAGATGATGCTTCAAAATTACCCAAATAATCATGTTAACTATGGCCAGCTTATGAAACATTATTTCAATATGTTCTCTAAGGTCACTAAAGATGTGATTAGTAGGTACATTTTTTTTAATTGAAAGAAGGGTTTACAAAGGTAATGGTTGTTGCATTTATTAAGCTTGTCTAGGTTACTATGAAGGCTATGCTTGTTGAATAGGTTGTTGATGAGGAGTAAGTTATATTTATGGTATAGGATGAGTAGATGGTATTTTCACCATTTGGAAATGGCACAAAATAGTTACTCTATTTACAATAACATTCTTATTGTGATTGAATTGCTTTGATTTTTCATAATTACTAGCCTAGGCTAGTGTCATCACTTATGTTTGAACTTGGTTTTGGTTTTGATTTTGGCCTATTCCTTGGTGTTGGTTCTAGTTTTGATTTGATGAGGTTAACTTGATAATCCTTTTTTTAATAAGGAACTTTCAATTAATATACCTTTGTTGATTATCTCTTTGAATGTATGTGCACACTAAAGCTTCAGATGATAAGATATCTTACTCTAAAACTTTTAGTAAACACAATGATTTATTTATTTTGTATTAAGTCATGGGTGAAGTGACTAGTAAGCACTCTCCATATCTATAGATAGCTTGAAAATATTTTATCGACCTTCTGTTTGGCCTGAGTCAAGTCTACCAATGAAATTTGATGTTCAAGATTCTATGAGAAATGATGCACAAATTTGTCTAAAAGGTCATAAAAGTCAAATAGTAAATTCTTTGGAAATTTTAGGAACCATTCCAAATCCTATCCTGCTAGACTCTAGGTAAATAAGAGGAGTTACATGTTACTATAAGCTAGTGGTTGGTAAGAAAAAAATAATTATATCAAATGGGCCTTAGGGTCTCCTTTACCCTTGTATTTATCAAATTTTGGTGGTTCATATCTTAGAGTAAATGGTATCTACATATATTCCATTTTGAATGGGTATGAGCACACATCATCTAACTTTAAATTCTTAGTCTATTTCCCTACTTGAATATTGGTAATTACATCTTTCATTTGTTGTAGTTATTATGCTAATAAACTATATAGAACATTAACCTAAGTTGAATACTAGGTGATCAAAGATGGATTACCTTAAATGGTGTATAATGGAGGAATGGTTTATTGTGGCATGTTGGTTTGATGAGGGAACTGACCAATAATACGAATCTATGGATTGGGGTGTAGTTTTTGAAATTATAAGCATTGTGGTGTGATACTCTGGTTTGGATTCAATAAATAGGCTTGATTTTGAGGGAATTTTAGTTATGATGGAAGGATATGGCTTTGAAAAAATTATTGTGCCTAGTGAGGTTGATTAGGGACTTCATACAAACTAGTCAAACCTAGATGAATAATGGAAAATTATTGTGTACCAAGGCCCTACCATTGGATCTATGGCACATTTTGAATAAAAGGCAATTGTTGCCTAATTAGTACTTGTTGGATTAGTTTATCAAACACTTGTTATGAACTAGATGATTTTTGGATGTTTAACATTTATCTTTGACTAATGGACATATGTTATTGATTAGATAATGTTTGTAATTGTAAAGGTATGTTGGTCTATGACTATAGAGGTACACTTATCACTACATGTTGAGGTCAAACATTTGTTTCCCCTATTGAGGTGGTATAATGTTTTGCCTCTATTATAGTGGTATACTAGACTATGCCCATTTTGGAGGAATGTTAATTGTGACCTATTGAGGTAGAGTATCATTTGTCACATTTTATTGAGGCAAAGAACTAGTTGGTACTTAATTACTTAATATTTATGGTTGTATTCTTGAAAAAGTAGCTGGTTAAAGATTAGAGGTAAATTTTTATGGTTGGGACATAGGAGTTCCTACCCCCTATCATTATGAACCAATTATGGTGTTAATTATAGGCACTTATTTTGGACTAGTTATTGGTGTAGTTAAACCAATTTATCTTGTATTGGATGACACTTGCATATAATCCATTATGTTTGGTACATTGTTATACATAGAAGCAGTAGTCACTTATCAATAGATGGGATGTTGAACATGTCACCAACTAAAGTGATTTACACAAATGGGTCAATATCTATATTATCCTGACCTATCAACTTGATCAATACCCATTTTAAGTAGCTAATGCAATGAGTGGAGCATTTAACATAGCCATGGTATTAAAATTATGCATGAGATTAAAATAGGTTTGATATGTTTGTTTCATTTGTATAAAGTGGTCATCCTTGAGGCCCTTTCCTATGAAAATCATATTGGGGTTTTGATACAACATTGACATGAGTTTTTGAGGATTTATAGTAGAGGTTTATTCTATGGTTTGGTTATAAGGTATGTTGAGAGGCACTCTAACTAGACTAGGAAAATTTTCATAGGGGAAGTTTGTTGGAAACTTGGCCCTTACCTCCATGACTCTGATTAAAAATTCATCCTTATTTTAAGTCAAGTGATGAAAAAATACATAAGGATCATATGTCAATGGCATAGTAATATAATGTGGTTATTATTGAGATTGTTCTATAACCAATGGTGTGTTAGAAAGATATTACATAATTTATTCTTGGTATTAATTTGAGTATAGAGGCATGCTAACCAAATAATGGGATAAGGGATTTTGGATTTGTTCACCAAATTGAGAATTTAAAGGAGGATAAGGATCCATCTCACAAACTACATCATCACCATAGGGTCTTGAATGAAGTCATCTTATGTGACCACATTATCATAACCTAGATTGTACATGGATCCACTATGAGTGTAATGAGACATATCTAAATTAATGATTAATGTTTCATGAAATAGGTTCTATAGTCCTAAAAACTCATAAAATCAATGTCTAAAAGACAATGGTCCAAACTTGGTCTAACTTGGTCTTAAAAGTGAAACTTTATCTCCAAAGAAGGTTAGTGATAAAACTTGGTAAAAATAGTCTAATGTCAAATGTATAAAGTCAAATGTATTTAAACAAATGGGTTAAGTGGATGAATACAAACTAGAATTCCAAAATTAGGTAGAAAGTGTTTCCAAGAAGTCTAATATAGGTCTAAAGAAATAAAGGTTTCTAAGTCTTTTAGAAAATAAGTCGCAAAATCTAGGATCAACACAAGAGTTGTTAGATCTTTTGGAAAATAAGGCACAAAATCTATAATTTAAATAAAATGAGGTCAAGGGGTATGAAATTTAATCTAAAAAAATTGAAACACTTTAACACAAACTAGGACATTGGATTTATACACACACTTGATCATCTAATAAAATACATTAAACTTTAGGCATATGGAAGATATACCACTTCCCCAAATTTAAGGACAAGAATAGTCTTTAAATTGATTGATATACTAACCTAAGTTACACATCCCAAAATTAAAAGGTAAATGTATAAGCCAAAATTACACAAGGCATAGGCAAAAACCAATCAATGTTTGGATCTGAACTTGTCAAGGCTAATTTTGAAATTAATTTAGAAGACTAGGCTTCTTAAAATAGATAATAAGCTAGACAAGGATAAACAACATGACAATACTAGGCATAGATCCAAAAGGCACACGTAGTTTTCAAAATTATAATTTGAATACAATGTAACAAGTATTTAAAATAATTTGAGTAGCATAATGACAAAATCATGATTAAAATGGTTTGTTTCAAGATTCCAAGGCACATGATTTACAATTAAATGGGAAACACAATGATACCCCTTTCAAACAAGTGACACACAAATAAAGGTTTCAAAAATGAATTAAGGCAAACATATGGTGTCAAATTGATGGCATAACACCTTTTCAAACAAAGGAGTGATGTGTAAACAAGACTCTTTTTTGGCACGGTATGAAAAATAAATAGTTTTGACTCAATACCATGTAAGTAAGGCATATGGAAGATATACCACTTCCCCTCCTATAGTAGATTACCTCCTACAACAGATTTAATCAAAATATGGAAAAATAAAATAAATCTTACGAATAACAAAAACACAAAAAGCTTATATTGATCGCAGGCCACTTCGAGGGGGAAACCTCCTTTGAGCAAGCTCAATACAATAAATTCATGGATGCCTTCATTGGGCCTCAACACTTACTTATATACTAACTCTATTCTAACAACTACTACTTCCCTTATATCTGGGTTAATTCAAATATGCTCTAAGGGATGACTTACAAAGCATATGCATCCATAGTAATTATTGCACTAATACTACAAAGAGAAGGGTAAGGCACATATTCTTAACATCCCCTCCTCCTTAGAAAAAGCTTTGCCCTCAAAGCTTTAGATGTGGGAATTATTGTTGAATCTAGAAGAGTGGTTCCCATGTTACATCTTCTAGTTGCATGCTGTGCCATTAGATTAAGACCTCTGTGATTGAGTAGGATCAAAGTTGGTAGGTGCACCTATCTAGGATTGCTTCTAACTTGAGAAGGATGGAGCCTTCATTATCAAGTGCTGGTAAAACTATCTGCACTCAGATGTTGGATCCAAGAACTTGATTCAAATAGGAGACATGAAAGATAGGATGAACTTGGGAGGAAGGTGGAAGCTCTAACTTGTAAGCAATTGACCCAATCTTCTAGAAAACCTTATATGGCCCATAAAACTTTGGAGCAAGCTTTTAGTGCCCTTTTAGTTTTAGTGATGATTACTTGTATGGCTACAAACAAAGAAAGACCATATCACCAGGTTGAAAGGTATGCTTAAAGTGGTGCTAATCAACCTACTACTTCATTCAATTCCATGCCATGTGGAGATTGTCCCACAAGGTGTGGAGAATCTGATCCTAGTTTTAGAGAGTAGTGTCAACTACTTGAACTGGTGAGCTACTAGGATTATATGGAAGAAGTGGTGGCAGTGCTTGACCATAAACTGTTTCATAGGGAGTCATTTTGGTAGAAGTGTGGTATGAGGTATTATACCACCATTCAGCTAGGGGAAGCCACTTGGCCCATTGATATTGTTATTTTGAAGCAAAGTAATGAAGGAAGGTCTCTAAGCATTTGTTGACTATTTCTATCTAGCCATTTGTTTGTGGGTGGTACCTAGAGCTCATTCTCAACTGTGTGCCTATGTTATGAAATAGTTCCATCCAAAAATGGCTGGTGAAAGTGGCATCATGATCTGAGACAATTGAAGAAGGAATGCCATGAAGATGGAAGATCTAATCCAAGAAAACCTATACAACTGTGGAGGCTATGTATGGGTGGCCAAGTGCACAAAAATGACTACATTTGGAGAGGTGATTGACTGCGACTAGGATCACTGTCTTTTCCCTAGATTTAGGGAGGCCCTTAATGAAATCCATGGAAATATCTATCTATATCCTAGTAGGAATGGGCAAAGGCTTGAGAAAACTAGGATTCAATGTGGTTTCACCTTTATTTCATTGGTAGGTATCACATTCAGCCACCATCTATTTAATTTTAGCTTTCATGCCTTTCTAAAAGAAGTGTCGACATGCCCACTCATAATTTTTGAGAAATCTTGAGTGCCCTGCTAAGGGGAAAGCATGGATTTCATAAAGGATAGCCTGATGCAAGTCTAGACTTTGGGAAAGCACTAGATGACCCTTGTATCATAGAGAAGCACCATCCCATGAATAATACGGTATTGCAGAGGGGTTAGTGGCCAGTTGATGAATGAGGTGGCATAAGGAAGGATAATTTGCATACCCTTTTTAGATAGATTCCAACCATTTTCGAATGGGCATAGAGATGGTAGAGAGGGAAGGCTGGTCCTCAAAGGTTCTTGAGAGAGCATCAGCCACAACATTGTCTTTTCCCTTCTTATAGGTGATCTCATAATCATAACCCATGAGTTTACTAACCCACTTATACTGAGTTGAGGATGAGACCCACTGTTCCAAGAAATATTTCAAACTCTGATGATCAGTTTTGATGTAAAAATGATTTCCCAGTAAGTAGGGTCTCCATTTTTGTACTGCATGTAAAATTGCCATCATTTCCTTTTCATATGTAGACAAAGTTAAATTTCAACCAGAAAGGGCTTTACTAGTGAAGGAAATTGGTCAGCCCTCTTGGAGAAAAAACACCCAAGATGATGCCACTGGTATCACTTTCGATGGTGAAAGTTGTGGTGAAGTCTAGCAGTGCCAAAATTGGTGTGTTATACATAGGCTATTTGAGTTTGACAAATGCCTGATCACCTGTTACACCCCAGGTGAAATCATCCTTCTTCAATAAAGAAGTCAAAGGAGCCATGATCTTTTCATAATCTTTGACAAACTTGTGATAGTATCTTGTCAAGCTTAATAAACCATGAAGGCTTTTGAGGGTGGTTGGTCGAGGCCAATTCTGCATAGAACTAATTTTTTTGGGTCCACGTGAACCCTATTGGCTAAAACAATGTGCCCTAGATAGTCTATTTTCTCTTGGATGAATGAACACTTGGATTGCTTGGCACATAATTTATTGTTTGTTAGTAATTTTAATGCCCTGTCAATATGGTGTAGATGCTTGGCCCATGTGCAGTTGTAGATCAAAATGTCATCAAAGAAAACTAAAATAAATTGATAGAGAAAAGGCCAAAATATTTTATTCATGAGTGCTTGAAAAGTGGAAGGGGCATTTGTAAGGCCAAATGGCATGACAAGGAACTCATAGTGACCTTCATGCGTATGAAATACTATCTTGGGAATGTCATTAGGATGCACTTAGATTTGATGATAACCAAAATGCAAATCCAACTTGGAGAAGAATTTGGCCCCATGGAGCTCATCAAGAAGCTCATCGATGACAGGAATTGGGAATTTATCCTTGATAGTGAGGTGGTTAAGGGCTCAAAATTTAATGCAAAGGTGCCATGACCCATCTTTTTTGTGGACAAGAAGCACTGGGGAGGAATATGGGCTAGTGTTGGGGTGAATAACTCTAGACTTAAGGAGTTCCTGGACTAAGTTCTCAATTTTAGTCTTTTGTAGATGGGGGTAATGGTATGGCCAGATGTTGGGTGGGATGCTTCTAGGAAGGAGAGGAATGTAGTGATCTTCAGGGCATGAAGGGGGCAAACCTACTAGTTCTAAAAAAAATGGTTGTATGCTTGTCGAGTATGGCTTGTAAATCTATAGGGTGGTTAGTAGTAGTAGGGGGTTGGAGTTGAATGGAATATAGCTATGCAATGACCCCATGTGAGCCTTTCTTCAAAAAAATTTCCATGTGATGAGAACTGATAATGCTAGCAGATCCTGGTAATAACCCTTTTAAGGTGTGCTTCTAACCATTATCTGTGAACTGCATCCAAAGCTCATAGGAAGTCCCATAAAATAGGTCCTAATGTGCAAATCCACTATGCCCCTAAAACCACATCACACCCTCCTAAAGGTAGGGCAAACATATCAGAGCAAAAATTATAATTGCCCATTGCAAGACACACATTTTGACACTTCCCTTTACATGGAAATGTGCCCCCATTAGCAATCATGAATTCAAAGCTAAAATAAGGGTATACAAAGAAGTCTACCACCTTAGCAATGTGAGGATCAATGAAATTATGAGTACTGCCTAAGTGAACGAGGATTGTGAGAGGGATCTCTTTGAAGCACCCTTTGACCTTCATGGTTTGGGGAGTGATGACACCTGCTAGTGCATGCACTGAGATCTCAGGTTGAGTCTCTTGAACCACTAGGTCCTCTTCAGTGCTAGGTTATTCTTGAGCATCTTGAAATTCTAGAATATTAGGCTCGCTATCTTGCTCTGGTGGTGACTCCACATCTAGCAAGTAAAGTTTTTATTGGATGCACCTGTGACCCTTAACCCATTTGTCATCACAATTGTAACATAATCCTTTCTCTTTGTGAGCCCACATCTCTACCTAAAGGATTTTTTAAAATTATCTCTAGCCACCAAAGCTATCTAATCGAGTAGCACTCCAAAAATTTATGGCCATGGGTTTACCCCTTAACAACAACTTTTGGTTTACCTCACAGGTGGGAACTAGTCAATCAGGATGGGGCCATTGCCCTTTTCACTGGTAGGTCCTCTCAATGGGCCAGCTACTTTAGGGTTCCTATGGTACTCCTCACAATTATTTTTATGGCTTATGCCCAAACACTTCCCATAGCTAAGTAGATAGGTATTTACCCAATCTAAAATGACGAAACTTGTAACGAGAAAAATTCTTGCCAGAAATGGTGCAGCTCCTAAAAAGCCCTGCTTCAAAAAAAAATTGCTCCAAATCTACCCACAAAGCCAAGAAAGTGCTCTAATACTAGATTAGAAGAACCTCCTATAGCAGATTACCTCCTATAATAGATTTAATCAAAATATGTGAAAATAAAATAACTCTTACAAATAACAGAAACATAGAAAGCTTATATTGATCGCAGGCCACTTCAAGGGGGCAACCTCCTTTGAGCAATCTCAATACAATAAATTCATGGAAGCCTTCATTAGGCCTCAACACTTAATTATTTACTAACTCTATTCTAACAACTAATACTTCCCTTGTATGTGGGATAATTCAAATATTCTCTAAGGGATGACTTACAAAGCATATGCATCCATAACAATTATTACACTAATACTATAAAGAGAAGGGTAAGGCACGGGTTCCTAACAAGTTGTTAGATCTTTTGGAAAATAAGGCATAAAATCTATAATTTAAATAAAATGAGGTCAAGGGGTATGATATTTAATCTAAAAAAATTGAAACACTTTAACACAGACTAGGACATTGGATTTAGACACACACTTGAACATCTAATAAAATACATTAAACTTTAGGTATATGGAAGATAGACCATTTACCCAAATTTAAGGACAAGAATAGTATTTAAATTGATCAATATACTAACCTAAGTTACACATCCCAAAATTTAAAAGGTAAATGTATAGCCAAAATTACACAAGGCATAGGCAAAAACCAATCAATGTTTGGATCTAAACTTGTCAAGGCTAATTTTGAAATTAATTTAGAAGACTAGGCTTCTTAAAATAGATAATAAGCTAGACAAGGATAAACAACATTAAAATACTAGGCATAGATCTAAAGGCACACGTGGTTTTAAAAATTATAATTTGAATACAAGGTAACAAGTATTTAAAACAATTTGAGTAGCATAATGACAAAATCATGATTAAAATGGTTTGTTTCAAGATTCCAAGGCACATGATTTACAATTAAATGGGAAACACAATGATGCCCCTTTCAAACAAGTGACACACAAATAAAGGTTTCAAAAATTAATTAAGGCAAACATATGGCGTCAAATTAATGGCATAACACCTTTTCAAACAAAGGAGAGATGTGTAAACAAGACTCTTTTTTGGCACGGTATGAAAAACAAATAGTTTTGACTCAATACCATGTAAGTAAAAAGGATAAAATGACAAAAACACCTAAGTATAACATCTAAAATATTAAAACTGACAAGGTAGTAATGTGCCATTGAATTGTATCTATATACTTGCTCTTGAGATGATTTTTTAAATTATTAATCCAAAAAATAAAAGCACATGAAAATTAGGGTTTTAGGCCCCCTCTTCTCTCAATAGTTTGTATGATGACATGGAACTTCAGGCTACCTACCCTACATCAACCAATATGTATATAGGAATTTAGGTTATCTAAACTATCAATTTTTGTTCATTTATAGATGGTCCCATATGTCTGGAAAACACTAGGGTAGAATCACATCATTTAGATATGCATCAACTAGTTTTTTATGAAAAGGTCTTGTCATTTTTAAAACTATTACATCATCATTTTCTTAGTGAATTTTGATTTTCTAGTTGACCCTATGTTTTAAGGTGGACGAACATTGATGGAGGATTTTTTAACCTCTTAAAATAAGCATCTTAGCAGGTCACCCTCAATTTATATACCCCATCATGTAGTGGGGTTGAAATGATGTTAGGATATGAATTCCCAGGTCAATGTTTCCCTAGAGAAATTGTGAGGAGGTAATGAAATCCCACCCAAAATCTAAAAATACATAAAATAAAGACAAGCAAAAAGACTTTAAGTCATTTTTTGGTCACCCAAATCATATGGATTTTGGGGAACCCTAAGTAACTTTCCTTCCATGATTTTGGACCAAATCAACCAATGCAAGGAGTGAGAATTTTTTATCACCCAAGTTCCCTAAAGGGGATGGGAGGAAAACATACATGTGACACCCATTTTACTAAATAAACAATTTAATGAAAAATCATAAAAATGAAAACTCTTATGAGTATTTAACTAATGTCAGAGTTGATTTTTCTAACACCAAAATGAGGTATGTAATGAAGTTTAAGCCCTTTGGCTTTGTTTTTTATAATTACAAAAACATCAAAAATAACTAAGAGATGAAAACAACTAAGTACATTTTAAGCACCAAATATAATGTGTCTAAGATTTAACCATGATTAAACTTTGCTCTTTCCAACTCAGGATGTGCAAATTATTAGAGGGGTTACCTGCTTAGAATCCCAAAAATGAGAGAAAAAATAACAATTTTAATTTATCTCTCAAGTTTTTGATTTCTTGTCTCAAAGACCAATCATCATCGATCCATAGAGATATATGTCAATTATATAAATCAACATTGATTAAGAATATTATCAACATTTCTTGTATAACACATAAAAACAAATTTTTTTATAGAAAAATGAATAATAAATGAGCTTAAAACCCAAAAATCTCATGGATTATATGAGAAATGGGTTATAAAAACAATATGTGTATTATCAAACATAAAATTAAGGTAAGAAAAATCAAGTAGAACAATTCTTATCCATGTTACCTGCCTTGTTCTATTTTTTACATAAAGATCATGATCAATTCCTATAATTGACATTAATCTAGAAAATCAACGTTGATCTTTGCAACTTACAACTTGATTAAATAATAAAGATATAGAAAACAAGGCTAAAACTTGAAATAAGAAGATTTATATTCATCCATTACAAAAACTAAAACCAACATATCAATATCCTTGGTCATACGAGATATTTAGGTCCCATCAATCATGCCAACATGTGAATAAGGAATACATATAGGGGAGGTTAATATTGTATTAGTCTGATAAAATAAATCAAGATAACGCACTAAAATCCTGATACCTCTAGCCTAGACATTAGGGAGAGCATAGGTAATATGCATGCATATGGAAACACAACTAGAACATAAAAGAAAACACTCTTTTACCTTCATTGGAGCTCCAAATGGCTTGCTCAATTTGTGTATCAAGAAGTCTTTGATAATGAAGCTTTATTTTCTCATTATCTCCTTGGAACCTTGGCTTCATTGATTAGCTCATGACTTTGGCATGGTAGTACTACATTCAAGGCTTGTCTCTCTTCAAATTAGCATTATAACACTACACTATCAAATCTTTGAAGATATTTATCCATAATTAATTTACACCAAGAAATATTATGAAAATTTTTGTGCATAATATCTTTTCATAAAAAATAGTTTAAACATCAATAGGCATTGCCTTATATATATAGACTCAAAAGTTAACTCTCACCCAAGGTGAGTTAAGATTGAGTTTAAACATGGAATGGGTTCAAACTAACCCTAGGTGAGTTGAGACTAGCTCTAGTTGAGTTAAAAATTATCATGTAATTATGATTTTCAACTACTAGGCATGAATCTCAAATTAGATATTTTGATATATTTTAGAAGAGTTTGACAACTCATAAAGGCAATGACGAAACGACTTGATATTTTGAATTTCAAAATTTCCATTTTTAGATATGAATTAATTGCATATGTATAATTCAAATAAGCATTTAATATTTTTTAATTAATTAATTCAATTTGATTACAATTTTTGATATTTAAATATTTGATCAAGTGCCCCACTTAATGGGTCTATAGGCCAAGCTGATAGTTGTTATGTTACAAGGTGATTAAAGATGAATTCATGAGAGGTTATTGTTTCATACATGCTAGTATCACAAATAAGGATGCCTCAACATGATTCTGAGCATTGATGAATGATGCACAAATGAAATTGGGATGTTTAATGATTTCTAGGATTAATTTGCAATGGTTAGTAGGAATTAGTCTGTAGTACAATCGAGATCCAATTGTGGCTAGACTTAGGTGTCTACAAGACCTTAACATAGTTGTGCTACTCAGTAAGGGCTGATAACATAGTTATATTATCTCACAATCATTGATTTCATTGATTTGATATTCAACAATATCAAATTGATTCAATAATAATACTATAAAATCTCTATTGAACTATTGCATTTATGAAAATTGACACCATTTTATGATTTTGTAGAGGTAATTGAGGCTAAAACATTAATGAGCATTTAGTATAAAATTATACATTATGTGGCAAAATTTATTGCTTTGTATGTTAAGTTGTACATTATTTTAGTTAAGGTTGAAATACTACATGAGATTGCACTCTTAAATATGCATTTATGTACCATTGTATACTCTTATGGTATGTAGGTCTTTGATGATCAATTATTGCTATATTAATGTAGTATTATGCATAATGAAAATTATTGTAGCAGATGTCTCAAATTATGAAGAATAGAATGAGGTTGTGTAAATGGATATGAAATATAAATATGTTGTGAATTATAATACTTAATGCTTTAGTAATTTTATTTATAATAATAATAAAAAATTCAGTCAAGTCTTTCAAGGGAAAAAAACAAAAATTGGGCTAAACAAAAGATAAGTAGTCTTGTTAAATATAAAAAATGTTGGTTTCCATTGACATGGAGTAAAATGGAAAGGATGCATCCAAATTTTAAAAAATCTAATTTCAAAAGTATTTATTGATCAACAGTACGATTGGGAAAATTCTAAGACTTTTTTTATCTTTATAATCATTCTTATGTTGACTAAGCCATCAAGATGATATCTTTATCAAAGTGGGGAGGATATTACATCCTATTTTTCTTTTGTTATAATTAGGTCACTTGTCAATGATCAACACCATATAACATAACTAATAATGCTTAGTTTTTATAGGTGGTCATCATCTACTCATAGTTGATTGTGATCATTGAATTGTAAAGAATATGTTCTCCTTAAGTAAGTTGACTAATTATTATTTGGGAACAACTTAGAATCATGGGGGAGGCCAAAGTTCTTTAACATTCTTAATATTACACTTATCTCATTAATTTTATATAACAATCATATTTGGAATTCATGGTTCTTTTTAAAGATAGTTCAATATGTGATTATTATCTATATAATAACACATGGTTTTCTTATTTAGAATATGTTTCTTTGATCCATGCTAATATTTCAAAATTATTTGGATAGATTTTGCTATGAATATGTGAACATGATATTTTATAGATATGAATTTATACCATAATATTATATTTGAATTAATAAATATGACTCCTTGTCAAGGCTGCCATTGACTAGCTATCAATTGTGCCTTCTTCATTTGCTTTGCTTTGGAATCTGGTTAAGTAATCAATTAAATATTTATTCCATGAACTTCGGTCTTACCACCATTGTGTTTGATATGGTTATGATTATTTCTTATATATATATATATATATATGGCCTTGATTAATATTATGATTGAAATGGTTATTATTGTTACCTTGATATAATTATTGTGTTTACTAACGTGGGGTTTTATTTTTGGTATATAATCATTATGAGGTTTCATTGCTTTCTTTGATAATAATAAATGAACTTCACCATGTTTTATATAATCATGATTTTTATCTTGGACTATGGCACAATCTTAGGAGAATTAAAATCATTAAAATTTTAATAGTTTTTTTGGCAAAGAGATGCCTTTGATGTTGGATTAGGCCACAATCAAGGATTGATAACTTAATAAACATGAATGCATGAATTTTTTTAACATTAAAAATGAAATATGCATAATAAATAGCCTATTTTAGAAGCGAAATCAAACATGAGAAATGAGAATCTTGTATTCAACAATCAAACATTGAATTATGAGAATTTGCCAAAAAAGCTTTAGGAAAGGTACACTTATAGAGAAGTAAAAGGCCACCAAAATATAGGTGGGTTTACAACTCAAAATTATAAGATGGGTTAAGCCATATTTTCATAATGACTTATTATTACACTTAAGAAAGATAAATAACACGTGTAGTAAAAACCATATAATGGTATTAAAAACCTACGCTAACACCCCCAAGTGTAGCTTAGGTAGGTAGAAGAATTGAGTCATGGAAACAAGGATTTATTGGGTAATGTTTGGAGATTAAAATAGATAATAAATATATGTAAGATATTCTTTAAATATTCATGCATTATCTATTCAGTTGTTAGCTATATGTATTTTGTCTTATCCTCTATGAGTTGTAATAGATAGAAAATGAATATTCTCATATTTTGGCACCAAAGTACAAGAAGAATGTGAATAGTTAGAGATTATAATATATATATGAAGATGAAGATGTGATATGCGAAGAAGGATAGAATAGTTTAGAAGTAGAATGGATAGATGATAGATGTAGTGCCTAGCTACAAGAAAGGATATTTTTAGAAGAATAATAATTTCATAAATAAATATAACATAGTCATAAGTTAAATACAAGTTTAAGCACAAAATAAAAGGAAGTCACAAGAAAGAACCATTCACTGGAAGAGCACATGTCCCTATAGCCCAATCTTTTATATTCTAGCACAAGTTTTTAGCTAGGAAGATAGGAATATAGTAGTTTGGAAGGACCATTTTTAGAGTAGGTGAATGGTTAGGGCACAAAAATTCAAAAAAAAAATTATAAAGGATTTTAAGGCCATAGTATTAGTTGAAATTGAACAAAGAAAAGAAGGAAGTGTAGAAAAACAAAGTGCACATGATAATTCTCCTAGTTTGCAAAGTAGTACAGAAGTATAATCACCCAAAATGCAACATATTATGATAATAATAGCATAGTAGAATCCATTCATAATATTTAATATGATGGGTCATCAAGGAGAATTCATAAACTTATCCACCTATGATGGGTCTACAGATCTTGAATAGTACCTGCTAGCTTGCAAGATGAGATGACAAGATAAGGGTGTCATTGATGAAGCTATACAAAAGTGTGAGATAGTATGGTCACTATATATAAGATCACTTGATTTAATCTATTGAAGATATGTTTAATAGGAAATTCTAAAATATGTTGAGGATTAGCTTGTCATAAAATTCAACATAAAAAATGCACTAGTCAAATAATATAGGACCTAAAGGAGATAAGGCAAAATTATAGAGAATCAATTTACAATTATGACCATAGATTATATGATGTGAGGAATAAATTAAAATTTTATTTAATAGACAAATATAAATATGCATGGTTCATCAAAGGACTATTTTCCAAAATTAGTTTTGCCATTGAGCAAACTCAATATGCTAGAACAGAAGATTCCAGAGTTACTTCCATGTGGGTAGAGTAGATTAAAGATTATGGAGAAGCCCCTATTTTTAATTCCAAGATTTAAAATACATTATAGGATTTCTTGAAAATAATGGAATAATACAATGAGGAAGATAAGCCTAGATTGAATCTCTGGGGTATGGAGTGAAAAAAACAAGGACATCATAAGAATTATTATCCTAAGATTAAGATAGAATTCTATGAAATTTATCGAGAAGTGGGGCATGCCATAACATAGTGCCATATTTTACAACAATATGTTAAGAGTCTATAGAATTTATATTGAAACTTCTGTAAATCAAACAATCATGATGAAAAATATAGGGATTTATACGATCTCAAGGAAGGCATCACCAAAAATTTATTTTCCATCACTATGCAACAAATATTCTCTATGATGCAAGTGATTCTAGGATTAGAGGTTGACAAAGGTTATGTGATCCAAATAGGTTCATAATGGATTCATAGTTCACTACAATATCAACTTCAACGTCTAGTTGGATGGACCCATCCTTCATTGAGTTGCATACCTACATATTTACAATACTAGTATGCAACACCCTAGAGCTCAGCCATGATCAACATCAAAAAATGAGTTAGACCCCACCATTTTTATAATAAAAATTTATAATTGGAGATAATAATCAATAAAACTAGCATTGGAACATTGTGCAATAATAAGGAGGATATAAAGGTGAATATCAATCCATCATAGGAGGAGCTCAAGTCGAATACAAAGGAGGATACCAAGGAGTTAGAAGGAAAAAATATCAATGGCCTCCTCTGCAATACTACCTATGTAGAGAATATAATCATATGTAATGAAATTACTTGATGAATCCTCAAAGATAGTCATATTGTATATACTATATAATATTTGACTAACATGACACATAAGATTATCCAATCTTAGAGAAGTAGAGAAAGGACAAGGACATCTAAAATGTGAATATGATGAGTGTGTAAGCTAAATAAAATACCTTATCGAATGTTGTTACTAGAAAACAACACGTAGACAAAGGTTTACCTATGCTTAAGATGCCTTAGGATTAAGGAATCTAAAAATATAAATAGGATAAATACCCATATCCAGTTATAAAAAAAGGACTCATGTATGAAGCTACATAGATGTTGAAAAACATCTAACATCAAGACATATTTGAAGGAGATGCTATATAAATATATGCATAAATCTATGGTTAGATCATGCACATTATGCATCAGGATGGATTTTTCATTATGCTCACAGATCTTTTGAAACTTTTAATCACATTTCACAATAAAGACATCTCATATAACATCACAAAGCTATTGCATAACCTAATGGAGTGTGCATATATTAGGTAATAGAAGATGGAAAATCTAGTATGGTATGTCAAAATAAAGAATCCCTAGGATGTTACTAGTTACAAGATAACAAATGTTGTCTTTGATTTTGGTAGCATAATCAATATGACTCCTAGGTCTACATGGGAAGCCATTGGATGACTAGTTTTGAGTTACAACCTTACAACTTTGAGCTTATCTGATTATGGAAGGGTTAAGCCTATTGGTAGATTAGAAGATGTGGAGATCAAATTTGCAAAACTAACACTGTGAGGTGACTTTGAAGTCATCAACATGAAGACCACAACAACACATTACCCTACACTCATAAGTAAGAAATGGGCATATGATGGTCAAATGACTATTAACACGGTGTAGAATCAATTACAAGCACACCAAGGTGATAAATTTTTTGTCATTCCTCTCAATAGAGTGCATAAACCTTACATAATTATAGCTAAACCAAATTATCCATATGTTGCACAAGAAACCAATTAGATGAAGGTGAACTCTAAGAAAAATTCAAAAGATCTATGCACAATTGAATTCAACTTCCTATATGAGCATACAAAACTTCAAGTACAATCATTGTTCATTCAATAACTAAAGAAATTGGAATAAAGAAGGCCCAAATCATTAGCTACACAATTGGTGGTAAACCAATTTTTTCATCAAAGAGTGTGTGTTTATGTCTAAAAAATCCCCTACTCAGTCAAAATTTAACTTCCTCTATCAAGCTAAAAATCATATGCAAGACTACATAGAGATGAATAGGGAAGTCACTTTATCATGAGAATAACTTCATCTATCGGTGGATAATTAGACACACACCTCCTCAACTTGATTCAAGGTGATCATGAACTATGATCGATCTGAATGGTTTTTATGTATGAATGATAACTTCTTATGTACTATGAAACTAGGAGCATCAATGACTTCATTCTATAATTACAAGTTCATATATTGACCATCATTAAGTAGGTCAGTGCTCTAAATTATTCTCTAAAGGGACCTAATATGACATGGTGGGTAATTCATCAAAATGACTAGCTTAAGTGGGATAATGCCTTTGAGCTCCTAAATAGTAGGTTCCAGTTACCACAATTCATCCAAAATAATTGGCCATTCTTATAAGAAGGTGAATGTCTTAAAATTTATATTCATAAATGTGTTGAATTTTGGACTAAGGAACATGTGGCTTTCAAGTATTGGGTTCACATTTTACACTATACACTTGCTCCATTACCAATAACATATTACATGCATCAAGAGCATAGAAAGGAGACAAAGAATTAGGTGTAGGTCTAAAGTGAATTTATTTATACATTTGTATTTGAAGATGAAAACCCTCTCATTCACATTGTAATCTATAAAATAAAAAAATCTTATTTCATGCGTGTGTAGAATACTTAAGCACCATAATAGAATCTACTTCATAGAAGAATGCAACATCTGATATTAATTCAACATTACAAGGATACAAAGTTGTTAAGAAAAAGAATAATCCCTGACATAGCCATGTCACCAAATATAAAATGAATCAAAGGATAGTGATGATTCTGATTTTTATATTGATATGGATTTGAATGATTTATTTGAATCTAAACGACCAATAGAACTGCTCAAGGACACTGATGTAAAATCTACTAAATAAGACAAGTTGTGTAGCATACACATTCCCAAATAGGAAGGGCAATGATGGTTAAAATAATCTATCAATTAATAAAAGTGTAAGATTTACCAACAACCCATCAAAAATCATGTATCAAACATCGAAAATATGGAGGTTCTAAAATTGGTGAACATAGGTGACTATTGGATAGAAGTTTATATTTTAGAAGTTTTGAAACTTATAAGGGATTATCAAGATGTCTTTGCCACTAAATTCTAAGAGGTTCAATGAGATGACCCCTCTCTTGGTGAGATGCATATTTAGCTAAAGGAGTGTACATGGCCTACAAATAAGTGGCCATATAATCTCAATCTAAACATGAAGCTAAAACTAAAGACTAAACTAGATAGAATGAAAGACATATGAATAATCTATCTAGTAGAAAAGGCAGATTAGGTAAGTCCCATGGTAGTGAAACCAAATAAGACATGGGAAATTTAAGTATGTGGGGATTGTCACATTTTTAATAATGCTTGTGTAAATGATCCATTTTGAATTCCATTTATAGATGAAGTTTTAGAGTCTATCACAATAAATGAAGTCTATTCTTTTATAGATGGCTTTAATGACTATCATTAGATACCAATCATAGAAGAAGATAGAGCCAAAATGAATTTTGCTATAGAATGGGGATTATTTACATATAAGGTCATGCCTTTTGGCCTTAATAATGCACCTATGGTGTTCTCTTGTGTAGTGGTGACTACACTCAAAGATTTCATTCATGACTTTTTGAAAGTCTACCTTGACGATTGGGTAGTTTTTTCCTTATTTAAAAAAAAAATTGTCTAAGCTACACATTATGTTGAAATGATGTAGAGCTATGTGCATATCATTTAATTTAAATAAATTTCTATTATTTACACCATTTTTTATCTTATTAGGATATGTAGTATGCAACAAAGACATTATAGTCGATCAAGCAAAAATTGTAATAATATTGAGTATGCCTCCACCCATCAGTTCCATTAAAGTGAAATGTTCTTTGGGACATATATTATAATATCAATATTTTATCAAAGGCTACATAACTATCTCATCTCCATTCGAAACCCTACTGCATAAAAATGTGAAGTTTTTCTAGACTTAAAAATACCAAACAACCTTCATCAAGCTAAAATAAAGATTAGTTACCAAACCTATCTTTATTTTTATAGATTGGAGCAATCCCTTTCATGTACATATGGATGGTTTAGGTATCATAGTTGGTGTTGTGATTATGTAGATAGGAGATGGTATAATTGACCATCCTATTCATTTTCTTAGCTAAAAAATATTTGACGTAGAGAATAAATACACAACCATTGAATGAGAAACATTGGCCATCATGTTTGCACTACAAAAATTTTGACATTATCTATTTTCAATGTCATTTGAAGTTTTCACTAATTATCAATCCCTACAGTTACTAGTCAATAAGTTTATTCTAGGAGGACTCATCTTTCAATGGTTGATGTTATTTTAGGATTTTCAATTCTGCATTAATTTCAATCTAGGTAAAGAGAACATGGGATCATACCATCTTAGTCATATTCCTAATGGTGAAATCTAGAATAATTAGAAGAAGACTCTTTTTATGCTCACCTCTTCCATATTTTATGATTCCTAAAATTTTTGAAGTCATTGACAACTTCCTTGAAGAACAAGGAGTATTTCTTGTGCATTATCAAGAGCATGATAAGATGTAGTTTATTACTATATCCTTGCCATATACCATCATCAATGGGATTCTATATCAATTGGGGAAAGACAAAGTCCTATGAAAGATTATTTTGGATCATGAATGACCTCAAATCTTGTAAGAGGTAGATCAAGGAGTCATAGGAGGACATTTTATAGGAGAAGCTATAGCCAAAAAGCTACTATAAAGTGGATTATGGTACTGAATTTATTATAAGATGAACATATAGTTGTGAAGTACTATAATGTCTACCAATGAATGGGTAAATCACTAAAAAAAGATGAAATGCCTTTATATCCTCTATTAGCTGAGTAACCTTTTGAATAATAGGGCATTAACTTTGTTAGACCTATCAATCTACTAAGAAAGTGCAGTAATGTAAGGTATATCATCACTATAATGGACTATTTTACTAAGTGAGTTGAAGTTATTGCAACACCTAGATATGGTGTGAAAGACACAGTAAATTTTCTTTATGAAAACATCATTACAAGGTCCTGATTCCCTATAAATCTGGTTAGTGATAGATTAATGCACTTTTAGAACAACACAATCAAGGCTATAACTGAATAATTTATGATTACTCATCATAAAAGCACTGTATATCATCCTCAAACCAATGGCCAAGATGAAGCTTCCAAAAAAGTATTGGGTAAAATGCTAAAAACAATCTATGATGTCAAGAGGGATGACTAGGAATATCACATCCCTATGATTTTATGGGCATATCATACATATTACAAGAGATCCATAGGGTTTATTTCATTCTAGTTGGTATACGATCTTGTTTTAGTCATGCTGATGGAATATTTAGTGTCTAATCTAAGTATTACCATGGTCATGTGACTAGGAGATCATGATTCCATAACCAACAGACTAATTAAACTCAATAAGATGGATGAGTATAGAGGTAGAGCAGTGTGGATGTATGGAGTACACAAGCAGAGATAAAAATCATGGCATGATAAGAATTTGTGCCAAAAATAATTTCATAAAGATTAACTAGTTTTACTATATGATAGTCATTTCAAAACATTTTTGGCCAAGTTATAGATTTTATGGAAAGGGCCCTATATTATCCTTGACATAGTGTAGAAAATAATTGTGGTTTTAATAGATCTTTAGGTAACTATTTTACTAGGGAAATAAAATGGTTTTAGGCTTAAGTCCTACTACCAATAGACAATTTATCTCATTCTACAATGTGAGTGGGTGTTGAGTAACACCAAGTAGATTAGGATTTCCCAACTTTTGAATGTTTTTTGTGTGTTTTTTTTCTATTTGTGTGTCTTTGTATATGATCTATATAATAACAATTGAGAATTAAAACACCAAGCATCACATATACTAGCTGTGCATAAGAGGATCCATGTGTGTCACTAGGAAAGTTAAAGAAGAGAGACTGAAACAAATTAAGTCTATATAAGGTAAAAAAATGTCCCATAAACAAGATATCTACCATATAATGATACTCCACTTGAAGTAAATTCCTGATCTAAGCTTCGATGGATGAAAATATTTAACAAGTTGATGACTTGTAAACACCATCCATTTGTACCCCTATACAGACACCAAAGATCATAAAACTGGAACTCTCCATAGGTACTACAACTAACTACCTTAATTATCAGATTGGATTAGATTTTCCATGTTAACCATTACAATCAAAATGATTAAAAAACTAAGAACAACATTGATGTAGAATCTAGAAGGCACAAATTCTATAAAAGCCAAGTTCCAATACCAAGTTGACATTTCATCCTTGTGCATATTTTTTATGAGCTATAATTAAAATGATCCAATCTTGTTATAGTTCATAAAAAGAAGATAACATACTAAGTCCTTACTTTACATAGATATGGATACTTCACAACTCATCAGGGATCTCATAGATACTCACAAAGAAGTCATGGGTGTTGATATGGCACTTAAGAAAACTAATTTCAATGACCAAGAACCATTTGACTACCTATGAAAAGTAGAATATAAGTTGGTTTGACTAGATCCTATTGAAGCTATATATCCACGCACTCTTGTAACTCCCACCATTTATAGAATAAAAATATTGAGCACTTGCTATAATTTCCTACCTTTGGTGACTTGGGGGAGATTATCCAAATATTTCTAGGGTGATACAATGATGATAACATCTATTTGGGCTTGGACATGATTATTTTAGTCAATACACAAACTATGGCATAAGTTTTAGGCATGCTTACATATGGAGATTCCTTAGTTCCATATAAGATGAAAAATCTCCCCATTCTACAAGAAATTTGGGATTTGTATGTGTAGAGAAATAGAGGGACTATTATTGATGAAATCCTAGATGAGCTAGTGTGCATCCTCATGGAGTGCATTACCAGAATATTTTGGTTGAAGACCAAGTCTGCCAAGCAAATATTAAAAGGGATCATGGACATCACCCATCAGATGATCTATAGAAATGAACAATTTAACTAGAAAGAGTAATTCATCTAAGAGTTAATAACATCAAGAAGTATCACACTATCCAAGGTAGAAATTTCAATACCATTTCCTAATATTCCTACTCTACTTCACTTAGTGAAAGTCACCAAAGGGAGAAGTGCACCTTGATACAGACTATTAGCTGGTGCAACAATTCTAGAATGTCATCTAGGCATAATAGCATGGAGCCTTAGCATATGAGAGTAAATTCAAAGCCTGATGGGAGGATTACCTACATATAATTTTAACACATCCCTATGTGTCACCAAACATTATGCAATATATGGGTCAGTAAGTGACTATCACCCTACTACCCAAAGGAGTGTCTATGAACATCCATGAGTTGCTATGATCACCCCTCCAATTTCTCCCCTTATTTGTAATAATGGACATGTCACAAGCCAAAGTCACCTAAAAAAAATTATTTGTATCTAGGTTTGTGACCTTACTATAATCCATACTACCTGGTGTAGCTTTCCCTATCTCCCAACAACTAGAAGAAGAAACCAACTTGTAGCCATAAAAATACAATTGAAAAGTAGAATAATATTTGGTATCCCCACCATTGAAATGAAAGATACATAGTAAAATAACTTGGCTCAATGACCTAAAACTGCCATAGATCTTTATCTCATGTGACCTTCTAGAGATGGGCATATATTAATAGGAAGTATACTAGGTTATGATTGCAAATATAGCTAGACACTTTTATGATATGGAGGTAGAAAAGAATTCTTCTTTTATAAGGTTGTGTGCACAGATCAAGTACACAAGAAGGTTTCCCTAGAGCTATAGATGGATGTTCCATCTTACCCAATGTTTATAGTTTTTGACATCATCCAAGAAGAATCAGAGTAGCTCCAACATAGACTTAACTTCTTCCCACCTCAACCTTCTCATACATTAAAACCTAAGGACATCTTTGCACCTCTTATAAAAATTCAATGAAACACTTATGCATAGACCACAAACAAGGTGAGAGGCAAGGGTATCTCCTATAATAGAAGAGCACACCTTTAGATGACTAGCCACTATGTAGAACCATAACCTGCCCCTATATTTACTACACCACCACTAAAATGTAGACTAGTCATGCTTGGGTGGAGTAAGGTACATATTTCTAGTTTTGAAGTGTGCTCAAGTGATTCACCACCATCACCCTAGGCTCAAGAGGTTGAAGATCTCACACTAGAGTAGATGATAGAAGAAGAGAAATAGTCCTTGAGGGAAGAATTAGCTCACACAATAGAATGCCAAGTGAGAAAGGAGGAAAAGAAGAGGTAGAAAAAACAAGTATAGTAATATCAAGACACATAAAAAGTTAAAGAAGTCAAGGTTGTATAAATGTCCAATGATGTAGAGGATGATACATAAAAGGCCATATATGTTTCCAAAAAGGCATAAGAAGTGGCTGAGATAACCCAAAAAGTGTAAGAGGAATGAGAGAGGAAGGAAAAATAAGAAGAAATAGTTGTCAAAGTAAAGGAAGAGTAATAAGAGAAGCAAAAATAGGATTCAAAAATCAAATCCCAATAGGCTATTGAAGCTACAAAGTGTGTACAATAATAGGTAGAAGAAGATATGAAGAAAAATAAAGAGGAAGAAGATAAAGCCATATGGAAATAATAGGTGTAGGCACAAGATCAAATTCAAATCCAAGATACACAAGAGCAAGCCAAGGATATGGCCTTGGTAAAAGAAAAGAAGAAGAAAGAGGAAAAAGAAGATAAAAAGAAGAAAGAAGAAGAAGATAAGAAGACAAAAGTGGAAGAAGAATAATTGGCAAAGCAATTGAAGGCCCAAGAGGAATAGGTAAAGCTACAAGCTACATAAAAAGATTTGAAGAAGACAAAGGAGGAGGAAGCCAAATGAAATTACACTAAATACATTTAAAATTAACTCAAGTTGATAGTAGAGGCCACAACATAGTAGCAACAAACATTAGCATAACCTCAAATCTAACTAGAGTAGACCACATAAGAAGAAGGACCCACTACCACTCTAATAGGTTCATAGATATCAAAGATACCACTAAGCAATGTTTAGCTTTAGGATATCCCTATAGTGGGTGCTCAATGCAGCACATTCTCACTCATGCTTAATATTATGCCACATCTAGACCCTATAACATCTGCAAGCACATTTTTTACACTCCCATTAAAGCAAGAGGCTTCCTTGGATGTCTTTTGAATACCCTTGAAGAAATAGTTGGAGGGCATAATATCTTTCCAAGAATCAATTACATATAAGGCTACCTCTGTGGAATAATAATAGGATCAATCTAAATTAGAGAATGTGGAGCTGAAGGCTTACCTTCACAAAATGACAAGTATGATCCAATACACCTATCTAGAGTTGGTCACTCAATAAATTAGGGACCAAATCATGTTTGACCAGTGCAGGCTCAAGAAGTTGGTCTCATAGCTCACTAAGGATTGGTGTATAGCCTAACAACTCCATGTAGTTAATAAATTGGGCTAGAGTATGAAGATTGAGAAAGCCAACTTGATAACTTTGTTAGAAGATTACCAAAACATGTTGGATGTTAAAACCCTTTAAGTACATCACATCACATGAATTTTTTAGGACTAGAAGTAGTACGTTGATGACTCTCTCACCAATTATAGCATAGATTTCACTAATCCTAAAACCACTAAGATAACCATGTATATTCAAACCACATCAGTGGATGAGAATGAATAATCTCTCCAAGAATCATTCAATACCTAGGATAATTTGTATGATATACTTCTTGATTGGTAGAG
Source organism: Torreya grandis (assembly GCA_037957365.1). Lineage (NCBI taxonomy): Eukaryota > Viridiplantae > Streptophyta > Pinopsida > Cupressales > Taxaceae > Torreya > Torreya grandis. Next base: position 945,492 of record JARHVA010005625.1, read on the forward strand.
TGAGCTTATGTGTAGTTCATTTTTAGGCCTCCAAGCCAAATGCCACATAGATAAGCTAGAGAAGCTAAGTGGATAAATATAGATAAGGATCAGTAATATGAAGGCAACCATGACCATCACTGATGACTTAGAATTGAAACAACTCATCAAATATCATGCACTAATGTGCATTTTGTTATGCATGGTCGAGGAAGTGATGATTGACTAAAATACTTAAAAGAGTGACTTGTCTCCATTCTGCAGCAAGGTTGCCTAGATCCTAAACATTCCAATCTACAAATCATCCTTTAATATTTAGCAAGTCATAGCATAGTTTAAGGTTACATAGTATAGGTCCAATGATCCTATTTGCTAGTTCTCATCTACATCAATACCACCTCCTTAAATCTAAGTACTTCATAATGTGCAAATTTTTAAACTTTTGTAAACAATTTTTTATTTAGGAATGATTAGTAAGACAAGTAGGGATAGGATGGTTGAATACCTATAAAGGTTAGCCATCTAGTTATCCCAACCTATTGAAACCCTAAAAGGGTGGTAGGTTGGTATGCTACTTAGTTGAAAACCCAAAAGGGTAGCTATTTAGTACACAAGAGGTGAAAACTAGAAATGGTACTTTGAGCGATCATTGTGAATATTAATAGTCTAATCATTTCTTTAGCTTCTGACTTGTGTGCACTTTTAGATGATCCTACGATGTTGTCTTAAAATGAGACAACATTTTAAGTTTGAGAAAGTGTTGGGAGAAGAAAATAAATAGTGAATATGTGCAAGATATTCCTTGAATATTAATGCATTATGTATTTAGTTGTCAGATATATGTATTTTGTCTTGTCCTCTATGACTTGTAGTAGATAGAAGATGAAAAATATTGTATTTTACCACCAAAGTATGAGAATAATATGAAAATTCATAGACTATAATGACTATATATATGTATGCTTGTATGAATAAGATATAAAGACTTTTTATTGAGATCAATATAGACTATTTGGTTATGGTTACCTATTGTATTTCTTATTTTTCCTTATGCACATTATCATGGTTAGTATTTGGTTTAATTCTATCTAAGTTACTTTAAATTATTTATAAACTCTAATGAAGTATTGATTGAACCTAATTCCTATGAACTGCACTATAATTCATCTTTGTTGTGCATCTATTTTCCTTATTGAATATGAATTATCTGCACTATCTTGTGCACTTGAATAAAACTTAGCTATCCTCATCCTTAACATGTTTTGATGCATAAAAAACCTCTAATAATAGGTAATTAAGTACATATAAAATATCCCCAAAATAATATAAATCATCCCCACACATAATTAGATAGAGATAAGTTAGGAACTAAAAATCCCCCTTAAAGGATGATGTTAGAGCTACCTAAACCTCAAGAAGAGCCTACAAATGAAGATACTCTCAGCGAAAGGTTTGGTGAATATATTAAAAGTTTTATCTATATTTTAGTAGTAAAAGAGATAAATGACTTGATTATGAATAATCTCTAAAATTAAATGCATGTGAATCTCGATATGCTTGTTTCACTGATGGGGGGTTAGATTCTTATAAATATGAATACTTCCTTGATTGTCACAAAAGATGGTTTTTGGTTATCAAAATTTGATACCAAACTTAATGAGTATCCATTGAATATAAATAACCTTAGTGGTATCATTAATAACTTGTATATATTTTTTCTCTATAGAAGATAAAATAATAACATCGTACTTCTTACTTGACCAAATAATTGGTCGTAAACTAAGGGATAAAATATAACCTAAATTAGACTTTTGATTCTAAATATCACCTATCCAATTTGAATATATATACCCAATAAATTCAACATCAATTCCTTATACATAGTGAATCCAAAAACTATAAGTATCCTAAATGTAGTGGAGAATCTACTTAGCCATTTTCCAATGTAACTATGTGGTTCTTGCATAAATATATAGACCATGCCCACTACAAATTTACTAGTAGGTATAGTGTGAGTAATATATTGTTAAATAATTGTTAATGATATTATGGAGATGTCATGGAGATGTCCAGATGAGTGGATGAAATGCCTTGATAGCCTAAGTGATAATGATAAAGTGTGTAATGTATTTGTCTTAGTATTCTTAAAGTTGGCCTAGTTGATCTTCTATTTTGACATGGTTAGAGATGTTCAGGGATGAGTATGGTATATTGAGAATTTGAAAGAGGTCCCATAAGAAATTTTATATGATTTTTTTTCTAGTGTGTATGAGTGGAATTCATCTGGTAGTCTTTAGTTTTCATATAAACATTCTGGGTCTAGTGGCAGAAAATTTGAATAGGCATTTTGATGACATCATTACTACCACATGTGGATGAGTCATGGGGATTTGGTCATATGGTTATGATAAAATTAGTCCTTAGTTGCTATGATATAAGTCTCAATTCATAAAATTAAGTGAAATTAAATATATGTTGGCGAAAATTTGGGCTCTCAGGCATTTTGACAGTGTTTTCTATGTTCAAATAGATGCAAGTAAGCATGTTGATGATGTCAAAATTTGCACACATGGAGGTTTCAAGAGGAAATGGTAATATGAGGTTGTCCATTATTGTTCTTAGTTATTATTAACTAGATATAAAGTCATGAAACTAAGTGAAACAAAATATATTCAAGTGTAAATTTGGGATCCTAGTCAGTTTGATATTATTTTCCCATAATTAGCCAAATTTGCATGTGGCAAAAATAGATGAGTAAGCATATTGATGAAGTTATATTTTACATGTGTCATAATTTTAAGATTATTTAATCATATGTGTTTTTTTAGTTTTGTTTCTAGTTTATTTTCACTAAATATTAGATCATGCAATGAAGTGCATCAAAAGATATGCATGCACAAAGTTGATCTTCTAAATAGTTCATGGCATAGTTGGCTCTGTGATAGAAAAATCTAAATGAGTAGATTAATGGTGTTATATATTAAACATGAAAAGGTTAAAATTTTATGTTAATAAATTTTTGTATAATCATATGTGAGGAGATCATATGATCCATATTTTAGATCATGTGTCTAATCGTAGCAAAAGTTATTGAGGTCCAAAGTTGGCCTTTTAGATAGATTGCAATAGTTCCTATACTTCATCAATTTTGCAAGAGATAAATATTAGAAACAAATGAATATCAAATGATGCATGGTAAATATTAAAAAATATATATAATGGTGTATGTTGAGTAAGATGGTAAGAATTTCATGATGTTTAATGCTGAGCAAAGGTAAAGGATAAGGATCAAATGCTTCACGTATATTTGTACAGATTGATCTAACAATACAAGTGGAGTCAAAGTGATAGTCACTTAAAAAAATTAAAGGTCAATATACTTATAATAATATTTAGGGTTCATGATTTATCTATTTAATGAGAGTATGAGATGAATTTTTAGTGATTGATGTTTAACTATGACCATTGGCATTTGAATATTTGAATTTTACAAAGGGAAAAACTAGTGCTCTGTATTTTATCTGTAACTTTTGATCCAAGATGAATTTGAAGGTGATATAAAAATATAATTTTAATAAGAATCCATGGTGAATATATTTAACCTTATTTTTAGATATTAAATTATATAAATTAAAAGTTATTAAGGTTAAAAGATGACTATGTGTTCATGTATGCTTTGCAAGTGACTCGAGAAGATAATTGAGCTTGTGTAGATGTTTTATTAAATTTCATATTGAATTGGATATTTGGGAGTTTTTAATACTCCATGAGGATGATATTTTTGCATTATATAATTTTTACCAATCATATCTAGTATGAATAAATGTTTATAAACTGACTGTGTGTTAACTCATAATGATTGTGTGTACAAAATGTTGTTTGAGTAAATTGTGCTTAAGCAGAAGGGTAATGTGATGGTTATTGTTATTTAAGGGGTACATATATATCATGTGAGATTGTTACATGAGTTTTAAATTGTTCATATTTTCCTATTTTTATTGGATAAATGTCAAAGAAGTGAATGGATCTTTATAGGACCTAAAAGGTGACTTAGGCTTATTTGAAAGTGAATTATGCTTAAGTATGACCCATGTAATATGCCTTACGGGTAAATGAATATGTTTTGGATGAAAAGGATTATTTTTTAATTTATAATTCATCAATGATAATATAGTGAAACAAAATATGATGGTTTTTAGACTTGTGGGTGAGATGTGTAAGGTGGATGTGAGAGTTATGAAGTGAAGAAGAGGTAGAGTGCCCAGTTGACGAGAAGAGAAGATTTAGGACTATGTGTATGACCTTTAGGTCATATTTATGATTTAAAAATAGTTCCCTTAAATTTTTAGGATATGAAAATAGGTCTAAGTGTGAATATGAGGATAGTTTGAGTGAAGAAGGAGAGAGTTTACGGTATGCTTATCTTAGAGGTTTGTATGAAATAGAGAGGGAGTTTGTATAGAGTTAGATAATCAGAGGTCCATCATTAGGTGTTGAAGATATCAGTTCTAAGGTGGAGGTGTTCACTTAAAGGATGTATAAATTACTTGATCTTCTTTAGGGGTAGTTATTCCTTGTGAAATAGGTGTTTCACTAAAATCCTTTGGTCATGAGGATTTGATCAAGGTTTTCTAGTCTAAAGGAGTTGACCACTCTTGTTTATAATTTATTATAGGATAAGTAGTCCATGAATTATAGTCTTGAGAGTGGTTTTTATTCCACATGAGGGTTTCTCACATGAACTATGTGTTATGTGTTTGGTCTTGTGTATGTATTGAAAGAATGAGCTCTCTTTTTAATATTTCTTGATAAATTTGATAGATGATGATTGTTTAATAATGTGATAATATTAGAATTGAAATTGTAATATCCAATCTCACTTATTCACCCCCCCTCTTAATGATTGTACCTCTAATAATTGGTATCAGAATGAATCCTTTGGAGGAAGCTTAACAACCTAAAGGATATCTTGATTTGGTATAAAGTTGGCTAAATAGTTGAAGAAAGAGAATTGATAGTGGAAACCTATGATCAAGGCACTTAAAGATCAGATATGTAATTTAAAGAAAGATTACAAAGACAATGATAGTGCTATCAATGATATCAAGGTTTAGCTAGTATATGCCAAGATAAGTTTTTGTTCAAAACAAAAGGACATCATATTTGATAAATAATCTTGTAATAACAGTAGAGAAGATGACAAGGAAGAAGAATTTGATCTAAAAGTTGAGCTCATGATTGAACTTGGTGAACTAAAGGATCATAAGAAGAAGAATAATAAAATGAGGAATATGATCAAAGGTGTTGAAGCACAAGTCAGTTCTCTTAAAATAAATTTATTTGGCATGTCCATAAAAGAAGAAAAGAAGTATCAAGAACAAATCAAGTTTATTGAAGTGAAAGAATATAGATTGAAAGACATGGCCAAAAAGGCCAAAGAGGATGAAGAGAAGATTAGTATTCTTGAGTATTAGTTAAATACTACAAATGTAAATCTAAAAGCAAGAGAAGATGAGTACACTCAGCTAAAGATTAAGATGGGGTCCTTGAAGAGTCAACATGAGCTTGTTGTAGTCAAGTTGGATAAACTTGAAAATAACCATGAGAAGCTTGAGTATGTCAAGGAGAATACAAGATTTGAAAGTAATTCAAGAAGGTCTCTTAGACAACCAAATACTTCAAGGTATGCTAGTTTATTCCATGGCCATTATTATACATGTAATAAGTATGGTCATATAGCTAAGGAATATAGAAAGAAGTCAGTCAAGATTGTGTTCTCATTGAGACTTGGAAGAAGAAGAAATTGGTGTTGGAGAAATCATATATTAGATCAGTCAAGAATTATGTTGAATGATATTGTTTTCTATGGTTGCAATAAAGTAGGACATATTACCAAATTCTACAATAATATTTTAAAGACGAACTCAAGTTTTGACAAGAATAAAGATGCTCCTAAAAGTCACTCAATGGTATTGAGACCAGATTATGAAGGATAATCATGATCAAAGTGGACTACCTGCTACATGAAAGAAGGAATCAAATATGAAGAAGATACAAAATTACCAAGAGAATTTGTCTTCTATCTAGATAGAAAAAATCATAATCATCATCAAGAAAAAGGTACAAATGATCTTATTTTTTTAATTTGTCATAAAGTTGGTCACATTACTAGGTATTGAAATAATAGGTTGAATGAGTTCCCAAAGCAAAATAAGGTATATGGAGATCCTAGTGTGCAGGAAAGAGGCCACAAATGGGCATGGAAACTTAAGCATGTTAAAGTGATCAAATTAAGACCAAAGATGGTTTATTTTCCATGATAGACAAAATGGTATGTCAATATTCCATAGTTTCTCCATGTTTTATCAATTCTATCTTAGAAAAAAAGGAGAGTGATGTAGAAAAAGAAGCAGTTGTCATCATTCAGACTAAGAAGAAGAAGAACAAGAGTAAGAAGTCTTATAGCTATAAGAGGATTCCAATGGTTATTAAGGATATGTGTGCCACTCAGGGATTCACTTTGTTTTATAGCATTATGGTGTAGAGGATGTCTCTACATATGCTTCTTAGGAGACATATTTCTTGAGGAGAAGCAAGTTTGAGTGCTCAAGATCATAATGCCAATCTGTATAGACACTTATGTTGATCTTAGAAGGTCATTGATTAAGGGGGAGCAATAAGTTCATAATATTGCTCCAAAGGTCTGTAAAGGAGATATAGTTTATGGTCAAAATTGGTGTCTCCAAGTGTAAAAGAATTTTTAGAGTTGGGCATTGACCAGAAAGAGGTTTGTTGACCTTATTTGTTTTAAGTTTTTAGGGTTTTAGGCTTTGTTATAAAAGTTGTTTTCCTTATGATTTGAGGTTTAAAGATTATTAATAGGATGAATTGTCCAAATGGTTTGATAAATCAAGATTCACAGAGACTTGAATGTTTGTGGTTCTCAAGTTATTCATGTTTTTATCAAGTTGGAGGCTTAATTGGGTAGGTTTGTGAAGGAAGTATGTTTCAGAGGATGAGATAGGTGATGAAAATTGGTGTTCTTGAGGGGGAATATGACATTTGTCTATATATGAAGTTTTAGGTCTTGATTATGTGTCTAATAAAATTTATGGGTGCTATAAGTTATGAGTAGGGCTACAAGGAGTCTGGATAGTCTTAGTGAGAAAAAATAGTGTTTTTTGTTCAGTTTATCCAAAATAGAGAGGCATGAGTATTTAAAGGTGAGTTATTAGGTTTTTTTAGTGTATTTTTCCTATTTTGTGAGTGGCATGAAATTATATTAGTGGTATTTGAGGTGTTTTGAGAGAGAAAAATAGTATGCCTATATGGTGGTTCTTTATGGTATATGAAGATCTGAAGATGCTCAAGTGATGCAATGGATAAAAAATCTTAAGGAGAGTCCTTCTCAAATGTCTCTTGGTAATTTACATCATATTTTAGTGTTTTGTGTGCTCTTTTTTCATTGGTTATAGTACTTGGTTGAAGAGAGTGTTGACATGTGGCAAAATGAAGTTGTCAAGGCAAAGAAGAAGTAGGATCAAGGTAAGGGTGAGTTTATATCATATTTTTTATATGTTCCTCTCCTATTGGTAGTCTTTTCAGGTCCTCAAGATCATTTGGTTCCCACTTTGTCATTGTGTTAAAGAGGGAGAAAGTCCCTATTTTGATCGTGCTTGAATAGATAGAAGGAAGGTGAGCTATATATTGTTATATGATGTGTGGTGACTTCAATGGAAAAGGGAGAGAATGTTGGATAATTATAAATTATTTCATGGTGATTTCATGGCTATGTATAGGTGAGTGGATGAAATGATTTAATAGCCTAAGTGATAGTGACAAAGTTTGTAATGTGATTTTCCTAATATGCTTAAAGTTGGCTTGGTTGATCTTCTATTTTGGTATGATTAGAGATATTTAGGGATGATTATGGTGTATTAAAAATGTGAAAGAGGTCCCATAAGAATTTTTATATTCTTTGAGTACTTGTGTGAATGATTGTAATTCATTTGGTAGTCCATAGTTTTCATCTAGACATTTTGGGTCTAGTGGTAGAAAATCTGAATGGGCATTTTGCTGACATCATTATTACCATGTGTGGATGAGTCAGCGGGAGTTAGTCATATGTTTATGATCACATTGGTCCTAATTTATATGTGATAATTCTAAATTCATGTGATAAATCATGGTAAAAGATATGTGGGTGAAAATTTGGGCTCTCAAGTATTTTGATAATGTTTTCTATGTTCAAATAGAGCTGAGTAAGAATGTTGATAATGTCAACATTTAGATGCATAGAGGTTTCAAGAGGAAATGGTCATATGTTTTTGTTTAATATTTTTCATAGTTTTTATGATATAAATATAAGGTCATTATACTAATCAAAATAAAATATATGCAATTGCAAAGCTGGGCTCCAAGGCAATTTGACATTGTTTTCCCATACTTAGCCAAATTTGCATGTGGCAAAAATGGTCGAGTAAGCATATTGATGAAGTTATATTTTTCACATGTGGTAGTTTCAAAATAAAATTATCATATGGGTTTATTTAGTTTTTCACCTAGTTTATTTTTGATAAATTTTAGATCATGCAATAAATTGCATCAAAAGATATGTATCTACAAAGTTGGCCTTCCAAATAGTTCATGACATAGTTGGCTCTATGACAAAAAAATCTAAATGAGCATATTGATGGAATTATATATTGCATGTGAAAATTTTTATAGATAATGTTGATACATGGTTATATTCTCCTATGTGAGGATATCATATGGTCTAAATTTTAGATCATTCATCTAAGTGCATTAAAAGTTATTAAGGTCTAAAGTTGGCCTTTCAGGTAGATCGTAATGGTTCCCATACATAGTCGATTTTGAAAGAGATAAAGATTAAGACCAAATGAAGATCCAAGGATGTGTAGATAATAATATAAGATTGATCTAATGGTTCATGTTGAGTGAGATGGTAATAAGTGCATGATGTTTAATGTTGAGGAAAGGTAAAGGATAAGGATCAAATTGTTCTCATATATTTGTACAGATTGATATAATGGTGTGAGTGGATTCAAAGTGGTCAAAGTGACAATAATTTAATGATATTAAAGGTTGAGTTATTTATAATAATATCAATGATGCATGATTTATCTATGTAGTGAGATCATGAGATGAATTCTTAGTGACTGATGTTTAACTGTGATTGTTGGCATTTGAATATTTGAATTTTACAAAGGGAAAAACTAGTGCTCTATGTTTTATCTATAACTTTTGATCCAAGATGAATTAAAATGTTATATAAAAATAAAATTTGAAGAGTAATCCCTGAAATATATAATGAAACTAATTTGAGGATATGAAATTATGTATAATTAGATTTATGAAGGTTTAAAGTTGAATGTGTGTTTGTGTATACTCTGTAAGTGACCTGAGAAGGATAATTGAGCTTATGTAGATGTTGTTTTGATGTATCATGATGACTTAGATATTTTTAAGTTTTTTAGAATCCATGAGGATGATATATGTGAATTATAATTGTTTGAACAATCATATATACTATGAACAAAGGTTTAGAAACTAACTGTGTGTTCACTCATAATGACTGTGTGTATATAATGTTGTTTGAGCAAATTGTGCTTAAGTAGAAGAGTACTATGATGGGTTTTGGAACTTAAGGAGGACCTATATAGATCATTTTACATGGATACATGAGTTATAAAGTGTTTTTATGTTCTTATTTTTCTTATATAAATGTTAAAGAGGTTAATGGATCTTTATAGGACCTAAAAGGTGATTTAGGCTTATTTGAAAGTGAATTGTGCTTAAGTATGACCCATGTAAGATTCATTGTGGGTGAAGTCATATGTTATGGATGATAAGGATTAGTGTGTACTTTATAAATCATGAATATTATATATATATATATATATTGAAATTAAATATGATTCTTTCTATACTTGTGGGTGAGATGTGCAAGGTAGATGTGAGAGTTGTGGAGCAAAGAAGAGGTAGGGTGCCTAGTTGATGAGAAGATTAGATTGAGGAATATGTGTATGAAATTTAGGTCATATTTATAATGTTATAAGAGTGATATTATAGTTTTAGGATGTGTGAATAGGTCTAAGTATGGATATGAGGATAGTTTGAGTGAAGAAAAAGAGAATTTATGGCATACCTATGTGAGAGGCATGTATGAGATAGAGGGGGAGTTTATGAAGGAGTTAGATAATTAGATATCCATCATAAAGTATTGAATACATTAGTTCTAAGGTGTAGGAATTCACTTCAAGGAGGGTATAAAGGAATTGATCTTATTTATGTGAAGTTGTTCCTTGCAAAATAGTTGTTTCATTAAAGGCCTTTGGTCAGGAGGATTTGATCAAGGTTTTTTAGTCTAAAGGCATTGACCAGTCTCTTTTTTGTTATTTATTATAGGAAAATTAGTGCATGTGTTATATGCTTAATATTCAATTTTATTCAATATGAGGGTTTCCCATAGAAACTATGTGTTATGTGTTTCATCTTGTGTATGTATTGAATGAATGAGCTCTCTTGTTAATGTTACTTGATCAAGTTGATATATGTTGATTGTTTAATATTGTAAAAAGATTGGAATTGAAATTGTAATATCTAATCTCACTTATTCATTCCCCGCTCTCAGTGATTGTACTTATAACATATATATGAGATTGTTAACAATTTATCCATATATGTTAAACATTGACCAAATTTTGGCCCTTCAAGTCAAAATTTAGGAACCCCTATTTGAAAGCTTAGTCATGTAAGTTTATACATTTTGGCTGGGGCCAGTATGTAGATTTTATTTAGAAGAGGTGTTCCACACTATAAGCCTATAACAAATATACAAGTGTTATTTATTTCAAAAATCTTTGTTGTGGTATTTTGGCTAAGCCTTTTCATATTAATTATTTTGGATCCTTCATTTTTGACCAAAGTCTATTTATTTCAGACTTTTTCTTTTACCAAGTGCTAAATTATTTCAAACAATTCATCTAAGACAAATTTTCTAAAGTAGAAGACAAAGACTAATTCCTTTAAGAAAATTATTTGAATAATTTTCCTAAAGTATAATCTCTCCTTGAAATGGTCCTTTTCAACTTTCCTGAAGGATAAGTCTTTGATCAACTAACCTACACTTTTTTTTTGAAAGGATACTTTTCAAAAATCCAAAGGGAATCTTACAAGTTCTAAATGGAATTTTAGATATTTCTGAAGGGTACTTTCCCTTTGGAGAATGATCCTTTTCAAAATATCCAAAGGTATTCTTCTTGAACTAAAAGGGTCATTTTCAAAAAGATGATGGTACTTTTCAATTTCCTTGAAAGGTATTTTCCTTTTTGGAAGGGTGTTTTCAAGATTTTTGAGGGTCCTTTTTAGGATAGCAGAAGGGTCATTCAATATTCCAAAGGAATTAATTCAAAAAATGAGGGTGAAGGATTTCTTTCAAGAAAAAAACCAAAGGAAAAGATGTAATGCAAAGAGCCTGAATGAATATTTTCTCAAGAAAAGTGTCAAAACAAAGTGGCTAAAAAAGTCCAAAATAAAATAGATCCATGGAAAAAAGTGTTTGAGGAAAATATCCCAAAGGGATTTATGATGGGTCTATAGACATCAAATTTAGGGTTATGGGCTAGCCATTGGCATTTAAACAATGGGTCCTAAGTAGATTAATGGTCCTCATTCGATCACTCATCTCAATCTAATGGTGCATAGGGTAAATAATCAAATGAATGCAAGGATGCCACTTGGCATATGCAGAGACATTTTTGAGAGGTCAAGGTGAAGATCCAAAGGTCTATGGGATTTCACATAGATAAGATAAAATGGGTGAGATGATACAAGATCTAAAGGCTCACATTACATTGGGTCACAAAGGTTTAAATGGCAAGATGAAGGTCAACACATCAAACACCATGTCAAATTTTAGTAGCAAATGGGAACACATGAGATCCTAGGTTTCAATGAAATTTGATAGACCATTTTTTATAGATGTAGCTGAGCTCTAGAATAAAACATAACTACCAAATGGAATAATCAATGCCTAGAGAGTTATGAGTGACTATAATTACTTTAAGTGATTGATAGTAGTTACCTCAAATTTTTAGATTGAGGGTAAAAGTAGGTTTTGAAGTGGGCCCGAAACCCTGTTACAAAGAGTGAAAGAGAGAACATCTAAGACCACAAGCTAAGCCTAAAAAACACTACAAAGAAGTAGCAAAAATAGGTTTTAAATGAACCTGGAACCACTAGATAAACATCCGGTCAAAACCCAGAAAACATAATTCTGGAAACACAAGCACTGCCAGGTTAACAAAAGAACTAGTTTACAAAAATAAAACCATAAAACCTAGCATCCAAAACACTGATCTAAAAGATGACCAGTAGAAACAGCAGGCTGAAACCAAAAACCAGAAAAACCAACCAGAATACAGCCCCCAGAGAAAACCAGTCAGCGAAAGGGGGCTTTAGATGAATCTTTTAAGTTTGGGTTATTTTTTTTACTTGACCGAAGATTCATATCGAGGGGAGGAACCAAAAGATTTGACTTCTTTCTTCTTACAGCTGTCCAACCTTCCTCCACCTTAGCTGCCTCATCATCCCTTACCTCAGAAGACATGGATCTTTGGAACCCAGGAGGCATAAAATCCTTGTGAGAGTTAAACATTAACTAGCTCTTAGAGAGATCCTCCAGAATAGGGGAAGATACCACCACCTCCTCCTCTAGCTCAACAGATTCTCTACCCACAACCACTGCTTCATTAGAATGATTCACCAATGAATCTTCTTCATCTTCCGGTTCGGATTGCAAACTTTCCTCATTCTCAGTCTCGGATTCGGAAGAAGATTCCAAAGGTTGTTTGTTAGCTTTATGAACAGAGGATTCCTTAGTCCACCAAGAAGGAGGACATCTGGGATGAGATTTCCTAGCACCAAAAAGTTACCTCAAAGTTAATAGAAGGATCTCTGCATCTTTCTTGGGAAAACCATCATGTTTTATGATGACATCTGGTCTGGAGGACATTATTCACCCATTCCTCATTCATGACACTATAACATAATTGTTATAATAATGTTTGATTACTATTGATGCTTTTAGACTTTGTAAGATCAATTTCACTTGTAAACCTTCTATTTTAGTTTAACAAATGTCTGTGATCTTTGTGGTTGTTCTTTCCTATCTCTTCCTTAGAAATTCTATAAATGGAGCCATATTTGGCCATTATTGGTATCTCTCTTTTGGGTATGGCAAAACCCTACCAAATTTGTTCCTTGAATCAATAAAGATAAGTAATTTTACCTCATTCAAGGATTGTACTAAGTGTAAATGATTGTTGTTAGTCTTGTGCAAGTGTGGTTTCAATTGACCTTCACAAGTCACTCCTATTAATACCTAGTGTTATACAATATCTTTCTAGTAGGTCAATAAGAAATGTCAAGTGAAGCTACAGATATAGTGAATAGATAATTCAATAGAGTGTCTTAGAATGCCTATTGATTAAGTCTTCTTAACCTATGATATTTCCTAGACCCCATGTTGAAACATTGATGTGAGAGAGAGAGAGAGTCGATATTGAGTGAAGTGTATATGTAACTTGTTCTTGGTTCCAAGTGTATATAAAAGGTATGAGTAGAGAAAAACAATCTTTGGTGTATCACCCCCATAAAGTAGGTTTAATTTTATTTATTCTCTATCCCTTTTCATCCCTAAGTTTAGTATTAGGATTTGAGATCATTAATACATCAAAGGGAGATAACCATTATCTATAGGTTCATCTCACAAGTTTTCTCACCCACAACAAGTGAGATGTCCCAATTTTTCCACTTGGATTAGAGGTTTATAAAACCTCTTCTCATAGGGTGCATCCAAGTGTCAATAGTTTTTGGCACACCTGATAGGACTATTTGTCGAAGGAGTTGAAGAATTTTTGGTGTGTTATTCAACAAATCAACCTTTGGAGGCATTTCAATCAACACCAATGGTGACTCTGAGTTTAATCAACTAGTCAAGCAACCTTAGTGCATCAAGAAATCATATTTGGTATATATAATCTCATTGTTGAGCAGTATGAACCTTGTGTTCCTTCATATTATTTTGATCAAGCTCATGTTGTTCATGAAATCACCTCAATTAGCTCTCCTAATTATTCTTCTCTTAGTCAATATAAGAGTGTTAGGGAGATAATGTCAGAGTTTGAGAAGAAAATAATGGAGATAGATAGGTTGAATGAGAAAAATAAGTATTAATAAGAGATTATGTACAAGGAGGAGTGTTTGTTTAGGCAAGCTCAATCTATGAAATCCATGAAGGAGAAACCAGTAAAATGGAGACGTCAATCCACTCAAGGCAATCAACCTTGTATTCCCTCTTCCATCCTAAGACAACCTTTTCCCATACAAAAGAAACCCTCCCTTTATACACCAAATCCTTTCAATCAAATAGCACTTTCTCACCCAAATAAAATGAGCCAATCTTCTATACCATATAATGCATCTTCTACTAAGTTAAAACAAAATAACCCTACTATTAATCATTTACACTTAGCAATCCAACATCAAAAGATATTGGATCAACCTTCTACAAAAATAACTACTCCAATTTCTTAGATTGTGAGCCCTCCTTTGAAGAAAGTCATCCCATTTCCTTTGAGAACTAACACATCCATCTTCAAACAACTCCTCCTATTCATGTACAAACTCTTCCTAGTCTTCCTCAACCTCCTCAAGCCCTCCAACATGATGTCTAGATTCCAAGTTGGAGGAGTAATCATTATGAGTTAGCCAAAAATTTTGAAGAAGAAAAGATAGAAGAAGCTATACCTATTGGCTTCACATTTTGGAAAGATGTCATTAAAATGCAAACACAACCTAAATAAGATAAGAATGAAGAGATTGATGAGACTCATATTGATATAAATGTTATTTTAGTAAGTCATTCTCCTACTTGTCTATCTAAAGTGTGTTCAAGTGATGGAATTTTTCCAAGCTTTGATATGGTGATTGAAATATGGAAAGAAGAGCATGAAAATGTCTCTTTATCTTTCAACCTAGTCAAGGATATTTCTTTCCCTCCCACCCTCTCCTTAGAGAAAGGAAAAAATGTGTTGTTTGAGGTGGAAGATAAAATGGCAAAATTCAAGGGTGAAAAATATAATCTAAGTGGAAATAAGGTAGTAGGTATAGAGATTTTTAGACTTGATGAGTTTTCATTATCTCTACTTTATGAACTTCCTTTTGGTCATGATGAATATAGTGAACAATATATAGTAGGTGATGATGAAAAATGCAAGCATGATGAACTCTTTTTCCCTTTATTTTATGGATTTTCCTTTTGATTTTAAGAAGATATTGTCCAAGCCATGGTAATTGAGTTGAATGAGGTTCAAGAGCATGTTGTTGAGTATCTAAAGACTTTATTTCTTGATCAACAATGAGGTGTTAAACAAGAAAATGATTATTTTTGGGATGAACTAGAAAAAAATTATCTCAGCTCAAACATCACACTAGCCACCCTTCCTCAAGAGAGCCATGATGAAGCAAGAGATTAGTTTAACTAGCTTCTCAAAAGAATATAAAAGAATTATTTAGTCCATGATGCATACCAATAGGGCCATGATCCAAATGAACCCTACGATGATGAGATAGAAACCATTGATGGACTACACTAGCAGGAAGAACCAACATGAGAAATGTATCAAAGAACATAATGGATACATGAAGGTTAAGGACATGTTTGAATTAATAAATTAGAATACATGACAATAAAAGTGGCAAAAAATAAGGGTGACTCACCAAGTTATCACTCTAATAAGCTACCTAGTTAGCACCATGAGATTTCTTGTCATGAAAGAGAACTAAGAATATTCCCCTTTGATCTAGGAGGAGGATAAATACATCATGTTAGATTTACATATTAGTTTGCTTTTATTTGTGTCTTGTTTTTCCCATAAGTGCTTATGCACATGTGTGTGTCTTTTGATTTTACTTTCTAATTATGTGTGACCTTTCCCTTTGTGTGGTTGAGGTAGTAACTAGTTATTTTATTGATCAAGGTTTTCAGTCATGGTCAAAATTTATTGTTTATTTCAGTCCTTAGATGACTCCATGCCCAATGGACTAATTAGGCTACTGGTCTGGTTCATATAGCAAACATAATACCCCTATAAGTCACCAATTTTTTGAACAAATTTTGGCCCTTCAGGTCAAAATTTGGGCACCCCTATTTGAAATCTTAGCTATCTAAATTTATACCTATTGGCTAGGGCCAGTATGTAGATTTTATTTAGAAGAGGTGTTCCACACTATAAGCCTACAATAAATGTAAAAGTGTTATATTTTTTGAAAATATTTGTTTTAGTCTTTTGGATAATCCTTTTCATAGTAATTCTTTTGGATCCTTTGTTTTTGACCAAAGTTTATTTCTTTCATACTTTTCTTTCTGCTAAGTACTGAATTCTTTCAGACAATTCTTCTGAGATAATTTTTTTGAGAAGAATACAAAGAATAATTCCTTTAGTAAAATTGTCCAAATAATTTTTGATAATGATAATCCCTCCTTAAAATGTTCCTTTTCAACTTTCCCAAAGGATAAGTCTTCGAATAGCTACCCTACACATTTTTTCCAAAAGGATACTTTTCAAAAATCTGAAGGGCATCTTACAAGTTCTAAAAGGCATCTTACAAGTTTTGAAGGGCATTTTATAGATTTACAAAGGGTAATTTCCCTTTAGAGAATGGTCCTTTTCAAAATCTCTAAATTTATTATTCTTGAATAAAAAGGGTCATTTTAAAAATGTCGATGGTACTTTTCAATTTCCCTAAAGGGTATTTTCCTTTTGGGAAGGTTGTTTTCAAGATTTCTGAGGGTTCTTTTTTGGATAGCTGAAGGGTCATTCAATATTTTGAAGGAATTAATGCAAAAAAATAGGCAAAAGGATTTATTTCAAGAAAAAATTCTAAAGGAAAATACCTGATGCAAATAGATTGAATGAATTCTTTGAAGAAAAGTGTTGAAATAAAGTGGCTAAAAAAGTATGAAAGAAAATAGATCTATAGAAAAATATGTCCAAGGAAAATATCCCAAAGGAATTTATAATAGGTCTAAAAACATCAACTTAAAGGTCATGAGCTATCCATTAGCATTTAAATAGTGGGTCCTAGGTAGATCAAAGGTCCTTACTTGATCACTCATCTCGATCCAATGACATATAGGGTCAATAATCAAATGAATGTAAGGATGCCACTTGGCATATGCAAAGAAATTTTTGAGAGGTCAAGGTGAAGATCTAAAGGTCCACATGATTTTTCATAAATAAGATCAAATGGGAGAGATGATGTGAGATATAAAGGGTCACATTACATTGGGTCACAAAGGTTTAACAATTGAGATGAATATCAACATGTCAAAGACCAAGTCAATTTTTAGCAGCAAATGGGAACACATGAGACCTTATGTTTTCAACTAAATTCAATAGGCCATTTTTGATAGATGTAGTTGAGGTCCATAATAAAATTTAACTATTAGATGAAATAATCAAGGCTCAAAGAGCTATGAGTGACTACAAGGACTTTGAGTTCTTGATATCAGTTGCCTCAAAGTTAACCAAAAGATCTCTACATCTTTCTTGGAAAAACCATCATGTTTTATGAAGATATTTGGTTTGGAGGACATTGTTCATCTATTCCTCATTCACAATGTTGTAACATAACTATTCTAAAAATGTTTGATTTCCATTTATGTTTAAAGACTTTGTAATATTAGTTTCACATGTAACCCTTCTATTTTAGTTTGACAAATGTCCGTGATCTTTGAGGTTATTCTTTCCTCTTTCTTCCTCAAAAATTCTATAAATGGAGCCATTTTTGGCCATTGTTGGTATCTATCTGCTGGTTATGGTGAAGCCCTACTAAATTTATGACTTGAATAAATAAAGATAAGTACTTTTACCTCATTCAAGGATTTCACTAAGTGTAAATGATAGTTGTTAGTCTTGTGTAAGTGTGGTTTTAATCGACCTTCGCATATCACTCTTATTAATACTTAGTGTTTTATGATCTCTTTTTGGTAGGTCAATAAGAAGTGTCAAGTGAAATTGTAGATATAGTGAACAACTAATTCAATAGAGTGTTTTGGAATGCTTATTGCTTAAGTATTCCTAAACTATGCTACTCCTAGACCCCATGTTGAAACAATGATGTGAGAGAGAGAGTTGATATTGAATGAAGTGTATATGTAACTTGTTATTGGTTCCAAGTACATATAAAAGGTATTAGTAGAGAAAAAAATCTTTGGTGTATCACCCCCATAAAGTAGGTTTACTTTTAGTTATTCTTTATCCCTTTTCAACCCCAAGTTTAGTATTAGGATTTAAGTTCATTGATATGTCAAGAGGAGCTAACCCTTATCTAGAGGTTCATCTCACAAGTTTTATCACCCATAGTAAGTGAGCTGTCATAATTTTGATACTTGGATTAGAGGCCTAGAAAATATCTTCTCATAAGGTGCATCCAAGTTTCAACAATAACATCAATTTCAAAAAGGACATTCAGCCTCAAAATTCACACTAGATAGAAAGGGAGGTGGTTTTGGCTTATTATTAGCCATTTTAAAATGTGTAAACAAGTGGAGAGCATACATATATTATGAAATAGTGATCCCTGAATTAGACTAATAAATTTAAATCCCAAGGAAATAATGTAACAAGCCCAAGTTAGTCATTGAGAACCCATCAAACAAAGTATTTTTCACTACTATAATGGAGGATGCATAGCTCCTTATGATTAAAAGGTCATCCACATGGAGAATCAAAATCAAAATTGAGTCATCATGACATAAAATGTATATATTAGGATCATAATGGCATCTAATGAACCCAATCAAAAGAAGAAAGGAGTCCATCGTGGCATACAAATCTCAAAGATCTTGTTTGAGGCCATATATTCATTTATAAATTCTAAAAAATAGGTAATAATCATCCATAAAACCTTGTGTTTTCTCCATGTATATCTCCTCCTTGAGGCCACTATGAACAAAATCACTCTTCACATCTATTTGATGAAAATATCAATGATGTGGTTCAAAAATGGAAAGATTGAGTTATATTAAGTTCATTTTGGAAACTAGGGAAGAAGTATCATTATAATCAATGGAAAGTACATGAGAAAATGATTTTGATACCAAAAATGCTTTGAACTTGTCTATCGACCCATCTACAAAAAAAATTATTCGATAGATCCATCTACTTTGCATAATTTTTTTCCTTAGGAAGAAGGACCAAACTAATGTATTTTTCCTAAGCAAGGAACCATACTCTTCTTCCATAGATGTATCCCACTCATGAGTTTCAAATGTCTCAAAAAATTACTATGCATCAGAAGAATATGTAATGAATGCATGCAAGACATTATAGAATTATGAACATGTTTTAATGGTGTTTGATATCTATCCAATGCAATGGTAATTGCATTGCAGTATATGTATAACCCAAAGAGGACCATAATTTAGAGAGTCATAAGGAGATTTATCATCCTATAAAAGGTGATTGGGAGTGAGAGGAGGTGATTCCCTCTCACTACTCTTGTCATCATAACTAAATGAAGAATCTAGATCATCAGGAAGCTACTCAAGAATATCTGAATCATCATAACTATCATAAAATCCTAGTAAATCCAAGGAAGAGGGAGAAGTGTCAAGTGTAGAGTTTGAGGAACCCTCATGAAAAAACATTTCTCTTAATTAAAAAATCATGAGTGGTGGGATGGAGAACACTATATCCCTTAACACCCTCATGATATCAAAAAATTATGCAAGGCCAACTCTGAGGTTCCATTGCCTTATATTTTTTCTTAAGAATATAGGCCATAGTAGGATATCCATACACTTGAAACTGATTAATTATGGGTTTATGACTGTTCTATGATTAAAAGGGAGTGATTCCTTTCAATGCTTTATGAGGAACCTAATTCTAAATATAAAAGATAAATTTGATGGCCTAAACCTAATATTGATGTGCAAGATATTTGAAGTGTAGCATAAAATTTAATATTTCCTTTAAGAACATATTATTTTTTTCTACAAGACCATTCTATTGAGGATTTTAGGAAACTACATATTGTATTTGAATCCCCTATGAAGTGAATAATTACTCAAAATTATAGTTAACATACTACTTGTATACACATAATATTTTTAAACTTTTATTGATTATTGACACTTTGTATCTTGTAGGAACCTGGTGAGTCTCAATTTGTCAAAGTGCATGCCTTAAGGGGTGCATTAGGAAAGGGGTGGGTAGACCATCGATGATTCATAAGATTATTATTCCCTTTGACACTTTTCATATACACTCTTACTTCCTAAACCATGAACCCTAGGCTTATTCTTCTCTTTTTTAAACATTCCTATCATTTGCCATGCTTTATCCCTCTTTTCTTTACTTTATCTCCCTTATTCCTATTTGAAAAACTAGGTTAGTCATGTGGATTTTTAGGTTTCTTGTTCAACAAACTAGGTTGAATTTAGTGTGTTTTGTAGACATTTTAGCTCTTTTGGACTATTAGCATCTTAGTTGACCTAACATAGACCTAGTGAGTTAGCTCAAAAACATGCTATGTCAACCCAATCAACCTAGCTTAGCTGACATGTCTAAAAGTTTTTAGGTAAGACACTACTATTTATACAATGTCATTTACCACTATTTCATAAGATTTGAAAGAGACTGAAGAATCAAGTGAATAAGTGCAAATGAATATCTGCTTATTGAGCATTCTACTTGAAGAATAAATCTTTAGGGTTCAATACTTTATTTGGATCTCTAATCTTGTCTTATGGATAAGTATTTTTGATGATTAGGTAGTTTGTGTAGCCTAGATATGATTTATCTTGGTTATCCTTATAAATCACTACAATCTCTTGTGAAGCAACTTGGCCAAGGGAGAGATTAAGGCTTGATAGGTTCATCTTCAAAACTAAGTATTCCTAATTTTATTTATCATTTATAAGAGTAGATAGATAATGAAGTATGTATTATTCTCTTTCATGTATTATTATTTTATATAGATTGACATTAATATATGTCTCTTATGCACGTTTAGTTTAATCATTGTTTATTTGTTTTATTCTACCCCCCACTTTATGACATAAGCTTTGGTGTGCACTAGATTAGTTTACTTTTATTTTTATTAAAATAGTTTACTTTATTATTTGTTAAAATAAGTGAAATAGCAAATCATAATACTCTTTTAGGGTTATTGTGTGATTGTGTTATACTTTAGGCTTTAGAACCATTCCTAGCATGATATGTTATGACAAGTGATACAAGTGAATCCTTAATCAGGTCTAATGGATCCCCATATTGGTCATGCTCCCACTTAACAAGTGTATACCCAATCATAAGTATAGGTGTGATTTATCTTATCCAGTCTAGGATTAATTCATGTAAATCATGAAATTTTGATTGCATACATTTTGGTGAACCTGATGTGAAACAAAACCTTGTAATATTTATTTAACTTTTATTTTATTCTTTTTGTCATCACTTTTATCATATATTTAATTTATTTTAACTTTATCATCTTCCCAACATCATCATGAATTTAACACATTTTATGGTTTGTAAAATGGATGAGTAAAACTAAAGATATAGATAAAATAAGGATTTTATTTTTTGTATACTATAATAGGTCAACCTAGTATTATCTATAGACATTTTTTTTAGCATTTTTTCACTATAATAGGTTGACCTAGTACTATTTGTAGACCTCTTTTAGCCTCTATTCACTATACTAGGCTGACCTAGTTGATTCAATACTATCTACATATCTTTTTAGCCTCTATGCACTATGCTCAATCAAACTAGTTGACCTAGTATAGTTTTATAGGTCCTATCCTCTATGCTAAGTTGATCAGGTTGACCCTATATAGTTCATTATTTTTTCTTGTTTATATTTTTTATTTCTTTCCAATCATCACGAAATCTCTTAATAAATTCTTTCTTGATAGTCTCAACCCATTCCGAATGTACATGGATTATTCTTTCCTACCCCATCTATCTACCATAGAAGATAACTCTTTATGGTGCAGCTCTTCATTACATGGTTCTAAATCTTATTAATCTACCCCATACTGTATACTATATCTAAATAATCCTAATAGACAAATCCTAATCCATGACAATCATATACCTTATACCACTTTTACACCTTTTAAACCTAGAATTTATGAACTCATCAACCCATCTACATCAAATGTTAGAACTATTGTCACTTGGATTTTCATCCTTTGAGGAGATGGAAAATATCTCCTCATACAAGTGGCATAATTTAATCACCTCTAGGCTTGTGGGCAACCTAAGAAATGAGGTGAATCTCTAGATAGGGATAGCACCCTTGATGTACCACTTTAGATTCCAACTACTACTAAACTTGGGGGGTGAAAAGGGAGAGAGATAAATGAAAAAAACTATCATAAGGAAGGTGATATTACAAATATATTGATGACTTCCAATCATATGCATATTACACTTGAAATCAAAGGATAAACTAAACATACACTTCTCCAATCTTCATCTTCTCACATCAATGTTATATTGTGAGGTTATGGATGAATGTGAAAAGGTATGACGACTATATAAGATGCCTATGAAGGCACTAATGAATATGATAACTCACTAAATATTAGGAATTTATTATAACACTTCACATGCCCTGCAAGAAGAGACTCTCTAGCTATAAATAAATGATAGAATGAAATAACATGCCAAGGAATCCATAGTCTTCACTTATGAAAAATAAAAGAATATAAATGAAAACACTAATAAAATTCATGTAAGAGGTAAAAATCAGTAGTTTTATTGATCAAAAGATATAAATTTTAGTAGGTATTTTCCATACTCAGGTGGAACATCCCCTATTATGCTAAAATGCTAATTCTTATAGATTTTGAGAGAGAGAGAGGGAGGAGAAGAGATAAGTCAAAGGGTCACAAGAACACTTTTAAAGCTAAAAAAATTAGTTATTTATGCATGATAATATGAGATTAGATTAATCATGCAAGGTTAGGAGCTACAAGTGTCAATCTAAGTCATAAATGTCATGAAAAGTGACATGAAAATTACTCATTCTGGCTCAAAAAAACTACCTACATGATTAACCCTATTTGAATGCCTTATAAATAATTGGAACTAGGTATGATGATTGGTATGAATTTTAAAAACATCAAGAATGCCTCTACATGCATTATTTTTAGGATTGATCACCTAGAATCATCTGGAAATGAGCCATCATCATCTGTAGTACAAAAAACTCTTCCTTCATGCACCCTGCACACTTGGCTTCCAGATTGGTATCAGTTTATCATGAAAATTTGTGGAAGGTAGTGGATGACAATTTCAAATACCCTCAATGGCCTTATAATCACTAAGGACACCTTAAAAATAAATTCACTTGAAGTTTTCACACTTCTCCCTAGCTTGTCTATTATGGCAAATTTGATTGCCTAAGAAGAAGATATTTTTTGAGTCACTTAATATTTTTTATGATAAATTAAATGAATATTGGGGGATATATAAATTATAAATATTAATCTTAAATTTGGTTTCATCTCTTGAAACCTCTTGGAACCTACACAATTCTAAAAATAGTTATAAAAATCATGTTTCTCACCTCATCTATATAATTTTGTACAACTCATTTTGATGGGGAGTAGCTTAACTAAGTCCTAAAAAACATCCAATCCTTTTTTTTTAAAACCATGCCATTTTGATGCATTATCTACTTTATTTTCTACATTGAGTCTAGACCAAGGGTTTAAGAGGGTTTTAGGTGCATTTTACTCTTAAGGTTGGTTCATAAAGGTTTCATTTATAATATGAAAAAAATTATACAAAATAATTTTTAAAGACCCTTTTCAAATCTTATAAACTTATTATATTCTAATTCAAAGCCTTCAAAGAGATCTAATCATTTTAACCTGGCCTATCGAGCTTGTTCTTGCTTTTATTACATTTTAGTGTTGGTTTTGAGCCAAAAATGGCTTCCCTAATTTTTTATCTACACTATAAATTCTTGAAAACCTCCTTATTCATCCCATAAACATGTTTAAATAATATTTAAATATCATCTCAAGGTGAAGTGATCATGACTCTCCTTTTGGACCTTTAGGCCTAGCCATGCCTAGTAGGTCTACCTTGTCTTTGAATCTCAAGATGAGTTTTTATGGATTCCCATACATTATGAAAGATTATAAACATATAATATGATACCATAGACATGATTTTTACCATTATAAATTTCACTTAGGTCCATAATTGAAACTGACCTATTGTTTGGCCTCTAGGCATAACCATGCCAACTAGGTCTGACTGTAACCTTAGGAGTATGGATTACCTTGTTTATTTTATTTAATATGTAATTAATATCCCATGTTTATATGTATGTGTTTCAAATTATATCACCTTACTTAATATTTCTTTTTATTTTGGTCCACCTTTCTATCCTCATCCCCTTAACCTGTAGTTACATGCACAAAGGGGGTGCCCTCTGTCTGAGACAAAAGAGAGGGCACTCCCCTATTTCCTTCAATGAAATTTAATATTTTAGGGTCATATAAAATTTATAAGGATGTTATACACAAAAAAAAATTCCTAACTTAGGTCATTTTCCCATCCAAAGGCCTCAAATTCCAAGACAGACTAGTCAAGTAAGGACTATGTGTGAGCCTTTTCCAAGTGGACTATATTTTATGACCAAGAGTTCCTTCCTTTATTATTTATCCATTGTGAATTTTTTTGGATATTATAATGATACTTAATAAGGTTACCATTATCTCCAAACCATCAATTAAGTCTTCAAATCTCTCATAAGACCCTCATTATGCTTGCCTAAAATGACTGTGTTACCTTGCCTGAACAGGGGTCCAACTGTAGATTACTTGCATGGTTTTATCTCAAAAAAATGTGAAAATATTATTTATAACAAAATATAATAATTTTATACTTTTTAAAATTACTTTATCCATATTTAATGTGTTATAATCACCTAGACCTACTCCTTAGTGCTCACTACTAACATCTTCATACACAAGGTTATAGGTGTATGTTAGGGCATTAAGAGGTCTATGTAAGCTTAGAATTTACTGATAAGGGTGAATATATGTAATAATATATTTTATTAATGTGTTAATATTATATTACATCATTTTATCTTCACTTAAAACCATCTTATGCACTTGATTTCCCAAACTGAGCTCCTCCTTTCATGATTGTGAACCCCTGCCTATTTGACCCCTACTATAGGTTGCTTATGGATTTGAAAGATCATCAATTTTGATAATTAATATTATTTAATCCTTTATAAATATTTAATAATAATAATAATAATATAAAACCATGAACATAACTTCACCCTTATATATTTAGGAAAGGAACGAAATTTCTCAAACTTGAAACCTATACTGGCTAGAAGTGCTCACAAGCCTGTGTACAGACTATAGGGCTTCTTGAGGAGCATGAAATCACTCTAATTTTTTTTTATGATAATTTATATCATGAAAATTATATTAATTTAATATATACATTTTACCATGGGGGTATGCTTTATTATTTTCAACTTTGAATGAAGAGTCTCTTTTTCCTCTCAGGCCTGTAGATGACAATCCCTAGATTTAGTGTTTTATAGGCAATTTTGAACCCTAAAAAAATCATCCTCCACAAATAATTTTCACTATAAATTCTAAGGTATTTTATTATTATAGGGATACAAAACTAATATAATAGGATTCCTTTAGATCATTTGTCACCATGTCATATGTTAATCACAAAAGTCCCCCTGACCTTTGTTTTGTTTTTTTAGGGAAAGTATCCATGTATCAGTCCCTACTTCCTCCAAGGTGATTTAAAATTTTAATTTAACATTAAAAAATTAATATAAGGTTTTTTATGATCAAACCAACTTAACAAGACTTCAAATAAAGTTTTTTTCAAGTTTCAACCTCTCAAACAAGGACTTTCTTAGTTCTGAGATGTCACCTGTAGGTGGGTGTTTTCATACACAGGCAGTAAGGGTGAGTGAATTGGTAGAATTTATGATTAATGAAATTAAAATGATATTTTATATATTAAAATTATTCCAAATATTTCCATTTAATTTAAAATGCCTTTCTTAGTTCAAAAATTCCTTCTCAACATGTTAGTCTTCATGAGATACCTGTAGATATTAATGGATGCCTGATTGTGTGAGTGAGTGTATGTTTAGGAAATGGAGATAAAGATTCACTTTAAAGGATAATGTACCTTATTAAAAAATTTAAATTAAATCCTATAAAATTTTTAGGAGTGAATAAAACCAAAATATCCTCAGTTCAACTTGATCTTCCCTTCAAGCATATGGTTGACTGGTATGACAGTCAAACATCAAGTTGAATATATGGTGGTATATGACTAATTTCATGAGGATTTTTTTGGATAATGAGATTAATGATGTAAATATAAAAATATAAAATTTAAACATGGAATAAATTACACATTACAACCCATTAGAACTGTTGACAAAGCATGAAACTCTAAAAATGGTGGAAAATGTCTATCACTTTCAAAATAAGCATGTCTACAAAACTAAGGTTATTAACTCATAAAATCAAATTGAAACATTAAAAAAATCATGTAAATCATGAGGATACATATTAAAAATAATTTTAAAATAATATAAGTAAATTTATTATACAGATATTCTCAAACCAAGGGAAAACCTATAGGGTACATAGATTAACAAGTAGATTTGAAAGGTCAACTTCATGAGGATGGTTCATGAATAAAAAGCCACCATTTTTAAAAATAGTTATATACCAATTAATTTATATAATTTTTTAAAAAATCCCAAAATAATTTTCCCTGAAACTTCTTGAACTATTCATACCAGGCAAAAACATGAAGGTCACTTCTGCTTGCCAAGAAAGGTGAAAAGGGAGTTAAATTTTTTTGAGAAATAAATGACACTTTAAAATTAAAAAAATAATTTAATTGAGCATTAATAATATTAATAATAACTTACCAACCACTTCCCATGTGCCACACTTCCCAAAGAGGTCATACAAGTGCCAAACTCTTCTTTTCCTTCAAAAAAACTACCTTTTCTTCTGCATAACCTACCATCTTTCAATTTTGTCAGTTAATTAAGACTTATATAGACACATTTGGAATTAAATAATATTTTTTAACCTTAATAATTCCCAATAAACCTATAAAACTCATTAAATGCACTTTCCCCCCTTGAAATGGCTCAAAATAACTAAAAGACTAAAATAACTAATGACCAAGTCTAGTACAACATTAGGTGACCTAAAATAACCTAAAAAAACATCTTGAAACATCTATATTACTCCCATAAAACACATAAAAGTCATATTTTTTACTAGGGTGCCATAATTTCACTAAAAAGTCAAATTTGGTCAACAAATTGGTGACTCATAGCGGTAGTATGCATGTTATACTAACTAGACCAATAGCCTTATTAGTCCATTGGGATTAGGAGTCATCTAAATTCTGAGGCAAATAAGGATAAATTTTACCATTGATGATAAAATTTACCAAGACAAGATAACTAATGACTACCTTAATCGCACAAAATAAAGGACACACAACAAAGAGAGCAAACTAACAGGACACACACATATGTATAATCACTTAGGGGAAATAAATAACAAAATATTATATACAAATAAAAAAAAATATACCTCCATTTATAGGATCAAAGGGAAATTTTCTTAAATCTCCTTTTAAATGAGATGGACGAGGGTGCTAAGTATGTTGCTCTTTAGAATGAACACTTGATAGACCAGACCTATTCCTTGGCACTTGACTTGTTCTCAAGTCTATCATATTCAAATAGGTATCCAATGTATACATATTCCTCTTTACCTTGTACACACACTTCATGTTGCTTCCCACTCTCTTTATTATGATCAACTTTCATCTTCTTTGTAGGCATGGTCTCAAAAAGGAATGATTTCTTGTTATTTAGAAGATTGAGGCTAATAGAGGTTTGTCTTGACCTCTAAAGGTTGATGTGGACATTTCTCTTGCTCATTTATGACATGTTGGACAATGTAATATTTATCATCTATGACATCTTGAACAATGTCATCTTTTTTACCATCACTTGTAACCAGCTCTAAAGGTGTTGTAAACCCCTTGAGAGATTCACAATCTCTACAAATGTCTTAAAATATCTACCAAAAGTCATCATCTTCAATTTATTTAGCATCATGAATTGGAATAAAAAGATAGGATCCCTCATTTTCTTCTTTATATTTTAATATGACCTCTTCCAAGTTTTCTTCCTCAACACAAGGAGTGTAATCTTCACCATCAGCTAAATAAAGAGATCCAACACAAGAGCTCACCTCTTCTTCATCACTTAAGACCTATTGAGGGTTTTAAAATTATACCTTAGATATCATAATCTAATATTTTTTGTCAAGGGTTGAAACATCTTCAATATCCTTCTTAGTGATGCCAAGACTAGGCATCTTGAAATCCAGTAACCTAGCCCAATAAGGCTACCAAGGAGTTGCACTTTCTTTAAGTAAGGGTTCTGAATTTTCCTTAACCAATTTCTATTCTTGAGGTTCCGACACCATAATTCCATCAAGGAAAAGGGTTATGTGATTAGGATAAAAGGAAATAATTTGTGGAGGTGGAAACTAGGGCTCAAAATCAGATTGAGAATACAAAGTTGGGAATTCTTTTGGGTGTTCTTGAGGAAGGGGAGGCAGACCTTGGGCTAAGACAACTTGATTTTCTTCCTTCCATTTGAAAACCACTTCATTCACATCTGATTTTTTTTAGGAATCTCTTGAGTAAGGGTGTATGGGGTATTTTTAGTAATAGGATCTTCTTTTGATTTTAAACTTTCCATCATACCTTGATTTAGAAACCTCATCTTTTATTCTAACTCCTCAATTTACTTGGATAAGTTCTCTTGGAAAAGTCTTTCTTGAAGTTCATATATATTATCATGAGGATGATTAATAGAAGGGAATATGGAGTAAAAGATGTTTTTTGAAAAAATTTAGGAGGGACTTACAAAGGATCAACCTCATTCACCACTTCACACTTCTTATCAACCAAAATTCCATCCTCTTTTTTTCCCCATGACTCCACTATCTTACTCTAGCTTAGGATATTAGGACTAGAGGTCTCATTTTGAGATGGTGGGGATTAATTATAAGAGATAAATTAGGGATTGATTTCTAATTCCTTTAATGACAACATGGAATTTTCCATATGCATATTTTACAACTCAATCTTCCTATCAAGATTAGTTTTAAATGCAAGGTTTCTCTTTTCAATTCTCTCCTCCAACTGATTGGGAAAAGGATGAATTTGATAGTATTGATTTGGTTCATGAGTAGGGGTAATGTATGGCTGATAAGAAACTTGGGAAAGTGGATATGAAGGCTGATATGTATGGTGAGGTTTCCTTTCATGAACTCCTAGCCTATCCTCTAAGGAAGAAACTAAACCACTCACATCAAACATCTCACTTATGAGCCTTTGCCAATTGGCTCTCTCAATAGTTACCCATTCTCTTTTGATAAAATCTAATTATTATATCACCTTATTAATAATATGAATAATAATATATATACCACATCAAATTTGAGTATCAATATCCAACATATACCTTTGATATCCCAAGAGTGTCTTTTTGAAGGTGGAAATGGGTTGGCTTGAGGAGTGGCAAGGTTGACTAGGAGCAAGACATGGAGAAGGCTGATTGCAGGACTGATATAATTCATGAATGGTATGAAAAGGATGATATTGGATCTTATGAAATTCATATTGAGGATTTTAAGGATTATGAAAATATTACCAAAGACGTTTTCATATTGATAGGGAATGGCACAAGCTTAGAATGTCTCACCAACTTGTATAGAGCAAAACTCAACACCACAGAACTCAACACCACAGTTATCTATGAAACTTCATTGAAAGAAATAAAACAAAGAAAAACATTGATAAAAATATTAAAATGATAACTTGGGATACTTGACCAGATGATATATCTTCAGAGTCACCATTGATGCTTGAATAAATGCCTCCAAAGGTTGATTATTGAGGGACAACACCAAAAATCTCTCAATTTCTTGGACCAAGAGTCCCATCGAGAAAGGCAAAACTATTGTCACTTATATTTTCAACCTTTGAGGATATGGAAAATCTCACCTTATCCATGTGGCACAATGGAATCACCTTTAAGCTTGTGGGAAGCCTAAGGAATAAGGTGAATCTCTAGGTAGGGCTAACTCCCTTGATGTACCACTTTGGATTACAACTACTAATAAACTTGGGGGGTGAAAAGGGAGAGAGATAAATGAAATAAAAATATCCTAAGGGAGGTGATACACCAAAAATATTTATTATTTATATCCATATGCATATTACACTTAAAATCAAAGGACAAACTAAACATACACGTATCCAATCTTCATCTTCTTACATCAATGTTACATTGTGAGGTTATGTATGAATGTACAAAGTTAGGAGGAATATAAAAAAGGAATATGAGGGAAATAATGAATAGGATGACTCAATAAATCTTATATATTTCCTATAATACTTCACATTCCCTACAAGAAGAAACTCTGCAACTGCAAATAGATGATAGAATAAAATAACATGCCAAGGAATCCATAGTCTTCACTTATGAAAAATCAAACATTCCAAATGAACACACTATGAAAATTCATGGAGGAGGTAAAAATAAATATTATTACTGATAAAAAGGTATACATTTAATTAGGGCTTGACCATACTTAGGTGGATCATCCCCTATAATGCCAAAATGGCTAGTTTTTATAGAGCTTGAGAGAGAGAGAATAAGAGTGAAGTCCAAGGGTCACAAGGACACTTTTAAAGATAATAAAATAATTTATTTATGAATTATAAGAGGATGTGGGATGCAACATGCAAGTTTAGGAGCTATATGTGTCAATACAAGTCATAAATCTCATGAAAAGTGGCATGAAAACTCCTCATTCTAGCTCAAAAAACTTACCTGCATGATTAGCCCTATTTGAACACAAAATAGCTTATTTGTACCAGGTATTATGATTTTTATGAAATTTAATGGCATCAATCATGCCTCTCCATGTATTGATTTTTGGTGTGGTCACTTGGAATCATCTAAAAATGAGCCATTAAAATATATAATCTAGAAAACTCATTGTTCATACACCCTGCACATTTGGCTTCCAAATTAGCATAAATTTATCATTAAAATCCATGGGGAGGAGTTTATGAAACCTATAAATACCCTCCATGGAATTATAATCACCAAATACACCTTAAAAATTCATTCACTTGAAGTTTTCACACTTCTATCTATCTTGTCTACTATGCTAGATTTTAATGGTTGAGATAAAGCTATTTGTTGAGGAACTTAAGAGTTGTTATAAGAAATGAAATGAATATTTTGGGTTATAAAAAGTCTCAATATTTCTCCTAAAGTTTGTTTCATCTCTTGAAACCTCTTGGAACCTATATGATGCTCAAAATAGTCAAAAGAAGCCTATTTCTCATCCCATCCATATAATTCCATATAACTCATTCTAATGGGGAGTATCCTAACTGAGTCCTCAACAACATCCAATCCTTTTTTTTGGAAAACTAAGCCATTCTGATGTACTATCTCCTTCATTTTCTACATTGAGTCTAGAAAAAGGGTTTAGGAGGGCTTTAGGTGCATTCTACTCTTAAGTTGGCTCATAAAAGTTTCACATACAATATTTTAAAAAATTCCTTAAAATCATTGATCAATACCCCTATCAAATATTAAAAAATTCTTATATCCCCATGCAAATCCTTCAAAGAGATCTAAGTATTTCAACCTAGCCTATTGAGCTTGTTCTTGATTTTCCTACATGTTAGTGTTGGTCTTTAGCCGAAAATGGATTCCTTGATGTTTTATCTAAACTAAAAAATATTAAAAACCTCATTTTATATCCCATAAACATGTTTCAAAAAGATGTAAATCTCATCTCAATTTTAAGTGATCATGACTCTCCTTTTGAACCTTTAGGCCTAGCCATGCCTAGTAGGTCTACCTTGTCCTTCAAGCTCAAGATGAGTATTTATGTATTCCCATGTATTATTAAAGCTTTTTCACATCTAATGTAATCTCATATACATGATTTGTCCCATTATAAATATCACTTAGGTCCATAAGTGAAAGTGACCTATTTTTTGGCCTCTAGGCATAACCATGCCTACTAGGTCTGACTGCAACCTTAGGAGTATGGAGTGTAGAGAGGATTACAAAGTAAGTTAGTCAAAAATTGTCCATAAATCATAAAAAATTCATAAATAACTAACTAAGCCTATCTATTCCTATAGGAATTATGAAGGATAACAAGAAATAAAATGAAAGAAAGTGGCATCATATTACCTTCCCAAATGGATTCACCATACCTATGTGGCTCAAAATCATGTTCTCCCTTGATCAAGCATCCTTGTCTTTGTCAAAAAATGTGGAAAATTAATCCAATGTCTCAATAACACTCCATAAAACATAGGCTCATGGTCCCAAATCACTAAACTAGCTTATCAATGAATCTTGTAAACAAAATCAATGAAAAAATGAAAAGGATTATGGAAACAATTTAACATTATAACTTTCAATATTCAAGCTTAAAATTCATGTCCATGACCTCTCTATTTATATATTTTTGAGATTAGTCAGGATCAACCATGACCATCCATCTCAAGATTGAGATGTGTGGCCATGGATAATCCTAATATTTGGAATTAAATTCATAATTATCTTCATCATGACCTTGGAAGAAGGGGCATTGAAGAGTCATGGGTGACCAATAATCTTGATATTTATGGCATTTATGGCTTAGGGATGTCTCCCTAAGAAATAATGTCACCTGATGACATAGTTAATAGGAATCAATTTAAAAAAATAAATATTCAACAAATCTCATGGAAAATAGACTTAAGATCTTTATTTATATTAATTAGCCTTAAACAAGGTTAATAAACATTTTGTAATTATTTGAATATTGGTGCACAATTAATCAAAATGGTCAAAAAGTCATATTACTAGGTCATAATTTGACTGGAGAGGAACTAAAAAGTGATGTTAGATGTATTGGAGTTTTATTCCCATTTAGGATTTTTCAAACACCAATAACAAAGGTACATGATGTGTACCAATGAATTAAGAGAAAAGAGTGATCTAGAGCACTAAATGGCAAAATTGTCATTTTGACTTGAAATGATCTGATCAAAGCTAGCTGGCCCATTAAATGCATTACCCTATTTAGGGATACTTTGACCGAAAATAGCACTTGTAAGTGAAAATTTTAAACCATTTAAGGAGTTTTATGGATTTTGACATAAAATGTGCATTTGAGTGCAATTTGAGTAAGATTAACAATTTCAACACAAATGGTAATAGTAATTAGATGTCTACATTTTGCCCCTATTTGAGAAGGCATAGCGAGACATTTGGGTGAAGCGACGTCTTTTCAAAGAAAAGAGTTTTCAAGAAGAAATTGGAATAGACCCATGATTCCCCCTTGAGAGGACATACTAGGAGGGAAGAAAAGGATGGACTCTCAAAAAGAGAGAAAAAGTGAGAGATTAACCCATGGAATATATCACATCTAGATGAGCTAATACTTACATACATGATTACCATCAATGATCAAAATATAATTAGAGGTATAATAGGACCTAGAGATAGAGGGGATGGGAAATATGCAATCCATAAATTTAAGGGACACACTTTAAATGTACCCAATTTAAGATTACAAGTTTCCCACTTACAACATTGATCAATCCCGATATAAGTTGCACACTAAAATATTGCCATCATGGGATTTAATGTGGAGAGCTTAGAATTAGAGGAAAAGAGAGAACATTATACTTTAGGAAGGGAAGCACCATTATAATGGGGTATTCAAAGATAATATAATAAGAATTACTTTAGTAGAGTCAAATTGATCATGATAAGACAGTTTTGCCCCAATAGGGTGAATCTTGATCATTGATAAAGAATAAATAATGGTTTTCCCCTATAGGGCTTAGTTGATTCTGATATTATTTATATTGTGGGCCCTAATATGGGTAATTGGCAAGAAAAATAGCTCAAAGATATAACCTAAAATTTAGGTTAAAGTTAGTGGTCACAAACATACATGCAATGGTATAATGGATTAGAAAGGCATATAAAATCAAGCATATGAGAATGCACAAAGTGATGAGAGAGATGAAAAGAATAATTGAGGTAGCTCAGCTAACCTCAATATAAATTGAACACTACCTACATAGTTACATGGACTCATGTTCTAACATGAACTTTAGGCCAATGTAGTTCACCCAAGTTTGGGAGAGAATGGAATGAGGAATGATGAAAAATGACCAAGAATTGATTAGACTTATAATGTATGCAAAGAGATGCACATCTAAGAATAGAAAAAGAAGCTTAAAATGCATGATACCTAGAATCCTAATTCTATATCATGATCCTAAGTGTTACAAAGTGTTCTTGAGAATCATTCATCAGAGCTAATGTTGACATTAAGACTTTGAGACCTAAGCACAAAGTGCTTGTTATAGCAAAAGAAATTAGGCATAATAAGTATGAATAACTTAGAATGACATAATATTCTAATTACACTAAGCTAGTTTAAATGTGAATACCTATAACTAAGGATAATGATAAAATAATGACCAAATCCAGAGTTACAATGATTTACATTTAAAAAAAAAAGCAAAGACAAAGAAATAGATAAACATAAATGAACCAAAGTTGAAATAAAGATATGATCAATCAAGACTTAAGTAGGAACAAAAATGTTTAAAAAAAAAAGTCAATAACATCTTAATGACATGAGACCAAGATATGAATAATCAAGATCCATGTGGACCATTAAGGAATTATTAAACATAAAAGAGAAAATCAAAATTAAACAAAAAAATAAGACACAAACAACAATCAAATAAACAAAATGGTCCATAAATAATGTAATAACATAGAATCAAGATATAAATAATCAAGATCCATGTGAATCATCAAAATGTTTTGAAACACAAAAGAGATAAGAAAAAAACAATCAAGGAAACACAAGACCAAGATGAGATAAGAAGTAAAAAAAAGGAGAAGAAATAAAATGAGAGGTGTGAAAGCACAAAAAAACACAAATAAACACACACAAACAAAAACCAAGTTAGTGTGGTTTAAATAAAAATATTCATGCATGTGCAGTAGAGGCATTACTTTTTACCACATCATAATAAAAAACAATGACACAGTAATTATTTCCTAATTAAAGAGGAACATTGATAGAAGAAATGGAGGAAGAGAAGAAAAGGAAGGGGTTGGCTGAGCTGACTCCAGATGTATAAAACAAGTGGACACTACCTACATAGTTCCATGGTTGCATGTTTCAATATGAACTTTAGACCAAATGTAGTTCTCCTAAGAAATGGGATAGAAGAAAAAATGATGATCAGACCAGCATGATTAATGTTATAAAAGAAATGGAAGATATGAAAAACAAACAAGAATGGTTTGGAAAATAAAAAGCTAATGAGATGAGAAAGAATGATCTTTTAAAATGGCAAGTGCATGAGACAAGATGAAATGAACTAGTGTTTCTGTGCTTACAAAATGGCAAGAGCATAGCATGGTGGAATGGGAATGTACAAATGTATAAAAGCATGAGATAATGTTTTTATTCTTTTGTGGATCATGTTCTGATGTTTTTGGTGTTTTCAAAGTATTTATAATGTTTTGGTGTTTTTGGGATAAAATATGCACTAGGTGGGACCATCTAATTGAGGAGATGCATGTCTTGAGAGTAGAGGTTCCAATAAGATAGTTAAGCTAGCTGTAGCGACCCATGCTCACAAATAAGTGAGAATAAGGATATTAATAAAATAATAAAGAGTAGAAAATGTGTTATAGAATAATGTGCAACCTAAAGTAAAAAAGAAGTAATTGTATTCACCTATCTATAATAGTGTAGTAATGGTCTAGAACTTAGAATATGTTTCTAGTCACTTGTTTGAAGCTACACAATACTATCCTAGCTGAACTACTTTGTAGAACTGCTACTGAGGATGTTCATAATGTTCATGAGACATAATCAAGTTCATAATTAGTCAAGGGATAAAAAAATGTTCATGCTTATAACATGCCTTAGACATAACAAAGAATATGATTCTCAAATATATCAATCCAAAATGGGATGAAGAATATGTTTAGAGTGCCAAGGATTTGAAGCCTTTACTATCAAGAATCATGAAAAGTGAATCAGGGTAGTATAAAATGCATTCAAGGTAAGATAAAAGGGTGGAATAAAATTATGATAGCATAAGTTACCCCCAAGTCAGGGGTCTTGTAGACAATGGTTCAAAGTTGTTCATGAGTAGAACATCTTAAGGTGTATGATTTTCACAGGCTTTGAAAGTTCCTCACCATTAGGTTTAGCTAATAGATATGCTCCTGATCCATAGTTTGCTATGACAATATATGGTCCTAACCAATTAGGCTAAAACTTGCCTTTCTTTTTGGGTTCAACATTCGTATTCTTCTAGTTTTATTTCAAAAATAGGTCACCAATCTCAAATTCTTAAAGGAGAATGTGTTTGTTGTAGCTTCTGTACAATTTATTTTGATAGGCCTATAAGTTTTCTAGGGAAACCAAACACTTACCATCAAGAAGCTCTAGTTCATGTAGTTATGAGGATCTATAGTCTTCATTATCTCCAATGTGCTCCAGTGATATTCTTAATGATGGGATCTCAATCTCAACTAGGATGATAGCTTTAGTTCTGAAAAAAAGGGAGTATGGAGTAGCATCAATTGGGGTGTGATGATTGGTTTGATAAACTGAAAGGGCATGAAAGAATTTCAAGTGCCAATTATGGCTATCATCATTGACAATCTTCTTTAAGATGGCTAGAATGGTTTTATTTGATGCTTCATCTTGTCTGTTGTCTTGTAGATTATATGGAGTGGATTTATTGTACTTGATCTTGAATTTTCTTAAAGAAATTTCACATATTGGTTTACAAAGGATCCACCATTATTAGATATAATACAAACTGGGATGCCATATTGATAGATGATATGGTAATTAATGAATTTGGCTATTTTTTTCTCAATAACATAAGTGAGAGGAATGGCCTCAATCCACTTGGTAAAGTACTCAGTTGAATTCAAAATGTGCTTATGGCCATTTGAATATGTCAAGTTAATTATCCCAATGAGATCAAGACCCCATGTTTAGAATGGTCATGGTGTTATAATCAGCTACAATAGTAAAGAAGGTACATGTATCAATTTCCCATGCTACTGACAAGGAACACACTTATTTACATAATTACAAGCATCTATCTCCATTTTAGGCCAATAATATCATATTTTGAGGAGTTTTTTTGCTAAGACTACACCATTGGTATGGGCCCCACACATTCCTTCATGAATCTCCTTTAGTGCCAACTTGGATTCTCCCAAAGATAAAAAACAAAGAAGCATTCCATCATAGCCTTTATGATAAAGCATGTTTCCAAGGAGGATATAACATGTTAAGCAATGAAGGAATAGTGTTTGTTCGTTGCTGGAAAGGTTGGTAGGAAATACATGACTATGGAAATAGTTATTAAAATTTGGTACCATGGTACCTCAGGTGAGGGATTAGGATCAACAATGGTGCATATCCTCTCTAAATCTGATAGAATATGTGCCAGCTAAAGAAGATTTTTAATTAGGAACTGATACTCTTTATCATTATCATGCATTTGAATCATGAAACCAATTATTACCATGGCATCAGTAGATATTTTATTGACTCATAGAACCTACTCAAACTATAGAGATTTAAAATGTGTTTTGAGGTTATTGATAATTTGCTTATAAGAAATAAGCTTATCATCCCTTGTTTGATACTATTCAATTGTCTAATTTATGATTAGTTGTGAATCTTCATAGACCTTTAAGCTTTGAATATCCCACTGTATAGAAAGATGGGTCCCTATAACTAATGCCTCATATTCGACCATATTGTTTATATAATCAAAATGTATATGAAATGCTTTGGAGATCAGATCCCCTTATGGCATGATCAATAATATTCTAGATCTAGACCGTCAAGATGTGAAGGATCTATCAAAATAGAGTGTCCACTATTCAGGTTCTTGTGATGTTTGATCTATCATCATGATAGAATCATCTATAAGGTCAAAGTTGAGAGGTTGAGTGGCCATAATAGGAGCTTCTAAAATTTGTTCAATAAGAACTTGTCCTTTGATTACCTTTTGATTTTGGTACTCAATATCAAACTCACTGAGGAGCATAATCCATTTATCCATAAATCCTTGAAGAGCTGCTTTAGATAAGAGGAACTTGAGAGGATCTACCTTGGTGATAACAATAGTTTTGTTATTTAGCATATAATGTCACAAT
This sequence comes from Torreya grandis, assembly GCA_037957365.1. Classification (NCBI taxonomy): domain Eukaryota; kingdom Viridiplantae; phylum Streptophyta; class Pinopsida; order Cupressales; family Taxaceae; genus Torreya; species Torreya grandis. The sequence continues at coordinate 983,958 of JARHVA010005625.1, forward strand.
TTTTGAGTGGTGAACACTATAGCTAAACATAGCTTCTCAATAGGCATACAAATATGTTCATAGGATACCAATGTGAGGCTTAAATAATAAATAATGTGTTCTTTACCATGATCATCATGCTAAGCCAAAAGTTCCTCTAGTGCATTTTTCATGTCTGATATATAAAGAAGCAGTGGATTTCCTTGTGTTAGAGGTCATAAGACTGGTGGATTGGCCAAGTATGTTTTAATATTTACAAATGCTATCTAAAAATATTTATCCCATTGAAATGTCACCCATTTCTTTAAGATATGGGTAAATGGGTGGTACTTATCTACCAATTGATAAATGAGCCTAGGTATAGACTGGATCTTTCTTTGTAGACCTCACAACTATTTAATATTATTTGGTGGAGGCATTTACATGATCCCTCATTATGATAAAATGAACCCTAGTAATTTCCCTAATGTGACTCTAAAGACACATTTCTTAGGATTCAAGCAAACTTTATATGCACAAAACCTCTCAAATATTCTTCATAAAATGTCATGATGTCCAATTCTTTTTCTTGATTTTTATAGTATATCATCAACATATTCCTTGACAATGTAATGCATCATGTCATAGAGAATAATAGTCATCACATGCTGATATGTGGCTCCATTATTATTCAAACCAAATAACATGACTTAGTAACCAAATATTTGAAACTACTTTTTTCTTGCCTAATTGGGCCCCTTGAGTGCAACCAATGGGATTACAAATCCAATAGAGGTCATTGCAGGTGGTAGTACCTCTGGGGATCTATCCAAGAATCTAGTGGTGGATAGTCCATCCAATGGATGGAAGAAGGCACTCATAGGTGAAAAGATGTGTCCATCGAAAGGCATGACGAGCCTCCCTATTATCTTAGAGGGCAAGGTATTGAGTATCCTAGACAATCTGGTTGATGAAATTGTGGCATCCATGGACCTTACACTGGTAGGTAAGTTTTTTTCTTTCCTTCCTAATATCAAAATGGTTAGGAAATGGATTCTATCTAGGTGGAAAGTCAAAGGGAGTGTTTCGATCACTGCCATGGCTAGAGGTCTATTTCTTTTTAGATTTACAAATAGGGAGGACATGATTGCTACCCTTGCTAGAGGACCTTGGCTGTATGGAACACATTCTCTTACCTTATGCTCATGGAAACTAGGATTTGATCCCAACTCGGACCTCAATAAGATTGCTCCTGCTTGGGTAAGATTGCCAGGGTTCCCTTTGGAATTTTGGGATGAATTTTTTTTCATAGCTATTGGAAATTCTCTTGGTTAATATGTCACCTTAGATCATATAACTAGAACAAAGTCTAGATGCGTGTATGCTAGACTTTGTGTAAATGTTGAAATAAATAAGACTCTCCCTATGACCATAGAGCTAAACTCTAAATATGGAACCTGGACTCGGCCAATTACTTATGAAAATGCTACCACTTTCTACCAAAAATGTAAGAGAAAGGGACATCTAATGACACAATGCACAGTGAAGTAAAGGGGGATGAAAGAGGATTCCCAAAATTTAGGGGAAGAGCAAGCGAATATCAAGCAGGAAATGGTGAATAAGGTGGAAATTATTGACAATACAATAAAAGAAGAGGAGGTGAAGGGAAAGGAGGATATCCCTAATAGTGAAGGAAAAGTTGTCCCAAAGGAAAATATAGTATTAGATAATACTCAGAAGGCTATAGAAAAAGGAGAGGAGGAGAAAATAAAGGAGGATAACACTAGTAGTGAGGGAAAAGCTACCTCAAAGGAAAATATAGTAATTGATGGTAGTCAAAAGGCCATATTTAACACAGTTAACACTTTAGAAAAATAGATGAATATGTCTAAAGAAGGGGTAGGAGGTAACCTTTTGCTAGAGGAAGCCAATGAAGATGAAAAATTTCCAAGGGTTGGATAGGAAGAAGTAACACCTAAAAATCACACTAAAAGAGTAGCAGAACCATAGTTAAACACAAACATTTTTCATGTTCTGAAAGTTGGAGACCAGTTAGGAAACTACTTAGCAACATGGGTAGCAAAACAAAGTGGCAATAATGAATAGGAAGAATGGGTTACCCCAAAGAAAAAGATCTGAAAAGGTAAAAAATATGTAGATGTTGCCATTGAGCCCAAACAAGGGAGGCCAACCCTAAGAGAAACAAGACAAAGAGAGATTGCTAGGGAGATTTCTAGTGGAAAATAGAAAACACTGGAGTCCCAACCCCTCAAACTCTCTAAATGAGAATATTATCATATAATTTGAGGGAATTTAATAGTCCCTCAAAGCAGTTTGAGGTTAAAAACTACATTTTAGCTAATAAATTAGATGTTTTATTACTCCAAGAAGTCAAGATGAATGAGGAGAATTTTGCAAAAATTGCTGACTATATATGGCCTAAGGTGGCTTTTTGTATTAGTCCTACTGAAGGGGTTTTAGGAGGGATCATCACTATGTGTAATAGTGCTAAAATCCAAGGATCTCTTATGGCCCATAATAAGCACTTCTTAACTATCAATTTTTCCATGAATTCCTTGAACTGGACGTTGGTCAATGTTTATGGACCAAATAACAGAGCTTTGAGACAAAAATTATGGATAGACTTGAGTAATTTCAAGAATAATATTTATAACACTAAATGGATGTTAGTTGGAGATTTCAACACTCCTTTATACCCTTCTAAAAAATAGGATGGAATTACTGATTACTCAGACAACATGTTTGACTTTGTTGAATTCATCAATGATTGGGGATTATTGGACATAGAGCTACAGAACCAAAATTTTACTTGGACCAATAAAAGAAGAGGAGATAAAATGATTAAGGTTAAATTAGATATATTTATAATATCAAGCAACTAGAATGATTATTAGAATATGCAGGCATAGGCTTTACCTAGAAGCATGTCTAACTACTACCCAATTGTCCTCAATTAGAGGGAACAGGGACATCATGGACCTCCCCCATTCCATTTTGAAGCTATGTGGATTAAACACAATGGTTTTAGACAAATGGTGGCTAAATGGTGGAATATTCCCATTCAAGGTACTCCCATGTTTAGAATAGTCAAGAAACTCCAGCACATTAAACAAGAAGTTTATGGCTAGAATAGATATAGCTTTGGGTAGGTCTTCCAGCAAAAGAAAAATATAATGGGAAAACTCAAGGCTATACAGTAACTGATAGATCAATGGGATGAATCTAAGGAGACCTTAGAATAAGAGAATATCCTGTCTTCAGAAAGGAAGACTCTTATGGAAAGAGAAGAGGTTTTTTGGAAACAAAAATCTCGTGTTCAGTGGCTTAAGGAGGGAGATAGGAACACTGGTTTTTTTCATCTCTTAGCTATGAAACATAGGAAGGCCAACTCAATAACTAAGCTTGTCCTAAATAATGGAAACATTATTACTAAGTATAATGAAATAAGGGAGCAAGCTAGGGCATTCTTTCATAACCTACTTACAAAAGAAAACAATAATGATAGAATTGATAGATCTATGAATCAATTCATTGATAAAATCCCCTATTTGATAATAGAAGAAGATAATCTAGAAATGTTAAAGCCTATATCTGAGAAAGAATTCCATGCTATTTTATTCTCCATGGGTGCTTTTAAAGCCTTGGGTCCTAATGGCTTTCCTCCTATATTCTTTCAGGAATATTGGGAGAATGTAGGAGCAAACCTCATGGCTGCTGTTCGTGATTTTTTTAGATCTGGAAAACTTTTGAAACAAGTTAATAATACCTTCATCATACTTGTTCCTAAAAAATCTCAACCTTCAAACCTTGAATATTTTAGATCCATTAGTTTATGCAACATTGTGTATAAGATATGTACTAAACTGCTGGTCATGAGGATTCAACCCTTGCTTGACAAAATTATTTCTCCTGCTCAGAAAGGTTTCATCTCAGGCAGACAGATTCTTGATGCTGTGATCACCACACATGAGACTATTCACTCCATGGATAAGAACAAAATCCTTGGGATGGCCCTCAAGCTTGACATTTCTAAAGCCTATGATAGAGTCTCATGGACATTTCTATTCCAAGTGATCATAAAATTTGGGTGTAATGATAAATTGTCTTGCTTATTATGGAATGCGGTCTCTTCTGCTAAATTCTTAATGTTGGTTAATGGTGTTCTTAGAGGGGTTTTCTCATCCTTGAGAGGAATTCGTCAGGGAGACCCTCTTTCCCCGTACCTATTCATCATTATGGTTGAGGCACTGGGAAGATACATATAAGCTGATATAGTCTCAAAAAAGTTAGTAGGCATCAAACCTGCCTCTTCCCTTCATCTTATGGTTATACAACAGTTTATAGATGATACCATCTTATTTGGCATCTCATTGGTGATCAAAGCTAGAAGATGGAAGAATATTTTAAATGATTATGCCAGAGACTCGAGACAAAGCATAAATTTCTAGAAAATCAATGTGTACTTCTTCAACACTTCCAATGAACTTAGACATATAATCATTGATATATTAGAATGTGTTGAAGCTGGCCTACTAGCTACCTACCTAGGTCTCCCACTCTCGGTCAAAGAGGTATCTCAAAGTTTTTAGAATGGAATTGTGGAAAGAACAAAGAGGAAACTTCTTGGGTGGAAGGGAAAACTACTCAATAGTGATGGTAAGCTGAAACTTCTTCAAGCATCATTGCAAGGTATTCCTACTTACTTCATGTCTCTTTTTAAAATTCCTACATATTTTGCTAAAAAGTTGGAACAGATCCAAAGGAAATTTTTATGGATGGGAGTGGAAGACAAACAGAGAATGTCTTTAGTCAGATGGGAAAAAGTGTGTCTCCCAAAATCTCATGGTGGACTTAATATAAGATCCATCAAGAACATGAATAAAGCCCTTCTATCAAAAGTTAGTTGGAACCTAATCCATAACAAAAGTGAGTGGGGGGGAATAATGTATGCCAAATACATGCATAACATTGAGGATTCCAACTTTCTTCAATAGGCAAGATTACCCTAGGGGTCTGTGATATGGAATAAAATGCTAAAAGGTAGAAGCCTTCTCAAACAGGGAATTCGATGGAAGCTTGGAAATGGCCAACAGATTAAATTTTGGGAGGATACTTGGTTAAGGGACAAGGCTCTCATCTCTCAAAGAAATTATGGAGAAATTGCTAACTTGACTACCCAATTATTTAGAGATAGGGTCAATGATTATATGGAAAACAACAATGGAACAAGGAGCTGGAAAAACCTTTTAGATTGTTATGTGTATAGGCCTGAGCTTCTCCCAAGAATTTGGGAGATCTAAAAATGTGTTCAAGAGACCAAAAACCCACTCTTCCCTTGAGAGGATGAACAATACTGGTGGCCAGATAAGAATGGATCATTCTCTGTCAAATCTACCTACCATTTGCTTACTCTTGAAACTCAGAATAAGGAGGTTTGGAAAAAGGTTTTAAATCATAAACTTATTCCAAAGATTAACTTGTTTTGGTGGGTTGCTACCCATAACAAAATCCTTACTTAGGACAATCTTCAAAAGAGAGGGTTTACTTTGGTAAACAGATGTTTTCTATGTGGTTCAAAAGAGGAATCAGTTTCACACCTATTTATCCACTGTGAGTTTGCCCAAGATTTATGGGGCATAATACTTAACAACTTTGGTATTGAATGGGTTTGTAACTCTGACCTTAAAGAAGTAATTATCAGCTGGAACTCAACCTTCACACATCCCTAGATTAAGGAATTATGGAAGCAAGTTTTGCCATGTTTATGTTGGACTTTATGGAAAGAGTGCAATCACAAAATTTTTAGGGACACTGCTAGAAATGTTGCTTAGGTGTTTAACTCCTTTGCTAGGACCATCTTGGAAAGTGTTACAACTACTCATATTAGTGTTGTATAGAAACCCCTATCTCAATTTGAAAGACAAATTGCAGCCAAATGGAAGGTTTTAAACCTTATCCATGGGCATGATAATTCCAAAATTCTATAGAGACTTCATACTAAATGGATACCTCATAAACCCAATTGGATGAAACTCAACTTTGATGGGGCATCCAAGTTGAGTGGTAAAGCTAGTGGAGGAGGAATTATAAAGAATTAAAAAGGATGGATGTTTGTTGTCTATGCTGGTGGAATTGGTTTCTAGAGCAATAACTATGCTGAATCTATGGCTTTACTATGGGGATTAACGTTAGCTATATCCCTAGGAATAAAAAAATTGAATATTCAAGGAGATTCTAAGATGGTCATAGATGCCGTTAATAAAGCATCTAACATTGGAATCTAGCTAAAAGACATCATTACTGATATCTAGTTTCTTTTACAAAAGTTTTTCAAAGTTGAGATTACCCATACCTACAGAGAAGGCAACAGGGTCGTTGATGCTTGTGCCAACCTTGGTCAGCAATTCTTAGGATGGAGGGTATGGCGACAAGATGCTCATATTCCCATAAACATTAGAGAGATCATTCAAAAGGAGAGGATGGATCATGAATGATGCACATTGATGACAAAGATATATTTAGAAGGCGGTCCATGTGGAGAAGCCCATCGGGGATCTCAAAAAATGATAACCTTAGTACTTCCTTGATTATCATTATTAATTCTTTGTATCATGAGGGGGAGGCACGAGAGCCGCATCATGAAAACCAAGGGGAAATTATTTTTAAGCATGGGATTAGACGTCCCCACAGTAGGGCATTTCATAAAATGAGCCTTCACATCTACATGTAATGCAAATGGAAGTGAGGTCTAGTTACTTATTCGAAGCTCAAGGCAAAAATTGGGAATTTCATCAGCTGGGTCTATAATCAAAAAGTGGGGGGAGACCGTATTCAAACTAAACCTATCTCCTACTACAAATTTAAAGACAACCCATTAGTTTGGCATTATTGTAAAGAAGGATGTATCAGCCTATATTTGGAAAGGTTGAATGGTTATGACACAAATTTGTCTAAGCAGTTCACGAGATCCTGGTTGAATAGGCAGGTCACTGTGGGTAGTATTAACTTTGAAACCTCTGAAAAGGTGATTTCTATGGCCATAAGAATGACCATGTAGGGTTTGAAGCTCTAAAGGAAAACCAAAACCATGGATTTGGCTAGTCACAAACTATTTTTGGGTGAAGGAGAGGAACTCATCCCGTATCAAGGAGGGTTTAATCGTGCCAAACTTCTAGAGCCATGAGATGGAGTCTGCTACATTCTAATGAAATACTTCACTCTCAAGGGGTGTTATACTAGGTTTTATAACTACCACCTTCCTTTTTTAAATAATTTTAGATGTAATGCGATTATCAACTTTCCTTTCTAACTACTTTCCTCATTATAACACTCTATCCTGAGGGTGAGAGCCAAAATGACCAAGAAGCCAGACATAAAACCTATTCCCCTACACCACAGGCTTATCTTTTGTCTCTACAATTTTCACCATGCCCTTGAGCCAAACAAGAATATCAGAGGTGTTAATGAAGACATTCCCTCAAACCCAGTTTCTGGCAATGTAATTGATGAATCATGGGTTTCCCTTGCTCTTGCCAAATCCAATGATGCCCCTTTCTCCACCCCTATTAAGACCCCTATTAATACCCCCAGCTCCCTTGTGAGTAAAAAGGGAAAGAAGAGGAAGGTTGATGGAGAATAATAAAATTTTGAAGTAAATACAGAAGGGACCCATAGGAATCTAGGCAGGGCCATGGGGGGCCAAGGTGGAAAACCTCATAAGCCTTCCAAAATAAGTAAGGAAGGTTTCCCTTTTGGAGTGCACAAGTTGGGGCAGATCACTAGCAAACTAGACCTGAAGGCTAGGCTGATTGATTATTTAGAAAGTGCTTCAAACAAAGCAACCCAAGATGAAGAGTCTGAAGAGCTATAAATACAAGAAATTTCAAAGGACATAGGAGGGAAACAAGCTTCTTAGGTTTTTGAGGTCACTGAAGAGTAGGGTGCTGACTCTATGGGAACTATTGACAATAAGGGGAATATGCATGTCAAGGAAGCTGGTGAGGGTATGGAGAATGAGAATGATTAGAAAAATAAAATTGGGGCCTTGAAGGACTGAATTCAAAAGCTAGAAAAGGTCTTTGCCAAAGGCCTTTGAAATACAATTCTGCTAAATATGTCTATGTTGGAAGTGGTGGGTAATCCTGGGAATGCTGACAATGCAGAGAATGAGAAACTTAAGGATCTTGTTACTTCTATAGTTATGTAGTTTAGACCTTTTTGACTCTAGTCTTTTCATTGTTTTTGTTTTGCTTCTGGCTATGTTTTTTAGCTGTGTCATTGTTCCTATGCTGACAGCTTTTGCTTGCCTACCTTCTTGTCTTTTTTGACTATATAGGGTTTGGCCCCTAGTTTGCTACCTTACTTAATCAAAAACATAATGTCCCCCATAGAGTGGTGAATATGGTCTTATGCTAATCTTCAGGGGCTATCTTGATCTAATTGTAACTGAAAAATCCATCCATTAAGGATACCATCTCATACCGAGCATTTGATTCAATGATCATGTTGATGTTGGGTAGAGGAAAATCATCTTTAAGGCATGTTTTGTTGATATCATAGAAATTAGTAAAAATATGTATGTTTGGGGTCTTTTTACTCACTGGTACTATGTTAGAAACCCATTCAAAGTAGTCTACTGGTCTGATAAAATTGGTTCCTAATAACTTTTCTAACTCAACCTTAACCAAAAGGGTGATGTGTGGATGCATCTTTATTAGTTTTTGATTTATTGGTTTAACACTAGGGTGAACAACAAGATGATGCATAACTAAATCTAGGTCTAAGCCTGACATGTCAAAGTATGCCCATGCAAAGATGTCTATATAATCCTTAAGAATGGATATAATATGTTCATGTTCTGCTTCAATAAGAGAAGCACCAAGATAAACAATTTTGGGATCCTCATGGGTTCCCAAATTCACTTTTATTATGCTCTCCATAAGGAGTGTGGATCCATCTTCTAGAATTATAGGCAATGTATGGTCATGATAATTTTTCTCTATTATATCTTCTTGTTCCTCCCAAAGATCTAGATAATATGAAGAATCAAAATTTGCCTTCTTAGGTAAAGGCTAATTGGTAAAAACCTCTAGAAACTCATGAGTAAGATGCTCAAATATTTGATTTTATTCTAAAGAGATTCTTGTAGTAGCTATGGAACTTGGGCTAGATGGGCTTTCTATGTCTTGAGGGGATGAGCAAAATTTCCCACCTAAGAGTGTCTGAAATAGGTTTTCACTCAAAGGCTTGTCTTTTTCTTTACTTTTTCCCTAATTGACAAGTGCCTCAAAGAGGTTTTCACCTAAAGATCTTGATGTTTATTCTTTATTATGACCAATAAAGTTTACCTACTCTCCAAAATAGGTAGAAGAATCTAATGAAAAATCAAAACGCTGCTTATGATCACCAATGGGGAATGTATCTCAAAGGCCCATGTATTCTGCAATTGATTCTTCATTTTCAAACTCATCAAGGCATATGACTGGATTTTGTTGATCCCAATCTATGAGTTCAGGGTGGAAAAGGCATATGTTATAGTGAGGGTTTGTATCAGGATGGGAAGTGCCAATGGTAAAGATATAATGTCCTACTTTAGGAAGGGAAGCACCACTAGGACAATTTTTTACTTTAGGATGGGAAACTCTAATAGGCATTATGGTCAATACAACATTTGAATCAAATAAATATGAGTTAGTAAGCTCATCATAAAGGACATAATGGGACATTGTGTTACTTCTAGGAGTCTCATTACTAGTCACTTTAGAAGAGTCACTATCAAATGTTATGAGGTCATCCTTTGGTGGTTTAAATTTGAGACCATAATTCCAATGATCACTCCAGCTGATAAGGGTTGTAAAATTCCTTGTGCTTGTCAGCCAAGGCCTTTCCTTGTATAGTCAAGATGATCCATTATCCTATTAGGGATAGGATACTTTGGATTCTAAAAATAATTAACAAGGCCTTTAGAACATAACCAATCTCCCTCGGTAAAAGCCTCTCAATTTTTCATTGCTGCAATTGTAAGTATAAAAACCACAAGAGGTTTTGGTTGTTTCTTCTTTGGTTTCCAAATCTGATCAAGTTTGTTAGGAGTCTAGGAAGTTTTAGGCTTACTGGATGTTTTAGGTAATTTTGGTAATTTTTCAATATGGAGGACATCCTTCATATGGTACATGAAAATGCCTACATCTTTAATAATAACCTACTTGGCCAGAGTTGTAGGAAATGGATAAGCTAAAGTGGAGGCTAGATCACCAGGATCTATATAATTAGATGGATATGGATGAGAAATGATGGCTTTATTCTTCTTTGTAATGAATTCAGAACCTAGCCAATAGTTATAATTATGAAACTCTACTTCAAGATGTTTGTAGTATTGATATGGCTACTAACAGTGGGAATAGTAACCTCAATCCCATCATGGGGAAACTTAAGGAATTGGTGAAGAGTAGATGGAACTACATGTACTTCATGGATCCAAGGATGACCAAGAAGTATGTTATAAGGAAGCTCATATCCACAATATGGAATAATGTCTGATGAGAAATAGACTGAACCATGATTGGCAACCAAATTGTACTAGATGACTCTCTCTTGGAATTATAGTAAGCCTTGATTGTAATAGTTTATAGTTAAATGTCTTTGTCCATATAGCCCAATCATCATACCAATTTAATAGATATGATGTTCAGCCTTGAACCATTATATATAAGAACCTACTTGATCAATGATCCATAATGATTATCTCAATATATAGTGGGTTATTATGGTTTGGGCTGAGGGTGGACATGTCTTTTTTATCAAATGTGATTTATCGAAATGAAGATAAGTGTCTAACTAGGTTTTATAACTGATCAAGGTTTATATCATTAGGCATAATAGACTCTTGCAAAAGTTTGTTGAAGATGGTTCTATAGACATCAGATGTCTACAAGAGTTCTAATATGGAAATTTGTATAGGGGTTTTATCTAATTGATTCATTAGACTACAAGGCCTTTGAATTGTGGATTGAACTAATTTATTATTTATTGGGATAATATTCCACTTTGAAATCATTTGCATAATGTTCTCATTGGGTTTTATGGAAGAAGTGGGTGAAGGGCCCTAGATGGTAACTCAAGGGCATCTAGTTGTGACTACACAACCTAGAGGTGGCAAGGAGTTATTATAATTAGAAGAAGAAGGCAAAGGGCCTTAGATAGTGACTTGTGGGCACTTAACTATATTTCTACAATTTTGGGTCAATGAAGAGCCTTTATAATTAGAATAAAGGTGTTTTTGTTCAAGATTAGTAACCCATGTAAATGGAGTAGCAACATGATGCTATGAACTCAGTGTAGTATTATGAGGGGGAGAGGGTGTTGACCCTATAATGATGGGTCCTGTGTTGTGAGGAACATGAGATTGGCCACATAGTTTTATAGTAACAGTGGTAATGTGGTTTGCTAAAATGCATCCCATAGTATTATTATAGTTGTAAGGTACATTATTATAAGCCATACGATTAGTATGGGAATTATGATCTTGATTATGCTTATTATGATTTTGACCTTGTTGTTGGTTCTGATTCTATCTCTATCCTTGATTGTGGCCATTTTGATTGGTTTTTAGTGGTGGTGGATCATGTCAAGGAAAGGGGTCTTTATATATTCCCATATCTTGATTTGTGTCCCGATTAGGGGCCAACTTAATTTCTAGTTCACCATTTTTAATAAAGTCCTCAATAATATGTCATAATTGAATGCAATGATATGCACCATGACCAACAACACGATGAAATTTACACCATTCATTCTCTTTATACCAATCTAGTTTTGGTTGATTTTGAGGAAATGGCCTTGATATTGGCCATATATTTAAATTAGTTGTAATGAGATTTTGTAACATTGTTTCAATTAATTCTCCTAGCTTGATAAAGACGCTAAATTTTTTATGAAATGTCCTTCATGGAGGTTGTCTCTGCAAAGTAGGTAGTGGATTTGGGGGAGTTAATTGTACATGTCTTATTTTAGTCACCTCATTTCCAACCATGTTTTTATTTTTTCTAAAGCCTTTAGGATTATCCTGCATAACTATTTCAGCTAGTGATATAGTCTAATTAGATGCTTGACTTTGCACAAAAATATTAACAAGGCCCTTAGCAATAAGAGCCTTATTAATCTACACTCTTTTGTCAATAACTTCTTCAAATGAATTAGCATAAGCTAATTGTAGATTATGTACAACTTTAGTATATAAATTTTATGCAATGATATCAACCAGCTATTTGTCTGGCAAATTATGTTGAAAGTGGCTTGCCAATGCTCTCCACCTTTGTAGATATGTGATAAAACTTTCACCATCATATTTCTTGGATTCACATAAGTCAAAAATGGTTAATTCATGTTCTATGTTATATGAGAAATGGTTAACAAACTTTTTTGATAAGTCATTCCAATCCACAACTGATCCCTTGGGTAGTTTAAGTAGCCAATCAAGAGCTTGTCCCACTAAACTTCATAGAAATAGCCGTAGTAAGTTCTTGCTACTATAAGAAACCTCTTGAAATAAGATGAATAATACATGTATGTGTTCAAATGGATATCCTTTTCCTTTGTACTTGTCAAATTTGGGTGCCTCAAAATGAGGTGGAAAGGGGTTTTGGAGAATAGATAAATCAAATGGATATGGGCATATCTCATTGAATTTGTACTTTTTGACTCTATTATTTGTCTCTAATATTTGAACAATTTCATTCATAGAATTCCATTCTTAAATGTTTATCACATTTGTGGATTTAATAAGATGTTGGGGTGTAATCTGCCCCTGGTTTCATTACTTTTGGGGTGGAATGTGCCCCTAGTTTTGTTGTTGTTGGGGTGGAATGTGCCCCTAGTTTTGTTATTGTTGGGGTGGAATGTGCCCCTAGTTTTGTTATTTTTGGGGTGGAATGTGCCCCTCATTTTTTTTCTATTAGGGTGGAATGTACCCCTAGTTTTTTGTGGATCTATATGGAGTGTATACCTTTTGATCCATGACTTGGTTCTAATTTTCTCCTTGAGTTAAGAATATAGGCCATTTATTCTTGGATTGTAAAACATTCCTTGAATTTGCTTGTTTCATACTTTCCTGATCTTGGAAATTTCTATGTTTTTTTACCAATTTTTGTGTTGGTTGAAAATAACTAGCCTAATGGCTTAAGGGATTTCCTCATTTCAAATTGAATGTTTAGTTTTTTGAGTTTGTAAAGTAACAAGAGGTTCTTGATGATTGAAGAATGTATGATCAATGTCAAATGGAACACTTTTTAAGGTCTCTTATGACTTTGACTATTCATTTAGATTACCTTGAACCACTATGGTAATATCCTAATCTAATATTTGTTGCATACTTTCAACCACATTTCCTTGTTCTTTTGAAGCATCATTGTGAATTGAAGTGGCAACTAGGGAGTCAGTTAAGTCTGTGACAAGTTGATATGTATATCATTGACTTATTATATTGATCTTAGCTAGAAGATATAGATTTATGGTTTTTGACTCTATTTGTATTTTTAATACTTTATTAGAGGAAGAATTTATGTCTATTCATGAAAAAACTTGCTCTTTCCATCATTGTTCTCCTTCTCTATCTAAGGTATGCAATTTTTCTATAGGAAAGTCAGAAGGTATTCTTGCACTTGATTATATCAATCTAAGAAGGGATTCATCTTGATCTTCTTGGGGTTGATATTCATTGTAATCATCTTCAGATCCTAATATTGTGGGGATATCATAAAAAATAATGGGGTTATCTTGACCATCATAAAATTGCTCATTTTCATAACTAAGGCCATAACAGGCCCCACTACGAGTGAACCTTTGACTCATGTCTAAAAGAGTTGTTCTTTGTGTTTGACTAAATTTAGACCAATGCTTGGCAGCCAAACAAATTATTCTTTGTATCTCTTTTAAACAAATAACCAAGGTACCAATAAGACTATAAGGCAGGGTGGTTTGAAACCATGCACAATGTAGAATATTTGGTTCATGATTTTACTCAACCTTTGGTAAGGTTGAAATCATATAGATCGGAAGAGGGTAAGGTATATCAAAGTCCCAAGGTGAAACCTAGTACACCAAAACCTAGATCTTTGTGATATACATGTACTATAAAACCTAGTTTCAACTTTGACAAGTTGACCCTAGAATTTTAGAGGAAAGCTCTCTAAATTATGAAGAAGACAAAATGCAATAAGAAACTCAAGATGTAAAAACATACATGAATCACTAAGTATAAAGATAAGACCAAATAGGTAGCACAATGTCACCAAATGATTCTAGTAGGAAAAAATATGTTCTAGGACTCAAAGCATGAGAGATACGTAATATGACTTGAGTCCACCAAGATTATAATATGATTTTGATTCTTAATAAATGACCTTCAATAAAAATGGAAAATTAAACCCAAATTAAAACAAGCTTAGTGCACAAATGGTGAACCCTCTTTGATGCACCAACCTTTAGAACTAAGAAAGGTTCAATTTTGAATGTGGATTATAAATGAATAATTTAAACAAATTGGGTAAAAGATCTAGACTCAATTGGGTAGCATGACTATACCAAAGTGAATTACATGACACAAAGTTTTTATAACAATTTGAAAAAGGAAAAAATGATTTTTCTAATTGGATAGTGTAATTCCTCCCTTAATAAAATTGAGGATAATGTGTTTTAGTTATGTTCAATGAGATAACAAGTAGTTTTAGACACAAATCAAGACCAAGTAAGCTAATGACAAAAAACAAATGTCTTAAGTCTAAACTAACAAGGTATGGCAAAGTGGGGTTTACTAAACTAGAATTTTTTTTATCATTCTAGGGGAATCAATTACACAATGACTTTCACATCAAATGATGCAAAAGACAAGCACACAAATTAGGTAACTGTTGCATTGGCTATTTGTAAAAAGGTCTAGTCCTTTTTAAAACCACTACATCCTATTGTTTGCTCAGTGTATTGTGATGTCTAAATGTAGATACATCCCATGTAAAACTCCAATTAGGAGCCAAATGAAGTCAATGTCAGGATATGAAACCCTAGGTCAAATCTTTCCTAAAGAACTCATGGGAGGTAATGATGTCCCCCTCGCAAGCCAAGTTTGCATTAAAAAAAAAAATGAAAGTAGAAAGACTTTAGGGTCATTTTCAAGATCACCCAAACTTTAATGAGTTTTTGGGGAGCGCTTTAGATGACATTCTATCTAAGCCTTGGACTAGGATACTTGCAATAGGAATGGTAGTTTTAATTCCAAGGGTTCTCTAAAGGGGACAAATGGAAGAACATATAGGTAGCACCCCTCTTTTTTCTAAATAAATATTTAACTTAAACAACTAATTAAATACAGAAACTTGGAAAGGTGAGTTCATTTTTAAACCCAAATGGAAAATGAGGTGGTTTTCATTTGACCCCTTGGTCTTAGTTATAACTTTGAAACTAATGCTAAAAACTCACTTAAGCACCTAAATATTACTTTAACCACCTAAAATAATGTTCATAATTCATTTTAAGCATGAAAAAGGTGATCTAAACATGGTTTTTAGCAAATGTCAAGTTTGGTCCTGTAACAAAAATGTTAGCATGTCATTTAGCCTTGAAGCTCTTTTAAGTTTGAGACAATGAACTTTAAAAAAAGAGCTCTCAGGTCTATGTTCTAAGAAAAACATAGTGATTGATGTCATTTATATAACTAATGATAGTTACATTTGTTAATCGATGATGGTTATCTAACTAACATCAGTTATATCAATGTGATCAATGATAGTTATCCAACTGATGTCAGTTATTGTGTAAACATGTGGCAAATAAAAACTAGCAAAATAAAGTTAGAAAATCAATTTATAAGAGTTTTAATGATCCAAATGAATATTTTGAATTTTAAAAATGATATTCTTCATGTGTGGGATGAATCTAGTCCCACTGGGCATGGCAAGATGTAGAAAGGATTACAAAGCAAGTTAGTCAAACATTAATTCATAAATCATGAAAAATGCATAAATAACTAACTAACTAAGCCTATCTATTCCTATGGGAATTAAAAAGGATATAAAGAAATAAACATTATATTGCCTTCCCAAATGGATTCACCATACCTATGTGGCTCAAAATCATGTTCTCACTTGATCAAGCATCATTGTCTTTATCAACAAAGGTGGCAAACTCCTGAGTGTCTCAAAAACACTCCATAAAACCTAGGATCATGATTCAAAATCACTAAAGTAGAATATAAATGAAGCTTGGAAAAAAATAAATGATCAAATTCAAATGATTTTGGAAAGAATTTAACATTATAACTTTGCAATATTCAAGCTTAAAATTCATGTCCATGGCCTCTCTATTTATAGATTTTTGAGATTGGTCAAGATCAACCATGATTGTCCATCTAAAGATTGAGATGTGTGGCCATGGATAATCATAATATTTGGAATTAAATCCATAACTATCTTAATTATGACCTTGGAAGAAGGGGCATTGAAGAGGCATGGGAGGCATTAACTAGGCATGGGTGACCCATAATCCTGATATTTATGACATTTATGGCCTAGGGATGTCTTCCCAAAAAATGATGTCACCTAATGATGAAGTTAATAGGAATAAATTTTAAAAAATAAATATTAAAAAATTCTCATGGAAAATCCACTTGAGCTCTTCATTTTGATTAATTAGCCTTAAACAAGGTTAATCAACATTTTGCAATTATTTGAAAATTGGTGCACAATTAATCAAAATGGTCAGAAAGTCATATTACTGCATCATAATTTGATTGGAGAGGAAATTTAAGGTGATGTTATGTGAATTGGAAATTTATTAAAATTTTTATGTTTCCAACACCAAATAACAAATGTACGTGACATGTACCAATAAATTAGAAGAAAAGAGTGATCTAGAGCACTAAATGGCAAAATTGTCATTATGACTCGAAATGATCTAATCAAAGCTAGTTGGCCCATAAAATGTATTTAAATATTTAGGGATAATTTGACCTAAATTGGCACTTTTAAGTGATAATTTTTAAACATTTAGGGCATTTTATGGATTTTGACCTAATATGTGCATTTGAGTGTAATTTGAGTAAGACTAACAATTTTAACACAAATGGTGTTAGGAATTTGATGTTTACATGGAGTAACCTATTGATTTTATTTTATTTATGATTTATATCTCATGTTTGTATGTATGTGTTTCAACTTATGTCACCTTCTTGACATTATATTTTTCTTTTGGTCCACCTTTATATCCTCATCCCCTAAACCTGTAGGTTACATGCACAAAGGGGGTGCCCTCTGTCTGAGACAAAACAAAGGGAACTCCCCTATTTCCTTAGATGAAAGTGAATATTTTAGGGTCATAAAAAATTTATAATGATTTTATACTTAAAAAACCCATCCCTTCACTAGGTCATTTACCCATCCAAAGGCCTCAAATTCTAAGATAGACTAGTCAAGTAAGGACTGTGTGTGAACCTTTTCCAAGTGGATTATATTTTATGACTGAGGGTTCCTTCCTTCATTATTTATCCACTATGAAAGTTTTTTTATATTATTATGCTCCTTATGAAGTTGAAAATTATCTCCAATCTATCAATTCAACCTTCAAATCTCTCACAAGCCCCTCATATTGCTTGCCTGAAATGATTGTGTTACATTGCCTCAATTGGGGTCCAACTATAGGTTACTTGCATGGTTTTATCTCAAAAACATTGTTAAAATATTATTTATAAACCAATAGAATAATTTTATACTTTTTTCAAGTCACTTTATCCATCTTTAATGTTTTATCATCACCTAGACCTACTCCTTGGTGCTCATTGCCAACATCATCATACATAGGGTTATAGGTGTATGTTAAGGCCTTAAGAGGTCTATGTAATCTTGGAATGTATTGATAAGGGTTAATATATTTCATAATATATTTTATGAATTTTATCATATGATATTACATCATGTTAACTTCACTTATAACCCTCCTATGCACTTGAGTTCCCAAACTGAGCTCCTCCTTTCATGACTGTGAACCCCTACCTATTTGACCCCTACTATAGGTTTCTTATGGATTTGGAAGGCCATAAATTTTTCTCATTAATATTATTGAATCATTTAAAAATATTTAAATAATACTTTAAGACCATAAACATTCTTTAACCCTTATATATTTAGGAAAGGAAATAAAGTTTTCAAACCTGAAACCTATACTGGTTGTAAGTGCTCACAAGCCTATCTACAGACTGTAGGGCTTCTTGAGGAGCATGACATCACTCTAACATTTATTTTTTATGATCATTTATATCATTAAAATTAAATTTATTGACTAGATACATTTTATCATGGGGTTATGTTTTAGGATATGCAACTTTGAATGAAGGGTTTCTTTTTCCTCTCAGGCATGTAGATGATAATGCCTAGATTTAGTCTTTTATAGGCAATTTTGAACACTCAAAACTTCATCCTCCACTAATATTTTACCCTCTAAAATCTTCCAAGGTATTGTATTATTATAGTAATATAAAACCAAGCTAATATTGTGCCTTAAAATCATTTATCTCCATGTCATGTGTTAATCACAAATGCCCCCTAACCTATATTTTTGCTTTTTAGGGAAACTATCCCTTTATCAATCCCTACATCCTCTAAGATGTTTAACCCTTCCATTTTACATTAAAAACTTCATATAAGGATTTTTATGATTAAAAAAACTTACCAAGACTCCAAATAAAGGTTTTTTCAAGTTTTAACCTCTGAAACAAGGACTTTCCTAGTTCTGAGATGCCACTTATAGGTGGGTGTTTTCATTCACAAGCAATAAGGGTGAGTGAATTAGTAAAATGTATGATTAATTCAATTAAAATGATATTTGAGATATTAAAATTATTCAAAATATACCCCTTTCATTTACAATACCTTTTTTAGTTTAAAAATTCCTTCTCAACATGTTAGTCTTCATGAAATACCTTTAGATATTAATGGCTACCTGATTGTGTGAGTGTATGTTTAGGCAATGGAGAGTGAGTTTCAATTTCAAGGATAATGTACGTTATTAAAATTTTTAAATTAAATCCACTCAAATTTTGAGGATTTAATTAAACCAAAATAGCCTCATTTCAACTTGATCTTCCCTTCAGGCATCTGGCTGACTGGTATGACAATCAAACAACAAATTGAATAAATGGTGGTCTATGACTGCATTCATGAGGATTTTGTTATATAATAAGATCAAGAAGGTAAATATAAAAATATAAAATTTAAACATGGAATAAATTACATATTATAAGCCCTTGGAACTACTAACTAAGCATGAAACTCTAAAAATGGTGGAAAATGTCTATCACTCTCAAAAGAAGCCAATTTGTAAAATTGAGGTTATTAGCTCATCAAATTAACTTTAAAAATGAATTAAAGAATGATAATAATTAATAGAGATATTCAAAATCATCTTAAACAAATATAATCAAATGGATTGTACAGAGCTTCTCAAATCAAGGCAAAAGTTGTAGGGTACACAAATTAGTAGACACATTTGAAAGGTCAACTTCATGAGGATGGCTCATGAAGCATAAAATAACATTTTTAAAATAATTATATTTAAATTAATGTGTCTTAGTTTACAAAAAATTACCAAAAGCATTTTCCTTGAAACATTTTGAGTTGTTCATACCAAGCAAAAACTTGAATGTCACTTTTACTTGCCAAGAAAGGTGAAAAGGGAGTTGAAAAATTTTGAGAAATAAATGAAACTTAAAAATAAAACCAAGCATGTAATTGAGAATGGGGAGGCTGAGTAGGAAATTCCTAACAATTTCCCACATGGCACACTTCCCAAAGAGGCCATACAAGTGCCAAACTCTTCTTGTCTTTCAAGAAAACTACCTTTTCTTCTACATAACCTAACATATTTCAATTTTTTTAGTTACTTACAAACTATAGGGACATTAAATCATATTTTTTAACCTTCACGCTTCCCAATAATCTCATAAAACTCATTAAATGCACCTTTTTGACCCCTAAAATGACTCAAAATGACTAAAGGGACTAAAACAACTAATGAACAAGGCTAGTACAAAATTATGTGACCTTAAATAACCTATAAAACATCTTGAAACATATATATTAGGCCCCTAACGCACCTAAAAGTAAATTTTTTTACTAGGGTTCCCAAATTTGATTAAAAAGTCAAATTTGGTCAACAAGAACCTCACATTATATTCCACCCATTACAACCAATGTTCAAAATCCTCTTGTTACACCCATAAAAAGAGCACCTAACATTTTAAATTCCAAAATTAACATGGTTGAAACCAATCATACTAATAATCTAGATGGTTCCCAATTATTCAATAACCTTGATGATAATACTATTTACACTCCTCACAAGAATGGTGGCCTTACCAAGCATCCTTCTTCTTCTACCACACTTAAGATAACTAACACCAATGTTGGTAATCCTCCACCTACAAATAATCCTCCTCCCACCAAAAATAATAATCCTCTTCTTATCAATAATAATACCCCTCCTACAAGCACCAACCCACCTATTGATACAACTCAACTTCTTGCCTAAATCATTCAAAAAATGAACATCATGCAAACTTCCAATCAATCTCAAATGATGACCATGCAACAACACTTATGCATCATGATTAGTCAACCACCTCAAGTCATCATGTCTCAACCAAATCCAAATTGTTTCTCTCCTCCTCTTAGAGATGCAAATGGGAATATCATTACTCAACCTCCAATAAATAACAAAATGATTCAACATCTTAAAAATAAACCTTTAGCCACATTCATTGCATCTATAGATATTGGAAACATTTCTCCAACTATCACATATAATGGGACTAAGTACCCTACT
This sequence comes from Torreya grandis, assembly GCA_037957365.1. Lineage (NCBI taxonomy): Eukaryota > Viridiplantae > Streptophyta > Pinopsida > Cupressales > Taxaceae > Torreya > Torreya grandis. The sequence continues at coordinate 1,004,802 of JARHVA010005625.1, forward strand.
ATCTTTCTTAAGTATTTTAGTAATCTTTATAAAGAATGGATCCAAACTAACACCTTTGTTACCCCCAAACTCTTATCCAAAACCTTTGTTGGTGATGCACTTGAATGGTACAACCAACTTCCTATACATTCCATCTCACAACTAGAGGATTTAGTCAATGCTCTAGTGAAATAATTCCAACATGATGACCTTTTTTAAAATTACCTTAGCTATTTCATCAATGTCAAGTAACTTCCTAATGAATATACTCATACTTTCATCAAATGATGAAAGTCTCTTGCTCATAAGGTGAACCATAACATGAATGATGACACTATTTTAAAACTATTTGTCACCACTCTTAAGGATCCTCTTCAATACAAAGTTTTAATCTTTTCACCTAAAACTTTTGAAGAGACCTTAGACTAAGAAAAAAGGCAAGACTTTCTTATGACTCAATTTGAACTATCTCAAACAAATACCAAAGCATCTTTCCAATATTCTCATAACATTGATCTATCTAAGCCTATACAACCTCAAAATTGAGCATCTAATTCAACTAATTTTAACCCAACCCACCCCTATTGAGTCTAGAACAACTTATGATGAAATTACCAACCTTTAAACCCATGAGATTTGATCCTTCCAAACATCCTCCAAAGTGGTACAATCTAGATAAATTATATTGGTGTCATGCTACTATTGGTCATTCTAATGAGTCTTATCATGATCTTCATTTATTTCTTGTTTATTCCTTTCTTGGTCCATATTTCAATCTTGATAATCTCACAAAACAACATTATCAAGACTATATTCAAGCTTCTCAAACTCAATCTCAAGAGAAATAATCACACCAACATTAATTAAATAATGAACACACCTTATCTACTAATTTTTTTCACACAATAGTTGATCCTTCTTCCTATACCAATAAAGAAAGGATAGCTAACATGACCAGATTTAAACATATTATTGCATCCATTGAACCTCAACCTATTAGGCCACATGAACCAAAAGATTACCTAGTTCAAATACCTACTCCAAAGCACATCATTCATGGTCCTCCTTTACCTTCTTTATCTCTTCATACCTCTCTTACACATCATATGTCACATGAAACATCCTTAAAAACTAAAAAACCAACACATTTGCCTATTTCCAAATGCACCTACCCACCCAATGCAAGTCATTCTAATAGCTCAATGTTACCTCCCTTCAACTCACTTTGGGGCATCTTGTGATGCCCACCCATATATTTATTTAGACTTTGGCTCATCTTGCGATACCCATCCCTACAACCACTTACCCTTTGAGGCATATAGTGATGCCCACTATTCTACAATACATAATAACAAACACATCTAGCTTCAAGAAACATTCTAAGACTTATAGACTTGTCCTTCACATGTTCATCTTTGATATAGATGTTAGCATAGATATTACTTGTTCCTTTTGTCTCATGTTTCTTTATTTTTATGCATTTTTTTCTACTTTTAGTTTCACTTTAATATCACCATCATATTCCTTTATGTTCTTTAAAATTATTACACTTCACATTTGGCATTTGTTTTACCATTTTTTATCTCTTTCCCATTTGTCCGTTTATGTCACTTTTTGCCTTAGTAGCTTTATGATCATTTTTTCCCTTTTATTTAGCATTTACCTCTTGATGTACCATAGTATTATTTATCTTTTGAAATTTCTCTTTTTAGCACCCTCATGGGTTTGTCTTTTGTGATCTTCTTTGTAAGACCATGGATAGGACCCAACCATCGTCACAAAATTACTATCTTTTACTTATGTTTTTCTCACTTTTGTTTCTTTCTAATGTTATTTTGGCATCCTTTGGGTTTTTATTTGTGAGGTTATTTGTCAAAAAACTCCCTCAATTTATGCTTATTATCACCCCTATGGTTCCCTCTTTTATGAGTTGATTTGTAAGACCATGGATAGGACCTGGCCCTCATAAAATTACCATCTTTTCATGTTCTTGATCTTTGTTCTTAAAATTTAGGTTAAGCTTCTTTTGCTAGATATAGTTTGCATAAAAATCTATGTTAGAATGTTTTCCTCCACTTCCATCATTCTTATGATAAGGAATCACCTTTTACTGTCATTATATGCCTCTTTTTTTCCCTTTGTCACATTTTTTGTAATTTGAAGCAATTCAAAATTTTCCATGTGTCATCTCCTCTTGATTTCACCTTTCTTCAATCTCGATATTGGATAAAATAAGGTCAAAGTCAAGATATCACTTTTATTTCACCTAGATTTATGAGACTCTTATATCCCATGCTCTTTGAAGTTCTCTCACTTAGCAACCATGTCCCAAGTTTTCAAATGAAAGTCGTCTTTAACACCCATGCTTAGTCTTCCAAATTTGTATAGAGGAGGAATAGAAAAAGTCATCAAGAAATTTAAAAGTCAAATCATTTGAAACAAAATGAAATGATATTTAAAAGATAATATAAAAATCTCAAAAGTCAAATTACACCAAAATATTTGATTATAAGCACATCTCCTATCTTTAATCAAATCTCAAAATCCACAATTGGCTTCGCATAGAGCCGAAGACCTTTGGGGTGTGGTAGGCTAGTAGATCAAAATAGGGGATTTCAAAAAACTCTATGGTTCTACCTACTTTCTCATGTAATTACCCAATCTTCATAGTAGACCAATGGATCTATAAGGGGTCTTGAAGAATGGGAAACATGTCATGAAGATGTAGGTCCATTTTAATTTTCATGCATATAGCCTTCATGGGATGATCTCTATACTCCATTTATTAACCTAAGACTTGTGTAGCTAATAAAATTTCTTCATATTCCTTAAGGTTTGAAGTCCTCTTATTTTAACAAACCTAATTTGAGTGTCTTGACTTTGATAAAGAGTTCCTCTACTTTGATTTTTCCTTCATTATCCTCTCTACCCATTTAAATTCCTCCCTTTATAAGTAAATTGTGATTCCAAATTTGTTTTCCCTCTTCTTTACTTCCTTCTTCATCTCTTAAAAGCATTCTAGCAATACTTTGTTTTAATTTTATCTATCCTTAGAAGTGAAACATGTTTGAGTAAATATGGATCATTATTTTCTTTCATTTGTCATTATTTTGCTACCCTTATATTGCAAATAGCTGAGTATACACCCTTTTGCCATTATTGCATACTTATCTTTATGTATGCCTTCTTTATGTTTTTTACATCTTGACTTACATTTCATTCGACATTCCTTATTACTTTTTCTTTATGTTTTGATTATTTCATGTCTATCTTACATTAGCCTACTTTTTACTTTCTTACATATCTTTGTCAGAGTTTTCTTACATTGATATTCCAATTGTCATTCATGTTTTACATGCTTCCTATCTTTGATTTAGTATATTCTACATTTATTTTTTTCCATTTAACATTAATTTTTACCATTTATGTTTTACATGTTTTCTTATAATTTGTCTTTTGTTTTATATCATTTTTCATCCTTTTCTTATCACTTTTCCTTCATTTGCCAATCATTTGTCATTCATTTGACATCCTTTTTGTCATTCATTTTCCATCATTTTCCATTTATTTTCTATCATTTATCATTTATTTACCATCCTTTTTATCATTAATTTACCTTAAATATCCTAAACCTTTCTTTAAAAATACTAATTTTCCAAATATTCCTAAAATCTCAATCTAACCACTATATGCCTATCTTCTAGAAATTTTGATTTTTGGCTATTTTTTACACTAACTTATACAGGTTCACCTAGTGTGCTTTACATTAGTTTCCTTCACTTTCCTATAGTCTACTTCTATATCTACAACACTAAGGTAATATAAAGGTATGTCTTTCTCAATTCTATCCTTTCATTTATCTTATTTTCTTCTTATTGTACCATACTTAGCATCAATGTTATGTGCTATCACATTCTATCCTTGAAGCACCATCCCATATTGCACTTACATGAAATGTGATGAGCTTTAGCTAGGGAATATCTATACAAATAATATTTTTAAACTTTTATTGATTACTGACACACTGTATCTTGTAGGAACTTGTCAAATCTCAATCTCTCTAAGTGCATGCCTTAAGGGGTACACCGAGAAAGGGGTGGGTAGACCATCATTGATTCATAAGATTGTTGTTCCTTTTTCCACTTTCCATTTGTACTCTTTCTTCCTAAAACCATGAACCATAGGCTTATTCTTATCTTTCCTAATCATTCCTATCACTTTCCATACTATATCCCTCTTTTCCTTGCTTTATATCCCTTATATCCCTTATTCCTATTTAGCTTTGTATCCTAGAGCTGATTTATCTTGGTTAGTTTTAAAAACCACAACAATCTCTTATGATGCACCTTGGCTAAGGGAGAGTTTTAGGCTCAGCATGTTCATCTTCAAAGGTAAGTATTCCTAGCTTTATTTATCCTTTGTAAGAGTAGATATATAATTAAGTATGTATTCTTCTCTTACATGTATTAGGATTCTATATACATTGACATTAATATATGTCTATTATGCATGTTTAGTTTAGTTATTATTTATTTAATTTATTTTAACCCCCACTTTGTACCATAAAATTTGCTTCACACTAATTAGTTTACTTTTTTATTATAATAGCTTACTTTTTGGTTTATTAAAATAAGTGAAATATCAAATCATAAGAATATTTTAGGGTTTTGAAATTATGTTAGATTGTAGGCTTTAGAACCCTTCCTAAATGATATATTTTGATAAGTGATACAAGTGATCCCCTAATCAGGTCTAATAGATCCCCGTATTGGTCATTCTCTCACTTAACAAGTACATACCCAATTGGAAGTGTAGGTGTGATCTGTCTTATCTAATCCAAGATTAATCATGTACATCATGTGATTTTGATTGAATACACTACCATCTATTTTCATTGCATAAAATATTGATGGCTTTACTTGACTATTTTATTACAAGGGATTTGAAGTCTTAAAAGTGATCAAATATATTAGACTTCAACTTACTAAAATACATCCATGTATACCTTAAAAAATCATCAATGATGGTAAGAATATATCTAGTCTTACTAAATGAAAATTATAGAAAAAATACCAAAAATATCACTATAGACTAGCTCCAAAATATGTGTAGCTCTCCATGATTTTCCTTTGTCATACTTATCTTTAGGATGCTTAATAAGTATGTAACCCTATAAAACATGGTTAGATAAATAGACATAAAGTAACCCTTAAACCATGCCATTACTACTGAGTTTTTCTTGGTAACAATATTTAATATGGTTGAATTTATCATGCCATAATTTACTCACCCAATTAGTACGAGTGAGTAGAGCACTAGAGGGTTGATCAAAAGCAAACTATGAGAAAGTATACAACCATGACTGGTGATCTACTTTACCAACTATAACTATAAAATTAATCTATAATTCCCTAAAAACCATGGAATTAGGTATGAATTCAACTCTCTTACCTAAATTAATGTGAGTGATCCGATAAATAGATAGGAGATTAGTTGATAATGAGGGAACACATAAAAAATCCTAAAATGTACCATTAGTCACTTCAAAATACCCTCTCTCACAAAATTCTACATAAGTATCATCACCCATAAAAATGGAAGGCACATAACAAGGATACATAAACAAGAAAATATCATGTGATGAAGCCATGTGGTGTGAGGCACCATAATCAATCACCCATGTGGATGGTTGGGATGCAACTGTAATAGGGACCTTGCCCTTAACTTTTCCCTCACTACTATATTTTGTCTTAAAATACTTTTATGTTGATAAACTCTTTTTGACTAAATTAAGGAGACTAATGTTGTTTTTCTCAAACATATTTGTGATTCGGTGAATCTATTTATTCATACATTTGGTTTCATCATGCCCAATTTTCTTACAATAAACACATGTGAACCTCTTTTTCTTAGGTTTCCCACCTAAAGAAGAGGTCTCAGTTGATGTTTTGGATATATAATTAGTTTATTGACCCTTTATTTGATCTTGGTCCTTCTTGTTCTATTTTTTATCCTTACTATAGGAAGCTTTCTATTTGTCATGACATAATTAAGGATTGATTTAAAGCTTCATTGTACCCATATGAATAAGATTATATTTCTCATGATTCAATTTAGTAGAAAAATAATTCAAGGATGACATGGTCTATGTAGGTTCAAGGGAATGCTTAGTGGCATGGAAGGTAGGAACAAAAATAGAATAGTCAGAACCTAATTTGGCAAGGATTGAAAGGATTAATTGTTAATCCTTCTTGTCTATGCCACATACTTTTAACTACAACCTGAGTGATTTTAATTTGGTGAAGAAGTCTTGTATCATGTCAAAAAAATTTAAGATTAAAATGATGATTCTATTCTCTAACTCATGACCCCTTATTACATCCTACTTCCAAAATATGTTTGCCTGTATGGTCTAAACATCATTAGGAGTAATAACATATTTTATTCTTTCATAGTCCATATACTTGAAATTTGCTTTTGGAAAAATTGTGTGAAGAATTTTGACCTTGATGTCTTGAATTATGTATTTCTCCTAAACAAGGATTATGGGAGGTGATCTGAAATATTGAGGTAAAAATTCTTCACATATTTTATTCACAAGCAAATTTTAATCATTAAGAGTATTTGAATATTCAATTTGAAAGAGAAAATTGGGAGAAATTAACATGAATAATATAAAATAGGCCTCATCACATATTATAAACCACTTCACCTTATCTACATATGGTTTTGGTTTTATTTCAGTACCCATCATTATTCGATGTAAGTAATTAATCCTCAAGTAGATTTGAACTTTGGTTTTCCACTCAAGATAGTTGAATGGTGTAAGAAGTGGAATAAAATTTTGATCCATAGTACAACACCCCCTAAATTTATAGAGGTTTAATTCTAAAAGTCCCTATAATATCATTAATTCATATAGCTCAAAAAAATTCATGATTTAAAATAAAATGACACCTCAAAAGGAGTTGCTTGCTGAAATTTATAGGAGTTTGAAGTTCTTAAAAAAAATTCACCTTGAAAATAAATAAATTGGCTTGAAAAAGTTTTAGACCCAAATTTTATTACAAAATTCAAGCCCCCTTAGGTTGTTTGTGACCTAGGGATAACCGCCATATGACCAGGGGTTAAGACACAGGATGAGTGCAAGCATCATGTTTTGATGAGTGTTTTAGTGTGTGTCTAAGCATGTGTCTGATTTGATAGGTGTCTGAACAAGAATAAGGGTTTATCATGTGTTCATGTAGGCATCAAGTTTTAGTAGGCATCTATATAGGGGTTGAATTATGGCTAGTTTTTTGTAGGGTTCAAATTCCAATAGGTTTTTAAATAAGGGTTAGATTATGTGATGGGTCTACACATGCATCAAGATCCAAAGATGTTTGTGCAGGGGAATAATTCCATCAAACCTTCTAAGTGCAAAAAAAAACCTTCAGATCTAGTACTAAAATGAAAAAACCATAAAATACTCACTAATTTTATTTAGAAAACCATAAAATCCTAGAAATGGTTTTTAATTATAATTACATGCCATTTGGATTTGTGTAGATTCTAAGAAAAAACCATAAAACCTTCAAAAAAAATAGGTCAAAATTGACTATCATGAAGCTAGGTCATGTTTACAATTGTTCCTAGGGTTTTGACACCTTACGAGTTCGATGGAATAGGTTGTTTTTGTGAAAAAACACTAGACAAAAGATGGTCTAAAAAAATAAAATTTCCCTTATTCTTTTTCTAAATCTAGATCAATAAAGGAACCCAAAAGAAGAGCGAAATCTAAGAAATGGTGAATCTATAATATGCAAGATCAAATAATTCTAAATATATGACTTACAAGATAAAATTCAAGATTTCAAAACATAAGCTATGGCATTCAACTACCAACATCACCCTGATATCATTTTAATGTGGCATATAATTGAGGATCAAGAATTAGATAGAAATAAATGTATGAATCTATGTAACATGAAAAATGAGATAAATAGAATATATATCTCATTATATAAGAACATATATGAGAAATGAGAATCTTTTTTTCAAAATTCAAAGATTGAGTTATGATAAATCTCCAAAAAAGCTTTAGGAAATGTACATTTATAGAGAAGTAAAATGTTACCAAAAAAGAGATGTGTGTGAAACTCAAAATTAGAAAATAAGTTAAGCCATATTTTCATAATGACCTATTATAAAATATAAGCAAGATAAATAATATGCATAGGAAAAAACATATAAGGGTATTACAAATATGGAGTAACATTTGGTTGACCATTATGGACAAAATGAAAAATAAAGAAAGGAATAATGAGTTTGTTAGGGTTTTGGTCTACACATTGCTATAACTATGGGAGATTTTAATCAATAAGAAGAGAAAGAATAGGTGTTTACCTCAAGGGAAGATAACCAATTGAATATGTGTTTACTAAAGGGGGTGGTTGGCCAAAAATAATCTTGAAATAGATAAACATGAGTGTGGTAGGGTTTGGGCTACACATTTTCTACATCAATGGACCATTCAACATTGTTGAATCTATGAGAAGGGGTTAAAAATGTTTAAGGACAACTTGTAAACTATGATATGGTGGGTGGTGTTTGGCATTGTGCCCAAACTAACTTAGAGGAGGATGTAATGGGATGGTGGAAGAAGTTTTTAGGAGGAAGAAAGGAAAGTTAAACAAGTTAGTTTTTAGGGATGTTGCTTTCTTTTCTTAATAATTTATGGATTTTAAATTTTATTATGGTAATGTAAGTTTTTTAAAACCATACCTAGGATATAGACTCATATGGGTTTATTCTAATATACCCATACAAGCCTATGTCATGGCCTAGGATAGTTTGTAGGGTTTTGTTTTTGGAAATGTTATTGTATGAGTTACTTATGTTCTGGTTTTTAAAATAAAATCAAGGTATAATCCTAGATTGCAAATTTTGTATGTTGTATGGTTGTTAGGTTACAACATACCATTCATTATATATGCTGAAATTATTATATAAACTACCCAATATGATTTTATGTATTGGGTAATGTCACTTAAAAATCGGTTGTTCTAGCTAAATGTTTGAGTACATTGGATATATGTTTGCTTTCTTTATTGCCATGGCCTATGGCAATTTTGAATTAAATTATGCTTATTTGGACGACACACAAAATAGTTTGGGTATGAGTTGTATTAAAAAATACAAATTTTATTATGCGCTAGAATGTTCATATATTTATTTGTTTTTCATATTTTAATGGTGTACGAATTGGTTATTTTATAATTGGGTATAAACTTAAATCTATCTTATTATATATCTTATGCTTCTTGAGTATTAAAATTTGGTCATTGTGGTATGCTAAACTTATGTAAAGATTACTAATATGATATTACCTGCTTGGTAAATGTATTCATGTATTGTTTACTTATAAAATTTCTCATATGCTTTTATGATAATATAGATCTCTATGTTGTTGGATTTCTTAGGCTACATGTAATTACACTCTTTTAATTTATATACTTATGGTTATTAAAATGGTTATAACCCTAAACTCTGCATATTATAGGATTATGTTTCCTGGGTGAAAATAAATTATTTTTTGTATGTTTAAAATTATCATAAATTATCAAAGTATTAGAAATGGAATTATTAAGTTCTCTAGCTATTTATACACATGTGAAAATAATTTTTTATCTTTGAAAAAATGGGAAAATATTTTTTGATTTGTTATATATTACATGTCTATTTTGGAAGATGTTTTGGTGATTAAATGCAGGGTATAATCCCTATGTTTTCATATATTATCATGTTGATTTACTTTATAGTGTGTGACACTATGGTCTAATGACAAATTGCATTTAACTTAAACCAAAATGAATGTCAATTAATTGTAATTTTATATCAAGACATTGTTTAATGGTCTTGATGAGTAATAAATGATGTGGAAGTATTAATTTTAGTGGTTGTTCTATTTTTAATTTAACATTTTAAGTGGTTTAATGTATTTCTGTAAATTCTAGGTTTTGTTGAATATTTGTTCATCTAAGTTCATGACTGATAGCCCTCATGTATGCTAGAATTATCAATTAATATGAATTGATTCAAGAATTTCAACTTGATCATGTTATATCATTCTTAAATGGATTTCTAATAAGTTTTGAAAGGATAGAGGCTTGTATTCTAGAACCATTCTTACATTAGTATGGTTGTATTTTTAGTAAAATTTAAATAGTCTAACCTGATTATATCAATAAGATGGTAGAATTGAATGGATACTCTTAATTTTAAGGAAAGTGTTGTGAACAACATGCCTCCTTATTTTAAGAAATGGAGGACCCCTTTTCTAAAATATGTAACCAAAGTCCAGGATTATTCTCCCTTTTTGGTTGGATCTACTTACCCCCAGGTATCTAAAATCCCATATCGCCCTATTTTTTTCCTAAGAAAATGGTATGGATAATGACCAATTGATCTAACTTCCAAGCCTCATAAGTCTATGAAAAATATCAAGGCAAATCTTATTTATACTCCATAGTTAGGATAGGCCATCTTGATTTAATTTTTTTTTACATTAAATTTGAAGACTTACCCTTAATTCAAGGTTCCCGAGTCTCAATACTATTCCTAGTGTATCAAACCCCATAATCCTACATGGCATTACGAAGCTTCCCTAGTAGCTAGGTGAGTAGTTAATTGATATTTATTGAATTTGCTTTCACTTAGTCATTTTCTATGTTTTATATAGGATCTTCCATATGTCTAAGTCTCAATGCTCTGTGGCTTCAAGATATTTGGTTAAGGAGTAGTTTGAGGTTTCAAAATACAAAAATGCCATGTGGCTCAATTTAGATGTATCAGTCTTCCAAACCTAATAAATATGTCAAATATTGGTAGATCCTAATGTAATTAGTGAGTGCCATGAGGCTTGTGGTCAGACATGTCAATCTCCTAATCTTGATAGATATGTTAAACCCTAAGAGATCTTGATGTAATCAAGAAGGGCCATACAACCCAAAGTTAGATGTTGTTGATACTCCATCCAATCACCCCACATCAAAGGAGAGTGTAAAATATCCCATACCTAATAGAGATGTCATATCCCAAGAGAGCTCCAAAAAAATAGTGAATGCCACATCAACTAGTAATCAAGTGGTCAGTCTCTTGAAACTAATAGAGGTTTCAAAACTTGGGAGATCCCAAAAAAATCAAAAGGAACCATTTTCCTTAAAGTTTAAAAGTGCTTGAATATGAATAATGAATCTCTCACTATTATCAAACTTATTAGTCTCTTAGTATGATAGAGATGTTAGACCTCAAGAGATCCTGACACAATAAAGGAGTACCACATGTCTTGTGGTTAGAATAGTTAGTTTCCTCTTATTTGGTATAAATTTTAGAATTTGAAAGAGCCTAACACATTATAACATGACACGTGGCATAATTGAGCAATTTAGTAGGTGGCTCCCTAAAGGCCCTAAGATGGTAAGAATGAAGCATAAGTGGAACTATGGGGGGATAATTAGAGTATACCACATGTCCCCAGCTAACATCTCACCCCCACTAAGGATATAATAATGAAGTGTTGGGTTGTGCTTAAGTATCAACTATTAACATGAGGAACAGTTAAGAGGTGACAAGTGGTGTGAAGTTGAAGCTCGTAGGAGGTTTTAAGGATGAGGTGGTTGTGCACTTACCCAACTTTGGGCATTGATGACATAGGGAATTGGACCTCAATTGGAAACTTTAAAAATCTAAAATCACCTTTACTAAATTTGGTAAGTGATGTGTAATCATATACTCCAAATTTAACTCTAAATTGAGAAATCCAGTGGAAGATTAAGCCACTCACTCAAATTTGAATCCATAATGAATGCACTACAAAATGACATTAATGTATGGGGATGAATGTAGATTTATATATGTATTCCAAGGAAATCTCATTGGTTTTTATATCTTTATACTCCCAATTTTATCCTCCTTGCTTTCTACTCCCACCTGTTGATTTTATCACCTTCTCTTTTGACCAGAGTTTTTTCATGAAATTTATTCTCACTATAATGGTTGCTTCATCTCAAAACCCATAGTCTGAGCCTAAATACATAGAAAATATGTTCCTAGATGGTTTAACCCAATTTAAACATTATAAAAAAATATTCAAGTCCATTGACCAAGTGCCCAAAGAGTTAATTATTAATGATGGTCATCAAGATAAATTTAAAGATGACTTATGAGCATACCAAAAGTGTGTCTTACACTAAGATATGGCCAAGATTGAGGTAATACCCTACACTAACTTATTTTTAAATTTACTCCTCACTACTAAGCATGTATGGAATAGTGTTAATGATTGGGTCTGCTCAACTAATTCCTAGCACCATATTGTTGACATCTCAGGCATATCCTACAAGGCCTATTATAATCTCTCATACTCCACTCTTTCATATGACTTAGTGGTGGTACAGACTTTTACCAAATCCTTCTAAATATATAACTTCAATATGAACTTAGTAGAGAACCTGAATACTAAATGGGTAAATAAGGAGAATGTTAAAGTATACATAGTTTATACCTTCAAAGAAGAGATATGGATTGGTATGATCCTATCGAATTAGTTTTTTAGGGCCTTATATTGGATTCACATCAACATATTATGGGTTCCCTTGATTCACATGATCTTGAATGGCTACCAAGCCCTTGACTTGGGAGGATAGGTTAATTTAAACATGGTAAAGGTCATAATAGATACATAAGTAGGGGGACACTTTTACATGATGAGCTATTTCATGGATGCAGTCTATGAGACATTCACTTTCAATCATTCTTCCTTTCTTGCATGGTTCCATATGGACCTATGGTCTATGTAGTTTTATACAAATTATATGGCCACCAATATAGAAAAAACATCTAGGACATTTTCAAGTTTTTCTACTCAGTGGTATAAACATGATCAATGAGGCCCCTATGCCTTATCTATCATAAGAAACTAGAGATTCACTAGCTCCCATCAGAGACTACTAGTATCTCTAAAAGGAAATAATCATCTAGGTCATATGAATTCTTAAGGATCCCCTCTGATTACTCTATAACATCTTAGCTCACCTTATTGAGATTGAAATTGCTCACCAATTTATGGAGGGAATTTTTGACATTGTATTAGATGATGATAAAAGGAATGCTCACCTCTTCTGATTATCATCTAAAACCATGTGTATTGCTCTTTCCCTCCCTTTTAGAAGATGACAATTGAAAGAGACTCTTTAGTCTTGGGCATAGCTAAATAATGGACTAAGACCTAAAGGGCATGATCTAAGACCATTTAGAGATGTATTCAACTCACCTCAACATCAATTATTACCAATAGCTAGGGGATGATGATGAGTTGTATTTAAATGCCATGGATGATAAGGACATGATCACTAAGATTGAGTAATGTAAGGAGAAAGGTAAGAAGGTCTAGATCAGGCCCTCACCAATCCCATTTTCATTTTCTCAATCTTTAGGGGATATCATCCTGACTCCTCCAATAATTTATATAATAATCCTATTGGGAATCTCATTGACTTCTCCCCCACAACTAGTAGCTCCCATTTCCATGCCTCTACTTTATCCACCTCCAACATCTCAAGTGCATAATTCATAGCCAACACAAATTTGTGTGACTTGGTAGTAAGTGACCCAAGAATAGGAGGCTCCACAATAAGAACCTCAACCCTAGGCCACCCAAGATTTGAGGTTCAATATCAATAATAGCTTATAAAAAAGCCTAAAATGGGATCCATAGTAGGTAATAGTATAAGTTTTTCCCCTCACTCCTACTTTACAACTTCTTCTTACAACACCACTTGGTTCCCTACCTCTTCCATAATACATTTTTTCAGCACTACCCCTTTTTCCAATTCCATCCCCTCTAATATTCACCCAAATACCCATGGCATTCACTATTGCTAGAATCTTACCTTCTTCATTCACATCTACCCCTTTTGTTCCTTGACTTAGAACTATACATATATCCCCACTAGTCATTCCTTAGATTTAAGTTCTTGTGAGTTCCTCATCTCCACTAATTACCTTAACTAATCCTAGAGTAAGTTCACCCATATACATGTTTCCAGTGACATGTACACTCTTAATAGTTCCTTCTAATGATGTAGTAGCTCCCATAGTCAACCCCTATGGCCATTTATATAGAAATTTATTTTATAATAGTGTTTAGGGACAACATGGGTAAAATATTAAGGAAAAAGTGAAAGGTAGTTCACACTCAAACCACAATTCATGTATTAGATGGTCTAATTGTACCTTTCCCACCAATCTCTTCTACTCCTCTAGAATCAACCCTATTATCTCCTCTCATATATCCCTGACCCCCTTTTTACATCACCTCAGGTACTTAGGGATTCAACTTTAATCAACCAATCTCATTCCTTCTATTGAATACCCCCTCCTAGGATACATTTCCCCTCAAGTGGGTGTGACCCAAAATTAGTGGTGAGTGTAGATGTTTCCTTGGGACTCACCATTCATTTTATCCCCTTTCACTCCCATGCCTCCTCTTCCATTTATTTCATCATTCACTCCTTCCACTTCTTCCACTCCTCCTCAACCTTATCCTTCACCTATAAATACCATATTTACCACCTCGTAAACACTTCCCAATATCTGGGGAATGGTCCTGGTATCATAGGTGTTGGAGATGAAGATTCAAGGAAGCCTAAAATTAAAATGGGATTTTGGCCGCACCACAAGGAACATGCATAGCATCCTCACCCAAAAATTCATGTAAGACATAAACTTTATGTTTTGGTAAAATCAACAAGACATATTCTCTCTTACTAAGGTGAGGACTCTTGAGGGAGAAGATAAAATGGTAGAAGACCCACTCTTAGTTCTTTGGTGATGCATGACATGTCAAAGAAGCTTATTAAAGACATGTAGAGCCATGTCTAAATTATCAAGGCACAGATCAAGAGATTCTTCCTTCTTGAGCTAATTGGGAATGTCAAGGATTCCCTCCTACAACTTTTATTAAATTGGGAAAGGTGGTAAGGACTATGGTAGAGACCCAAGTGCTCATACATAAGACCCAAGATTATTTGTTGAGGTCACTATAATTGATGGGAAGTGATGAAAGTTGACTATGGTGATTAGTAAAGGCATTTCCCTATTATGTTGTGGATCTTATTTCCACATTACAATTTATTTAAAATATTTTACATTAAAATGTACTATACACTCTTAATGTATTTTATGAATCCCCTTTTTGAGAGTATAGATATGTGGTTTATCTATGCTTCTATATGTGTGGTGTCATCACCCAATATTAATGGGGAACTATTATGGGTTGACTTGGACAATGGTTTTGGTACCCATTATTTTATAAAACTACTATGTTAGTTACCTATTTATGTATTATATATGGACATACATTAGGTAATACATCAGAGTTGGAACTACATTTTTGAGAAGGTGAACAGAGTGTGTGAATTTAGGAGAGTTTTTTGAGTGCAGATCCAAATAATATTTGTGCATTATAATTATGAGAAGACTAATTTGAGAGTGGATTATACTCTTGTTGTGTTGTAATAAAATCTAAGCAAGTGTTTCTTGGTAGATGTATCCCACATTAGGTGAACCATGTTAAATCCTATCTTCTTATTGTGCATTTTAATTTCTATTATTTATGTATCTCTATTCATAGCTCTTGTTATTATGATTCTATGAAATTATTCTACATTAATTTTTATTATAATTCCTAACATTCCCAGAGCTCAAATTGATGCCCACTTCATATTTACACTTATATCAAGCCTATGCTAAAACCATGAAGACTGTTATGGAGGAGTGGCTTGCCTTGGCCTAAATAGTGATGGGACCCCTATAATATGGTAAAAGGAATATATTAGTTTATTTCAAAAGAGTCAATATCTTAGTGTTATTCTACCCAAATGACACTCTATTAGACATGGGTGAATTTGAAGTCCACCTTGTTAGAGGTAAAATCACTAAGGGGGGATAAATTAGTGCTACAAGATAATCCAACTTCAATTCCAATTATTTCAATTCTTAGGCATTCAACACATTCATTCATGAATCATACAAACGATTCATTGTAATGAATAAGGAAGATAATACAATATCAAACACACAACACATAAATTATGTAGGAAACCCTCATGGGGGATAAAACCCAATCTCAAGCCTAAAAATACATGGACTACTTGTCTTATAAGATGATTAAAAACATGAGACTTTAGTGAAGCACCCATTTCACAAGGAGCACCAACCCCTAAGGATGGGCAAGCACCAACTTGCCCTAGATGTTGAGCACCAACATAGCACCTTCTAATAATAACACCTATGAAACTCTTATTTCCTTCCAATATGATGGAGAAATAAGGAAAAACACCTTTCTTCAACCCTACACATTCTCTCAAGTCTTCACACACAAGAAAATCATCTAAAATGCCTTTTGGATTACCCTACACTTATTTGCTCATCTTCAACCTTCAAACCTACAAAAAAAAATTAGTCATAACATTAAAGACATGACAATTAGGTCATACACACCTCTTTCATACTAATTTTCTTCACAATTTACCCACCAAACATACTCACACTTCACATTTTCTTTTCTCCCCTCACACAAGTATATAACCCTTCTTGTTTGATTTAGGTCCTCATACAATCTTCACCATCACAATAATCTTGGTCAGTCAAAATACATTAATTTAATATTAAGTCATCTATCCATATAATAAAAATATTAGCATAGACCTGCATAGCTCACCTTTAAACAATACCTTCTTCTAAATAGGCATAAGTGCCCTTTTAGGTCCCATAGAAACCTATGCATCTCTTTGACACTCCACCACACAATATATGAACACAATACCACTTATAAATACATAATTCCACCCTAAATTACCCCTAAGACACCTTTAATTTATACCATCCATCACTACACCCCTATGCATATGCAAAACATATCAAACATTTGCCTTGTACATGAAACCCCATGAACATATGAAAAGTCAACTTATAATCAATTTTTCATACTAAAGATGAATTGATAAAACCATTAAAATCTATAAAAATGATACTCAAGGAGTATAAAACACTCTCCAATATCTAATTCACCTTGAAACATATAAATACCATCAATAAAAATCAAACATCCTTCTCGGGTCACTTGCAAAAGGTCAAACCTTCAATCAAATTTGGACCATAATAAATGTAGGTGTATGACTAGTCAAACCTCCAAATTATTTTTCTTGGATTGCCATTAAAATTATCTACCAATTTTATTTTTATACCACCATAAATTTATTTAAACATAAAAATTTATATCCAAAATAATGATGAATGGTTTTCCTTTGTAAATTCAAAGATTTGAATTCCAACGGTCACTTTTTAATGCAAATTTGGCTATGGAAAATAGAGAAATATGCCTAGGATACCAAATTTTCAATACCATAAATTTTGATAGACACAATTCAAGCCATAAATTTTAAAACACATGATCTAGGAAAAAACATCAATACACCCATGTGACTATTTTCTTCTTACACATTCACACTTTCAAATTCTAACATCATCAATGTGCTCACTCAGCATAATTTTCCAACAGACCAACTAGGCCTAGATGACCACAAGGATGGAATAAATGTAAACCTTAAAATTACATAATAACTCAAATAAATCTTTAAATCCTATAGGGCCTCTAAAAAGTGATCACATCATTAAAAACATCCATCAACTTTCCTATCTAACCAAACACTGAAGATCCATGCATGACTACTAAAGCACACTTTGTCATTGACTAGCTAGCAACCTTGACACCTCATGAACAATATTTTCCACTTCATGGACATTATTAGACACTTTGGAGACATAATTTAAAACACCTCAACACACCTAGGTCATTTTTAATAGTTCATGAGAGGAAAGGTGGCCAAGGTAAAAAAAGAGGGAGTTTAGGTAGTTCTCAAGCTTTTGACTTAATCTATAATGAGAATCAACCAGGTGTCTAAAGTCTAGGTGTTAATGTAGGGTCCCCTCTAGGTGTACAAAGATGACATTTAAAGATATTTTTATTAAACTCACCAATATGTATTAGTAATTTGACCTCATGGTAGTCGTGCTAGAGGCTAAGGAGGAAAAGTCATAATAGTTGGGAGTTCAATCTTCCACACTACCTCCACATATAAGTTGAGTCGTCCCCTATGGATAATTTTGGGGAAATCCTAGGGGATTTTATAAAATTTTTTAATCATGAAATTTTAACCACCAGTAATGGTGATCATGGCCCAGGATGGGAATCTCACACTACTTGGGTGTAAATCTCAGCCTTATCTATAAAAGTGCAACCGCATTGTAATTCTAGGGTTGGCAATTTTTAGATCAAAAGTGTTGTCAGAATCAAGATAAGATTTCACCTAAAATTTCCTTTATATATTTTTAATTTTAAAGAGTTGGCCAATATCTATATTTATAATAAAATTGGTGAGATTAATTAATGTAATTTTCATCTTTTGTGTGACGTATGTTATTTTTATCAAAACATCTTTCATTTCAATTTTAAGTGAATATTAGTGCCTAGATAATTGTTTTAAGGATTTTTTACTTTATGAATTCAATGATTATGATGTGTTCCCCTATCATAAACTCTTTGTGAATTCCTTTCATTTTATTTACAATACTAATGACCTATGTGACAACCTATAAGTTATTTTAAAATTTTATGTGCTGTTTACTATAAACATCTAATATTACTATTTAGTGAGGAATAAAAAATTAAGCATTCATAACTACCACCCTAGACTCTTATTATTGTGTAGCATTTGAGTTAAATCCTTTGGTGATACTCAACACATAGTGGTATAAATGTGGCACATGTGCTTGGCTCGATTGTTGAAGCATTAATTTCACTTAGAGGTGGAAGCATTATTTATTGCCTTACCTTTCCCTCATTTTGTGTTTATTTTTGATAGAGGACTATCCTTTCCATTTTTTTTCATAAGTGTTAGAGAAAAGTGATTGAATATGAGTAATAGATTTAAATAACTCACTCATTTACTCTTGGTAATTAGGACTAAACCATCGATAGTGGAATTACATCTCTTAGAGATTATTTCACACAAGCTCCATTATAAATCAAAATATCTATAGTTGTGCCCTTAGTTGATTTCAAATCAGTCATAAAATGGAGGACAAAATTCCATTAATTTTCCCAACTATTCTATGTTAAAGTACTCAACCTCATGAGTATTTTGGAATGGGGTCTTAGACCAAATAATAGTTGGTACCAAAAGAGGGATTTTTATTTTTCAATATAATTATCTATATGAACCTAAACCCTAAAGGAGTATTTTATTGATTGGATCTTGTTCCCCTCATTTATAATCTATCCATTGTTATATGCTTCAAACACACATTAAAATATTATATGTAAAGGAAGAAATTGAGAATTTATATTTTGAGTGTTGACTTGTTTGAAATTATGTTTGTTGTTAATAATGTACTAACTATTATTTGTTTGTGAAACATCATAGAGACCAATTCACCCATCACCATAGCTATATCCCATCATAGCCAACTAGTGCTTTCCCCCTTTTAATTCCATAGAAGGCTCAGGCTCAATATACCTATACCTACCATGGTTCTAACTAGTTTGTACCCTTAGCTTATTTTAAATAGAATGCCCAAGATGCCTTGGTTGGCTAGCTCGAATATTAATCCCTAGTTGGGACCATTTCAGTACTACCTTCCTCACCCATTTTGGACAAGCAATAGACCCTAGTTTCTTATATTAGCAATTTTCCTATATTAAGTAAGATCCTAATGAGAATATTAGGAAATTTAAACTAGGTTTCAAAATATGTACAGTTAGGTTATCTTTTTCTACCAACCCAAACCCCAAATAGCACTTGAAAGGTATAAAAATGACTTAGACCCCTGTATAGCTATGTTTCTAAGATGAGATCCAAAAAGAGTGGACCTACCCCTAGATTATTCAAGGGCCATCAATGTGGACAAAAAACTTAAACCACAAAAGTCATATGATGGACCCCATCCCTAATGTATGTCCACAAATGCCTACATTGAGACTCTTTCCCAACACTAATCAAAATATCCCAATGCTTTAACCACTCCCTATAAAAAATCAACTCCCACTAGGTCATACTACACCAAACCAAATTTTTTATTTTCTTAACCCAATAAACCATGAAGTGTCTCCTTACTTGCATCACTAGTTAATTTTAATAGCAACTAACAATACCTAGACTATACCCTAGGAGTCCACAAAGAATGAGTTGGATGTCAATCAGTGAATGGTATAAAAACTCATTAATGACTTCCTTGGAATAAAAAGGTAGATATACAAATCTAATATAGATATTTAAAACAAAAATTCACATATAAAATACCAAAAATGAACTACAACTATTCCTATAATCCCTTAGAACCCTCACTCAATAGGTTACCATAAGATAATATATTAGAGATAGCCTTGACTAACTGGTGTGGAATTTATGGCATGGTAACCCATGGGGAGCTTGAATACATAGAGTTATGTTATTCTTTTAATATAATATAGAAGTAAATTAAAGAGTAAGAGGTGGTCCCTAATCAATCAAAATCATCCAACACAAGTAAAACCCCTAGCACTGACATGGTGTTAGAAACCTTGAAATTCTCAAGCCATGAAGAAAATGAGATAGAGGAAGGTATTAGTGAAGTGAAAGTATTTCAATAATTATAAATAAGTAACTATTCCCTTAGGAATAGGCAACCATAATAACCCTTTACTAACTCAACTCTTCTAAATAATGGTGCAATCCAATCTGACCAGAATGCTAAGAATGACTCGCCACCTCCAAAAAATCAAGAATCTAAAACTCCAATAGAAACCCCATAAATATATAATAAAGGAGGCTATAATATAGTAGAAGACATGAAGCATATCAATACCAACATCACACTCCATACACTTTCTCAAATCATAGAACAATGTGATCTTTTGATAAAGTCCCTAAATTGAGAATCCAACTCAACCCACCCAAAAAAATCTAAAGTGGCCTATACCAATATGATCATTAAAAATAATAATATGGAAATGACTCAATCCTTGTTAACCATTAGATTATTTGGTAAAAAATGAATAATTTCTTGGTAGACTTAGGACCTTTAACCAACATAATTCTAGTAGGCATCTACAAAAAGTTAGGGTTGGTCCCTATCAAGTTAGATAAGGTAGTGGTTAAACTAGACAAGTTCAAGATCAGAGTGTTAGGTGAGATTCTAAATTTACACATATAAATAGAATTAGAACTAAGGATTCAACACTTCATAGACATTCAAGTGGTATATAATCTTGAGGCCTATGACATGTTCCTTAGTAGAGATTAGTGTAAATCCATAAATGGGTATATGGCCATGAAATTATTTCATAGGTGGTTACCTTGGATAGGGGTAGCTAATTAAATTAGGGTAGATAAAGATCCCCACATAAAAAACACAATAATTGAGTATAATTCTATCAACAAAAAGGTAAACCTGGCATCCTTAGACCTAGGGATATATACATTAAGTATTAAACCAACCAAATATACAATTGATAATCAATCAAACTTTCCATGCCTATGGTATCTCCTATATATGGGGTTCATTCTAAACAAGGTAGTGGGGTATGTGTTCTATTAATGTACCCTTGAGGTAATAAATACCAAACATCATATAGGTTTTAGTTCCCCTACATAAATAATCTCAAAGATAATTAAGTGTTAATCCTAAGATTATAATTTATATTAAAACATAAGGAAAATGAGCTTAGAATATTCAATGAATTTGAGTTGGTAATCAAATAGATCAAGAATAAATTTCAATATAAATTATTATATCTTAGAAGGTATAAACACCAAGTTGGGACTTAATCAAAAATTTTAGCATATTCAACATCATCACTATCCTTAGGAAAAAAAACAAAGGCATTGACTCATTCATGTTTACAGTATCCAGTTTAACCCCTAGATGACATCGAGTTGTAAGTTTCTCTATGGAACTTGTCCCTTACCCCTCTATCTCTAATAATATGAAAAAATTTAAAGTATTTGAATATGAAAAATAGATAATCCATTTCCTTAATAGCACAGGGGTATTTGAAACGTAGATTATTGATGAGGTAAACATGGACAACCCTAGTGATGAGCTAGACAAGGATTAAATCCTTAATTTTCATGGGAATCAAATCCCAAAGGGGATGATTTCATTAGAAATGACATTGATATGTTAGATCCCACATTAAAAATAAGGAGTCCCAAATTTGAGAACCAAAAATACCATCTCATCAACCTTGGCTTGGTATAAAACCCTTGAGTGGTCAATGTGGGCTCTGAATGGATAGACTCAGAGCTAAAGTAATTGTGAAAAGTTATGCTGAGACACAAAGATGTAATTTTGTACACCTATGGGGACCTTAATGTCTTTAATTTGAGATTGATCACTCACACTATCTCCCTTATGCTAGATCAAAGACCTTTTAGATAGAAGCAAAGACTAATAAAACCAATCATTGAGCCCTTAATGCACAAGGATTTCCATAAATTACTTGTTGTGTGTATAATATTCTTGATTTTCCATTCTACCTATGTGGCCAACCTATAGCCCATGTAAAATAAAAATTAAGAAATTTTCTTGTGTGTAGACCTCCAAAACTTGAATTGATCCTGAGACAAAGACAATTACCTATTACCTTCCCTTAATGAAGTAATCCAAATGGTGAGAAGATCCCAGATGATGTCCTTTCTAGATGGAATTTTAGGATAAAAATAAGTCTTACTTAATTCAAAAGACTAGGCCAAAACTACATTCACCACTAGATGGGGCATATTCACCTACAAGTGAATACCCTTTGGGTTGATCAATTTTGGAGAAGCCTTTTAAAGAGAAATAAACCTTTATTTCAAAGGACTAATTGGAAAGTGTATAATAACTTATATGTATTATTTGATTGTGTTTTTAAAATATAGGTTAGATCAGATATGTCACTTGGGGAAAGTTTCTGAAAGGTGCAAAAGGTATGGTATTTCCCCACATCCCAAGAAGAACATGTTCGGTGGTAATTGAGGTAAGCTTATCAGTCATATAATCAAAAAATAAAATATTGATATTGATCTATAAATAAATGACGTGATTTATAAATTTCCTCTACCTAATAGCAAGAAAGAATTTAAATGTTTCTTTGGGAAAATCAACTTTGTTCTTAAATTCATTTCTAGATTTGATGAAATTATAAAACCCTTAAACAATATATTTAAATAGGACATGAAGGTGGACTGGCACGTAAAATAAAATAAATATTTATAAGAAATCAAGGATTCCATTATTTAATCCGTAGACCTCATCAGTTCAAACTATACACAAGATTTATATATCTACCCCTTTGTTTTTTAACACACCATTACTTCCTATGTTACCAATAGATTAGATGAAGAGGAACATCCCATTTCTTTCATGAGCACAAATATCAAATATATGGAACTAAGATATTATACTCTTGATAAAAATGCTTACAGTTTGGTCAAAGTAGTGAAGAAATTGAGGCACTATATTCTTAGGAATAAGGTGCATGCCATTGTCCCAGACCTAGCCATAAATCAAATGTTGGGGTAAAATGAGTTGGGTGAGCATAAAGGCTGATGGATGGAAAATTATAGGAATATGACTTGGAGATAAATCCAATGAAGTTGTTTTGAGTATAGGGCCTTATCCAGCTGATAACTGAGATAGACCATGTGTAGAAGAGAGCTCTTTAGTTGAAATATACAAATATATGTTAAATAAAGGAATTATCTTTAGAAATAATTATGAAAAAATATACCTCAGATGTTTATCCCTAGACATATCCAAGGAATTTTCACTTACCATGAATGAGATTATTTCAACAAATTAACTTATATTTGAGTACAAAAGTAAAACCCCATGAAAATACACAAATTTGGATAAACTAGTCAATATAGAGTTTGTCAAATTTGTCACAGAAACCCTTGAAAACTTATTCAAATTATAAAATATAATATTTTAAATAATATGGTTTTTTATTTTAGACAAAATAAAAACAACAAAAACAACTATAAAATCTAGAAAATATTACATCAATATACCATACCAAAAATGCAAACTACACCACACTGCCAACAATATTTTTCCTTGATTTGAAGGATAAATATTCAAAAGTATCAAAGATGTTCTAGGAGGGAAAATGAATGTAAAAAATACTAATTTATAATATCATCAAACTAATAAATAAAAATAACACACTACATAACATATAACACCCATAAGTCTCCACATAATTTCACAGGAAAACCTACAAACAACACTCACATGCTAAACAACTAGGATTCTAGACCTAATTTGAAGCATAATAATGATTTTTACATGGAATCAACTCACATGGAAAATAGGGTTTTCATCCTCAAATACAATAATAGAAACCAATAGGGTTTTCATCCTAGGGGAGAAGTTGAACCAAAGGCTCAAGCTCTGAAATGGGGGTTTTTGATATAATAAAAGATGAATTACAAATGAAATATCCATCCTTATATATAAAATTTAAAGGAGAGAGACATAAAGAAGAGGTAAATTTCATGGAGTAGGATAAAATTTCATCACCCTTCTAGTGGGATCACTATTGATCCATAGTTCCTTGTTTTTCACTTATGCAAGGTCTAAAACTAGTGGAAAACATCCCCTTTATTTACCCAAGCACTAAGATAATGTATCCTCCATTATAATTTCAACCCACACCCATTCAAGAGTGTATATAAAAGATAGAGATAATCATTATCCTTCTCCCCCACTTTCATCCACCACATCTTTATCTTTGTGTTCCACTACCTCTCCACTATCTCTTTGTCTTTATACACATTTCCACTAAAGTCCAAAGCAACTTTTATCTTTAGTCAAACACATGAATTAATGGGCCTCCATAGAAATTAGACCCATCCCTTTCTCATGTGACTCACATCACATGTAATATTCCCTATAGGCCATACCACATCACCACTCTACCACATCAAAACTATGCCACATCAACATTCACGGTCACAATGAATAGTAATAATTTATAGTGATTTTTGAATATTTAATTATGAATTAGTACCTATGAATAGTAACTTGTGAATAGTGATCTCACTCCCAACAATAATATTCCCATACATCACCTAACTTAGACTATGAGAATTAAATAAGCTAAGGGAATTTTGCAAATGTCTCATTCAGAATAAGGGGACATTATAGTTCTCCATTCTATAAATTGCTTTCCCTCAAGCAATGATTGAATCATCCTACAAATTATAAGATCCCAAAATAGTTGTGTGAATTGGAAATTCCTAATCCTTGATCCTCCTTATGATGTAATTATCTTCTATTACACTATTATGATATAATTAGGAATTAGAAGCCTTGCACTAAGTGATTATATAACAATCACTCTCTCCATATCAACTAAAACATTCCTATCTACACCACATATTTGGGCTTCCATACATACTATAAATTCTTCCTTCCACTTGGTTATCTCAAGAGACTCACTCTCCATACCTACAACATCACATACTTAAGTTGATATAAAATTTAGCTACTCTAATTCATCCATATCTATTCTAAAATCTTTCTCAATGTCAAGATTTGGTTTCTTAAAGATTGCATCTTCATTATTTCCACTCTATAAGACAATATGAAACTATTTTTGGGACAACTCTTCTACCACACACCATTACAAATGAACATTCACTTTTACATCTTAAGAATTAACTTGTTCCCATTCTATATAACTCTCTTGTTTCCATTCCAACTTGAAGACATTCACCCAAGGATGTAATATCATCACCAACAAACTCTTTAGTCACTAATGTCATATCAGTCACTTGATCAACTTCTCCACTCTACTTGTCATACAAATGAACATGCTAGACAACACCATCCTTAGGCATCTTATTAGATATATTATACAAGTTTAAACCTACACATTACATAAACACATTATGGGACAAAAATCTCCCTCAAAGTTCTATTGGAATAAACATGTAATAGAAGTCACTAATTCCTTTTCTTTGTTCTTGAATTAGTGACTAAACTCCCAAGATTCCTTACATAAGAAGTAAATATTATTTATTCTAAGCTCATTAATACTACTATCTTTATTTTTTTCCACTTCATAAATCTCTTCTTATATTACAAAGCCTTCTCATGATTATACAAATTTTTTCTTCACCTCCAACTCCTTGAAAACTTATACCTTCTCCTTTTTCTTCCTTGACCTCCTTATGTAGTTAGTAAGGCCCTTTTTGATAGAATTCACTATTTTAATTGACTTAAAAAATTCATCAAAGGAAAGTTTATCTTTGAAATCATCAAGTGATTGATGATACTAATATATAACTTTGGTGGCCTCTCATTCATAGTTCACCTTCTCCTTTTATATTATCATCACCAACTCTTGTATAGGACCTATTTATTCTTTCTTAGATAAAAATTCATGTAGTCATCATCAATCCATCTTCTCAATTCTAATAATATTTCAAATATAAATCAAAACAAGATTTTAATTTTTGACACACAACCACAACTAAAGCAAGGTATTCAACTAAAATGTTTCCATTGAATCTTAACTCTTGCATGCAAGTGTTGATCACTAACATGCAACTAAAAATCACCAACAAGGGTTAGCTTCCTAAATAAGATGGCAAGATAACCAACTCTAATACCACTATAATGACCCTAAATGAGATTATTTCAAGAAATTAACTTAGATCTAAGTGTATAAACTAAATATATGAAAAGAAAATGAACTAATCTAAGATAAATTAAACTAAGCTAGAGTAACAAATGTATAAAAATAACAATCAAAACTTCATAGTTGAAATATAAGAATCCTCCATTACGATTTGAGTCTAATTTTCTATATCAAGAATGTGGTGCTCACTCCTATAATGTAAAGAGAGAATGAGAAGCATTTTGGTGAAAAAAGGGATGACTTTGATTTGCTTTGATTCAGTTTAGATTCAATATATGATTATGATTGCAAGTATTCTTATGATCTCTCAAGATTTTGTGATTGATTGTGGTGCATTGAAAATAGGGATTTGTAAGTTTATTTATAGAAACTTCGAAATAGTCCAATGATGGAGGATCATTTTGAATTTTTAAATATTATAAATGATCAATGGTTCAATATGGGTCCTCATCCATGAGGATGGAGACTATTTCAACCTGGTGGAGGAAAAATAGGGGTTGGTTAGCTAACTTAATAAGACTTTGTCAAAATGGCTTGATAACTTAGAGGAGTCATAAGAGGTTGAGACTTTCATGGATTTGGTTAATATGAGGGAAAGAAAGGTGGGAGAGGTTTGAATAGGTGGAAAATCTATAATTAAATATTTAAAATAAAGAATAAAAGGTGCATAATTGACTTTTTTAAAATTTTAAATTAATCAGTTATTTGATTTTAAGAAGAAATGCTAATTATTAATGTAAGAATAATGATTAATAAATTTAGGTGCATTTAAACACTAAATGAAATTTAGGTGTCTAAATTTTCTCTTCTTTGAAATGGTGTTGTGAGTCAATATTATTTCAAAGAATAGAAGAAGTAGAGTGTTGATGACAGAAAATAAAAAATTGACCTAAATGAATGAAAATGAGTGTGATGATGCCCCCTTGAGGGTTTGCGTGAGAAACAGACAAACGCTCAAAATTGATGAAAAGCGGAAAAATTTAAATAAATGAATGAAAAATCAACCTAAATTAGAATTGATATCAAATTTTGAAGATGTTGGTAACATAAAAGAGTTGCCCCTAGTTAATAAAAACTAAAATTTTCATTTGAAAATCAATAATTTAACCACTTAGAGATTGTATGCTTATTTTTGTTTGATAATGACTTAGGGGTTGATTAAGCAAGTGTGGGAATGATATATCCTAGCAATAATAAACTATGAATCTATAAATAGAAAAAAGTATTGATTTTGTAAATGATTATGGATTTTATGCTAATAAATGAGTGTAATAGTTTGAAAACTATCTTGAAATAAGGTTGATGTAATGTCATCTATAATAGATTGAGAAGAAGGAGAAAAATTATTAATGGGTGGGATGTAATTAGTTGGGGGGTATAAATATATAAATAGGATTTTAGGTGATCAATAAAATCATTTGAGTAATAACCTTCAAAGGTTATGGATAAAGAAGTGATTAAAAAGAGTTTTGCTCTAAGGCTAGTGAAGAAAAATGGATCGTATTCCTCACCACGAGCATTGGGTAGAGTGAGTTAGGTGTTTCTAGAGACCTAAAAGGAGTGAGCCTCTAGTGAGTCTCCTTGTTTTTAATTTTTTTTTGAATTTATTAGCATTTATGGTGGTTTAAAAATTATGAAAATGATTTTGTGTTTTCCAAAATCATGATTTCATTATCAATTTCAATGATTTTTCTAGGGTAAATAGAAAAATCATCAAACATGGTAGCAAATCCATTAAATATTGTAGAATTTTCATTTTTTAGGATTTTTTGATTTATTTGTTATGGGTCTTAGTGAAATCACTGAACAAGGTAGTGAAATCATTGAAATGAATAGAGATTTCATTGCAGAGAACAATGATTTTATTAGTGGTAGTTTTGCAAAAGATGGCAGCAGATTCATTACATTTAGTGGCATTTTTGTTAAGTTTTTCAAAATTTTAGGGGTTTTTGATAGTAAATGATGATGGTGTGAAATGAGATGAAATGGATGATGGATAATATATATATATTGGATAAATGACATTTTGTAATGTTATTTTTAAAACTTGTACAATGTTAATGTTGTTAATTTGTAGGAGGTATTACTAGTGATAGTGACATGGGAGCGTAGATTAGTGCAATGGTATGCATGTCTAACTTTAAAAAATATGAGTGGGGAGTCCTAGAAGCTATAGGGATATATTACATTATGTAAATTCTTGAGGAACAACTAATAGAGATTTATTAACTACATTAGTGGAGAGGTGGAATAGTGAGATGAGTACTTTTCACTTATTGACATGTAAGATGACTATCACATTAGAGGATGTCTATCCAATACTTAGGATTTTTATAGAAGGTAGACTAGTGTAATGCGTATAGGGTCCATAGGTCAAGATACTGTATCATATATCTGGTGATGGAGTGATCCTAGTTTTTAGAGGTGGGATTGACATCGACTTTTGTAAGGACTTAGAGATGGACTCTCTTACTATTGTTCTGATGGTTATTGTTAGTGGCATGTTGCTTCTTGAAAAGAGAGGTAGACTATGTTTGATTGGTTTATTGGATGTTATTAGTGGCATGATGGATATGGGGGAGAGGTTTTTATGGGGTCCATACATCTTATCAAGTTTATATCATGGTATACATCACTTTGTTTATTCAGGTTGGGTAGAGATAGGGCCTTCTACATTACTACAAGTTTGGTATTGGGAGCACATCATGATTGAGAGACCATTTAGATGACTAAGCAATTAGGAGGAGGGTGATCTAATGGAATACACATGCTATGTGATCCTTGGGGTATGAAGACCACATTTGGGTGACTTAGTGTTTTATAGGAGAGTTATGGATGAGTTAGGTGATGATCAGATCACTTAGAGACCATATATAATATTGTATGGGATTGGCCTCATGAGGAGATACACATGGACTATGTGATGACCCTATGTGACATCATCAAGAGACATGTATACATCATAAAGAGATATAGACTAGATAGGGTGATGAGATAGTTATGTGTGAGGTAGCATATTCTAGCTGGTCCACACGTGTTTACTTGATCAATGCAGGAGAGACCATAGTGGGGTATAAATATTCATCCTAAAATTACTAATCATAGTTGGATACATATATAGATAGTGAGATGGAAGGATACAAG
This sequence comes from Torreya grandis, assembly GCA_037957365.1. Lineage (NCBI taxonomy): Eukaryota > Viridiplantae > Streptophyta > Pinopsida > Cupressales > Taxaceae > Torreya > Torreya grandis. Next base: position 1,034,698 of record JARHVA010005625.1, read on the forward strand.
ATATGTTAGAGATGTAGGGGTTGTGGATAGATATGTAGATTGGTAGACTCAGTAGAGACCAGTGAGATTGACATTACCATACAAACCATCATAGATATGGAGACAAAGACTAATGGATATCTTGAGCAAGTAGCCATGAGGCACATGTTTGGGAGCCTAGATTAGGAGGGTTATGGAAGGTGATAAAGGATGAGCATGCTCAAGAGGATGAGATAGAGGATGATCAATAGAGATTATCTAGATGTAGGTTGTTCTTGTTACTGAGGTAGAAGATATGGAGATTAAATGGGAGGTAGGTGTAGCTATGGATTTAGATGTAGAGTAGGGGATAAGAGGGGATACTCCTATTATAGAGGTAGAGAGTGACAAGGAAGATACATGATATGAGACTATGGTTAGAGAACCATATATTACATAGGTAGAGAGAGGAGATATTGTAGGATCATCATGTACTACAAAGGAGCATGCTATTATAAGGAGATTGTGGGAGGAGATTCAGGCTAGAGACAGAGAGATTGATGGTTTACACCATGAGGTATCTAGGATATAAAGTGTATTTGATAGTAGAGGGGATTAGACTACAAAGATTTAGTGACTATAGGCTAAGGTATACATGTTATATGAGATTGTGGATAGGATATATGGGACTACTATATCCATAGAGGGGATGACATGTGATGTAGAGACATAGATGTTAGATTACACACCTCTTATATAGTGGTATAGACAAGAGAGAGACACATCTCATATAAATCTTGTAGAGGCTAGAACATATCTAGATAAAGAGGGATATTTGGCTACTTTGGACAAGGTTATGAGGGCTATAGAGTAGAATACCTATTATAGGAGTTTATATAAGGGGACTATACAATAAAATTAGTGTGCATCATCTTTTCAAGAGTACTTTATGAGATGATTAGCTTTGACTAGATTTGTGTGGCTAGTGGAGTATGAGTGATCAGTGGGATAGGTACCATGAGTGATGGGTCCTCTATAGGGTACAACATGGTGTGTAGAGCTATTATCGAGACTGGATACTCCATCATAAAGATAGGATGATGCTTATCTCTAGTTTGGATTATGAGATATAGATTACATCAATGTATAAATAGTTTGAGATGTATCTTTTATAGAGACACATTTGATATGTACACACACACACACACAAACACACACACACACACACACACACACATGGTGACTTTTCGACTATAAACTATGGACTATAATCTATTAGTTTACATAGATATGGATGGACACATGGATATCACTATTTATACCTCCTGCATATTTGTTTTATGTTAGCATGTATCAGATCTATCATTTATTTCCAACATTTTATTTATTGTTTATATATTATGGATGCACTACTTGATATATAAATGAGACATTGTTGTATAACATGGATTTCCATTCTTTACATTGGTATTTTGAAAATTTTGGAGTATTTTGAGCAACCTAATTTTTAATATAGCATAAAATATAGTACCACTAATGATATTGAATAATCATGATGAATATTGATGTTTTAAGTATGTTCAAACATATAGAGAATAATTTGTGTTATTGAAAAGTACGTCATGATATAGTCATAACCATAATATATATGCATTTCAAAAAATAGACTTGAAAACACATAGAGAAAAAAATAAAGAAGATACAACAAGAAGATTAATCTAGATAAATAAAATGTATATATAAGAACAAACGAGTGATGTAAATAAACATAAAAAAAATACAAATGAATGATTATGTTATTTTATTAATGCAAACAAAAGTATTCTAAATATGTGTAAGAAAAAAGAAATAAAATTTTTTAACCAAGAATGGCTAGAGATAAAGAGTAAAGAAAAAATAACCAAACTAATGGTTAAAGAAAAAAATAAAATGACAAAATAACCAAGTAAATGGCTAAGGAGAGAAACAAACAATAAAACATACAAAAAAAATAGACAAAATGAAAAAATCTTAAGGATAAAAGCTAGGGTAATGGATGATGGTGAAGGTGATGGCCGAACTGACCCTAGAGACCCCGTGTCTCTAAGTGTTACTTACATAACCCACTCAGATAATGTCTATGTGTGGATATCAAACCATATGTAGTTCTCCCAAATTCAAGAAATAATGAGAAAGGTGAATGATTAATAAGTGAAGTGAAGTATGTATGATGAAAATGATGCATGAGAGACCCACCCAAGAATAGGTGAATGGAAGATAAGTGTGATGGAGGTTATGGTTACAATGTGGAACACATAGATTTGGTTCTTCGTGTTTTATGTTTTTTGGATGTTTTTGGTTTTGTTTGGTTTTATAATTTTTTTAATATTTTTTTTGTGATTTTTTTATGTTTTTGGGTTTTTTAATGTTTTACTAAAGGGAATGATGTTGATTTCCTCAACCAAGAGAAAGAGAACATGCTTACTAAAGCAATATAAACTTTGAACTATGACTTAACAATAGACAAGATGACACAATTAGATTTATACAATGGATAACTAAAGGATTATGCCCACAAGTAAAAAGAGTATTCATAGATAGTGGCTTTTACACATGATGCTATAAAATGAGTTTTTAATGAAATATCATAATGGATATATATATATATATATATATATATATATATATATATATATATATATATATATCCATTATGTTATTTCATTAAAAACTCATTTTATAGCATCATGTGTAAAAGCCACTATAAGACTTGGCCAATGCACTGATCACTTGTTTTTATTAGTGATGACAACCATTTGCATGCATAACACATAATTCTTAATCTGCAGTGAGAAGAGTGGAAACA